>JAJKFL010000005.1:55536134-56093634 GCA_021186555.1 Reticulitermes speratus
GTGTCAGTGTGAATGTACTGACAGCTATGTTAGTGTCAGTGTGAATGTATTGACAGCTATGTTAGTGTCAGTGTGAATGTACTGACAGCTATGTTAGTGTCAGTGTGAATGTACTGACAGCTATGTTAGTGTCAGTGTGAATATACTGACAGCTATGTTAGTGTCAGTGTGAATGTACTGACAGCTATGTTAGTGTCAGTGTGAATATACTGACAGCTATGTTGGTGTCAGTGTGAATGTACTGACAGCTATGTTAGTGTCAGTGTGAAAATACTGACAGCTATGTTAGTGTCAGTGTGAATGTACTGACAGCTATGTTAGGGTCAGTGTGAATGTACTGACAGCTATGTAAGGGTCAGTGTGAATGTACTGACAGCTATGTTAGTGTCAGTGTGAATGTATTGACAGCCGAACTACTGCATTTCGACGTACCGTTATTTGTCCAGATCAAAACAAGATCGCAGTTCGCGCAATCCGTGACGTCACACACAACCTTACCAGGCGTTCTTTACTCTCAAAATGTTATAACCGTTTCAGGATAAAACGTAAACGTAATTTCGTTACGCCCATAAAAACAGGACGGCCTCTCCTGTGGCAATTTTCAAGAAACTAAAAATTTTTAACAATATCGTATGCAGATTTCTTATACTGAATTTCACCCAAATCAGAAAGTAAAAATGTACAGTACGGACAGAAAGTACAAATGTACAGTGCGGACAGAAAGTACAAATGTACAGTGCGGACAGAAAGTACAAATGTACAGTACGGACAGAAAATCACTGACGCCCTTCAATAAAGTGTGATTCTCTTTAAGCCAAATATTCACGAAAATGATGCTTGCTCGATAAATTTGCAGGGAATTCCTACAGGCTTATCGAACTTGACAGCAGGTCATAACCAGATGGACGTGGTCTTTATATAAGGCTTTAACTTCGTAAAGAACGCCTAACAACAAAATAAATTGGTGTTTATTTATTTATAAATTATTACGATTTACTGCAAGCCTATTGCTGGTAAGCAGGCACATACAGCCTATGGTTGAAGATACGAATTGGGTACGCTCTGTGCTAATTTACTTTAAAAATTTAAATCTATAAAGGGCAATAAAATATTTGACAGAAATGATAATCAGAATTAGACTTCATATTTCGTACTTATTTTAAATGAGACTATTTTTTTTTCAAAAATTTTATAACTAAATTTAAGCTTCATGTAGGTGGCTGTTCTTTCGACCGATTAAAAAACTGAACAAGTTCAATATTTATATTATAAATCTAAACTAAATTAATCCTACAGAGTGCGGTCACTAATGAGCCGCTAATACCGTCTTAAGATCTCCAATGTCAGACTGCATCCAGAGTCGCTCTGTAGAGTTGGTGATCGTATTTGGACAGACGGACGGACACTAACTGTTATGCGGTCACGTAAAGTTTCATGTAACGCTATCAAAACAAAGATACAGTCCGTACCGCGCAGTAAACACACTCCGTCTCAGTTATACAAACCAGTCAGTTAATGTTGTACAGTGAAATAATCGCTGTTTGTTCTCAGATCCACACAAAACACATAAATACAGTCCGTACCGCGCAGTAAACACACTCCGTCTCAGTTATACAAACCAGTCAGTTAATGTTGTACAGTGAAATAATCGCTGTTTGTTCTGAGATCCACACAAAACACATAAATACAGTCCGTACCGCGCAGTAAACACACTCCGTCTCAGTTATACAAACCAGTCAGTTAATGTTGTAGAGTGAAATAATCGCTGTTTGTTCTGAGATCCACACAAAACACATAAATACAGTCCGTACCGCGCAGTAAACACACTCCGTCTCAGTTATACAAACCAGTCAGTTAATGTTGTACAGTGAAATAATCGCTGTTTGTTCTGAGATCCACACAAAACACATAAATACAGTCCGTACCGCGCAGTAAACCAACTCCGTCTCGGTATACAAATCAGTCAGTAATGCTGTACAGTGAAATAATCGCTGTTTGTTCGAGAATCCACACAAAACACAAAATACAGTCCGTACCGCGCAGTAAACACACTCCGTCTCAGTTATACAAACCAGTCAGTTAATGTTGTACAGTGAAATAATCGCTGTTTGTTCTCAGATCCACACAAAACACATAAATACAGTCCGTACCGCGCAGTAAACACACTCCGTCTCGTTATACAAATCAGTCAGTTAATGTTGTACAGTGAAATAATCGCTGTTTGTTCTCAGATCCACACAAAACACATAAATACAGTCCGTACCGCGCAGTAAACACACTCCGTCTCGGTTATACAAACCAGTCAGTTAATGTTGTACAGTGAAATAATCGCTGTTTGTTCTCAGATCCACACAAAACACATAAATACAGTCCGTACCGCGCAGTAAACACACTCCGTCTCAGTTATACAAACCAGTCAGTTAATGCTGTACAGTGAAATAATCGCTGTTTGTTCTGAGATCCACACAAAACACATAAATACAGTCCGTACCGCGCAGTAAACACACTCCGTCTCAGTTATACAAACCCGTCAGTTAATGCTGTACAGTGAAATAATCGCTGTTTGTTCTGAGATCCACACAAAACACATAAATACAGTCCGTACCGCGCAGTAAACACACTCCGTCTCAGTTATACAAACCAGTCAGTTAATGTTGTACAGTGAAATAATCGCTGTTTGTTCTGAGATCCACACAAAACACATAAATACAGTCCGTACCGCGCAGTAAACACACTCCGTCTCAGTTATACAAACCAGTCAGTTAATGTTGTACATGAAATAATCGCTGTTTGTTCTGAGATCCTCACAAAACACATAAATACAGTCCGTACCGCGCAGTAAACACACTCCGTCTCAGTTATACAAACCAGTCAGTTAATGTGTACAGTGAAATAATCGCTGTTTGTTCTGAGATCCACACAAAACACACAAATACACTGTGTGGGCAGAACGTAGAATTGTGAATGTTAAACATGGTGGTACGTATAGTAACCACTTGGGCTTTAAAGTGTTAAAAAACTCACAGCAGTAAACGCGGCAAAATGACCCTATTTACGCCATATTGCCTCTTTACAATAACCGTGGATAATGTAACAGCTGTCAGCTGACCAGTCTGTACGGTCTCTCATTACCGGCGGAAAATTACTAATGTTTATTGATATAGAAACGTTAATAACAAACGCCATTCAGTTCCGTACTTTCGTAATGAACATGACACAAATGTAAATGAACACGTTATTTTGTTAACAAACAACAGACCTGTTTATATACAACGTTACACAAAGGCGCAGGCAACAGACGCACTTTTTCTTCCTCCACTTTAATTTACAGTGTTGCCACAATAAACTGCGCTATGACTCAATATCACATTTATCCACGTCACAAAGCCTGCACGTGGCGTCAATGGTTAGTTGTATTTGTTTCAGTATTTGTGGCACTTACGTTCAAATCGGCAAGTATGGAGGAGGTAACAAATGCATACTGTCTTTGGTGAGAAAACCTGAAGGAAAGAGACCAATTGGATGACGTAGGCGTAGATGGGAATATAATATTAAAAAATCTTAAAGACGCAGGATGGGATAATAAATATTTAGCGGTTTAAAACTGAAGTCAAGCAGCAATACACGTGGGTACTTACGTAAAGTGTCCGCTAATTTTGTCCGATTTTAATGAAGATTAAAATATGTGGAAATTTTGATTAAAATTGTCAATATACAATTTTGGAACGTCCGTTAAGCCGTTGTTGACATGTCAACTGTCAACACGCACACTGACAGACAACGCGAAATTAATGGGCGGCCAAAAAATGAAAAGTATTAAACTCCATGAGTCAGACATGACTGTCAAGAAACTGAAATTTAACACAATGTTCTGATTTTACAAACATATTCTATGATTTTGTGCACACGTAAAAGTGAATGCAAACTTTGATTGTGTGATTTCGATATCTTTTGGTCGGCAATAACTGGGAAATTTGCAATACAGGGTATACACAAAAGAATGGTGCGGTTTAAATAGTGAAAACTATTGAAACCGCACCATTATTTTGTGTATACTCTGTATAAGTCACAGTTGTGCGGTTTGCAGGGTGATGAAGGAAACCTTCGCGAACTGTGCAAAAATGAAAAGACGGGAGAAGCTGATCCTTCCAGACACAGAGTCATTGTTAAACCTGACTCTCTCGAGCTCAGTTATACACTCCTTAGTATTCGGGGAGTGAGCACCTCCATGAATAAATATACCAGAATGAACCCCCTCAGAACCCCCTCCCCAACCATTTTCTCTAACAGCAACCCCGCAAAAGAATAAATAAATTAACAAAATGAATATGTACCCCTCTTATACCCTCAAGAAGGAAAAGGTTTGCTTGAAAGTCGGCTTATAAATTATTAAATATCCCGCAAGGCAGAAACCGCCAGGGGTGGGTGAAAGAGGGGCACAAATCACGTTCATATTAATTCGTGCCTAGAATTTATAAAAATTAAAAAAATTTGTAACTATTATTACAGATGTTTTACGCGTTATTTACAAAAATTCATGAAACTTATGTAAAAATGGTGACGTCACTTCCTTTCAGATGCTGCACCTTAAATACCCAAAAAACACTTAAAAATAAAAATTGCTATTTCGATGTACATCGCTGTGTCCAAACGGCACTGCGTTCTGAATTCAGTCAACTGTTACGAAGATTAAGACTGAATGTGAAGTTTTGCTGAAGGTCAGGTCTTTTAGACGTCAGGTCTTTTAGACGCCAGGTCTTTTAGAACTCAGGTCTTTTAGACGTCAGGTCTTTTAGACCTGAGGTCTAAAAGACCTCAGGTCTCTTAGACGTCAGGTCTTTTAGAACTCAGGTCTTTTAGACGTCAGGTCTTTTAGAACTCAGGTCTTTTAGACGTCAGGTCTTTTAGAACTCAGGTCTTTCAGACCTCAGGTCTTTTAGACGCCAGGTCTTTTAGACGCCAGGTCTTTTAGAACTCAGGTCTTTTAGACGTCAGGTCTTTTAGACGTCAGGTCTTTTAGACGTCAGGTCTTTTAGACTCAGGTCTTTTAGACCTCAGGTCTTTTAGACGTCAGGTCTTTCGACCTCAGGTCTTTCAGACCTCAGGTCTCTTAGACGTCAGGTCTCTTAGACCTCAGGTCTCTTAGACGTCAGGTCTCTTAGACCTCAGGTCTCTTAGACCTCAGGTCTCTTAGACCTCAGGTCTCTATAAGACCTCAGGTCTCTTAGACGTCAGGTCTCTTAGACGTCAGGTCTTTTAGACGTCAGGTCTTTTAGACGTCAGGTCTTTTAGACCTCAGGTCTTTCAGACGTCAGGTCTTTTAGACGTCAGGTCTTTTAGACCTCAGGTCTTTTAGACGTAAGGTCTTTTAGACGTCAGGTCTTTTAGACGCCAGGTCTTTTAGACGCCAGGTCTTTTAGACCTCAGGTCTTTTAGACGTCAGGTCTTTTAGACGTCAGGTCTTTTAGACCTCAGGTCTTTAGACGTCAGGTCTTTAGACGTCAGGTCTTTCAGACGTCAGGTCTTTCAGACCTCAGGTCTTTCAGACGTCAGGTCTTTTAGACGTCAGGTCTTTTAGACGTCAGGTCTTTTAGACGTCAGGTCTTTAACGTCAGGTCTTAGACGTCAGGTCTTTTAGACGTCAGGTCTTTTAGACGTCAGGTCTTTTAGACCTCAGGTGTTTTAGACCTCAGGTCTTTTAGACCTCAGGTCTTTTAGACGTCAGGTCTTTTAGACGCCAGGTCTTTTAGACGTCATGTCTTTTAGACGTCAGGTCTTTTAGACGTCAGGTCTTTTAGACGTCAGGTCTTTTAGACGCCAGGCCTTTTAGACGGCAGGTCTTTTAGACGCCAGGTCTTTTAGACGCCAGGTCTTTTAGACGCCAGGTCTTTTAGACGCCAGGTCTTTTAGACGTCAGGTCTTTTAGACGCCAGGTCTTTTAGACGCCAGGTCTTTTAGACGCCAGGTCTTTTAGACGTCAGGTCTTCAAACAGAATATAGGTTTCTAATATCAAATATTTTTTCCAGTAAAACTGTAATTTTACTTGAAGTATTTAATCACACTCCTATGGCGCTTATTCAAATAAATGTAAGGACAGATAACTTCTACATGTGTCTACATGTGTCCACATGTGTCTACATGTGTCTACATGTGTCTACATGTGTCTACACACGCACATACGAAAACAGCGCCGATTAACTCCGTCGACAGCACCTGCAAGAGCAGCGATGAGGGTAAAAGGTGGGTTCTTACAGGGTTGCATAAGGCGTGATGTACTCCTTGACTGAATGCGCGACTGTCAGCTTTTTAAGAAAAATTCTCTAACATAGAAGTAATTACATTATTATTATTACTTATTATTATTATTATTGCAGCAATTCAAAGGTTAATACGAGTAAAAATAAAAAATATGTATTAAACTTCTAAATTGTAAACTGTCTAAAATTTTGAACATTAACATAGAAGTAAGATAGTGTTGTGGTCTGTGTCAAGACAGTGTTGTGGTCTGTGTCAAGACAGTGTTGTGGTCTGTGTCAAGACAGTGTTGTGGTCTGTGTCAAGACAGTGTTGTGGTCTGTGTCAAGACAGTGTTGTGGTCTGTGTCAAGACAGTGTTGTGGTCTGTGTCAAGACAGTGTTGTGGTCTGTGTCAAGACAGTGTTGTGGTCTGTGTCCAACACTATTTAACTTGCACATAAATCAGCTAATACACGATAATAACTGATTTGAAATATGTAATAATAATAATATACACAAAACAGTGCTATAAGCTGATGACCAAATGACGATAGCAACACAGAAGATGAATTGCAAATAGCAGCAAACACACTAAACAAAACTGCTCGAAAATACAACGAGAAGACATCAACTGCCAAAACAAAGTCTATTGCTATATGTGGCAAGAACATACAAACAGCTTCAATTGTTATTGCTGATACAATTATTGCAAAGGCTACACACTTCATATATCTAGGAAATATGATCTGCGAATTTAAAACAGATATTGCAAAACAAAATACATCGATATAACAAAATAAGTGGCGCTATCAAAAGACACTTAGTTAAAAATATGCTTCTAAGCACCAACTTACGAATTTACAATATTAAATCCAAAGGAGCGTTCAAATATTGTGAAATTTGGGTTTTAAATAAAAATAACGTCAACAATTAGAAACAGCACAAGTGAAATTTCTGAGATCACTTTTAGGACTGATAAAGTTAGACCATCAGAGAAATACAACAATTGGAGAAAAACTAAAAGTAGAACACAAAGCAGATGAAATTCATGGCTACCAACATAACTGCCCATATGTTAAAAGGACGGAACACGCACTAATACCCAGGATGGCACTGGAATACAAACCAAAAGGCAAACGCGACATAGGTCGACCAAAAACAAGATGGAGAGATCAACAGCATCTTCAAGATTGAGTTTTCACAGGACAGGACCAAGGTGTGCTACAGGACCGAGGTGTGCTACAGGACCGAGGTGTGCTACAGGACCGAGTTGTGCTACAGGACCGAGTTGTGCTACAGACCGAGTGTGCTACAGGACCAAGGTGTGCTACAGGACCGAGGTGTGCTACAGGACCGAGGTGTGCTACAGGACCGAGTTGTGCTACAGGACCGAGGTGTGCTACAGGACCGAGTTGTGCTACAGGACCGAGGTGTGCTACAGGACCGAGGTGTGCTACAGGACCGAGGTGTGCTACAGGACCGAGGTGTGCTACAGGACCGAGGTGTGCTACAGGACCGAGTTGTGCTACAGGACCGAGGTGTGCTACAGGACCGAGTTGTGCTACAGGACCGAGGTGTGCTACAGGACCGAGGTGTGCTACAGGACCGAGGTGTGCTACAGGACCGAGGTGTGCTACAGGACCGAAGTGTGCTACAGGACCGAGTTGTGCTACAGGACCGAGTTGTGCTACAGGACCGAGGTGTGCTACAGGACCGAGGTGTGCTACAGGACCGAGGTGTGCTACAGGACCGAGGTGTGCCACAGGACCGAGGTGTGCTACAGGACCGAGTTGTGCTACAGGACCGAGTTGTGCTACAGGACCGAGGTGTGCTACAGGACCGAGGTGTGCTACAGGACCGAGGTGTGCTACAGGACCGAGGTGTGCTACAGGACCGAGTTGTGCTACAGGACCGAGTTGTGCTACAGGACCGAGGTGTGCTACAGGACCGAGGTGTGCTACAGCTGTTTACATTTATAATTATGATTATTATTATTATATTTTACAATTGGCTGTTAAACTTGCATGTTAATAAACTGAACTGAATTACAAAAACAACTACTACTACTACTACTACTACTAACTATACTACTATACACTACTACTAGTGTAGTAGTAGTAGTAGTGGACGATATCCTATGAAAATCTCAGCGTTAAGACTGTAGATGCAAATGTGTATTAGACTGTCACAATTATTACAAAAACGCGTGTCTTAACAGTTTGACGCCGTATTTACTGTCACGTTGCAGTCAACAAAATTGATTATTTCGCAAGTGTTAATGTTCTCTGTTGTTGTCATTTAACTTTATGGGAACAAGTGGATGGTAGCAATGGTGACAGATTACAACGCAAGTCCCCTAGCCTCCACCCAAGAGGCTACGTACTTCCACAACGCACCATATGCCACTGTTGCACGACACTGTCCGCGCCAAGCGCCATTACAGAAAGCGTCTAGCTTGCTCCTTGCGGGATAACAACACAGGGGTAAAGACGGCTGTGGAACCGTAAGTGGAATTAAAGAGGAATGGAAACTAGACGGTTGTTAGCCTCAGTTGTTTTAAGGCATTATGAAACTGTCGCTACCCTCACTGAACTTCTGGCCGCCAGAGAGCGATTTGTGGCGAGCAGCGTAATGGTTGGTAATAGTACATGATTATTATGTTAAGTGCAATTATGTTCTGAACATCAGCATCAGAAACATGACGGATTGGGTCTTTGGGAAACGGTCTGGGCTTAGGAGGGTACTGCGTTGGCCGGTACGTTTATGGGCCAAAAGGAAAAAGGGAAACGAACAGAGCAAAAAATAGACAAAGGAACAAACAAATAAGTATAGGAAAGAAGAAGGAAAAATCACTAAAAAGAAGTGGAGTAGAAAATGTTGAAAGATAGAAGAATATTACAGAAAAAGAAAAGACAGGAAAAGAAGAATGAAAGGCATAATATCAGAAAGAAAGAAAGGATAGAGATGGCGAAAAGTTTGCGATACACTTACGTTAACACTAGAGCAAACAGCCACAGTTAAAGTCACAGTCAGACAGACATTTCTAGCAGCAATGCGGGCTGCGTTGATTAATGAGCTGGCAGCAAGACGGTGACACTGGCACCGCGATGTCAACACCGCGCACAGCCTCAAGGTAAGGACAAATACAGTCAGCTAGCTTACCGACAGCAGCACGATACGTATAGCTGAAAGACGCAGGTACAGGCGTCGTATCGCTTAAGCATTTAAAGACGAAATTGAAATACTTTTCTGTCCAGTGCTTCCCGATCTCTGAAAGAACATTCCTTTCCGGAAAGTTCCCAAGCAGATCCCAAATATTCAGTCCGTACCGCGCAGTATAAACACACTCCGTCTCAGTTATACAAACCAGTCAGTTAATGTTGTACAGTGAAATAATCGCTGTTTGTTCTGAGATCCACACAAAACACAGTAACAGACATTCTATGCAGCAACTGCGTCTCGTTATTACAAACCTCAGTAAGACGTGAATAACGCTGTTGTCAATCACCCACACCAATAACACTAAATACAGTCACGCAGTTAACACACTCGACTCACGTATACAAAAGACGCATGGTACAGGGATGTAATCGCTTATGCTTAATAACAAAAAATAAATACTTTTACGTCCAGTAACTATCCCGTCTCTGAAAAACAGTTAATTTACAGGAAATTCCCCATGCGAGATCCCACAAAATAATCAGTCCGTACCGCGCAGTAAACACACTCCGTCTCAGTTATACAAACCAGTCAGTTAATGTTGTACAGTGAAATAATCGCTGTTTGTTCTGAGATCCACACAAAACACATAAATACAGTCCGTACCGCGCAGTAAACACACTCCGTCTCAGTTATACAAACCAGTCAGTTAATGTTGTCACAGTGAAATAATCGCTGTTTGTTCTGAGATCCACACAAAACACACAAATACAGTCCGTACCGCGCAGTAAACACACTCCGTCTCAGTTATACAAACCAGTCAGTTAATGTTGCACAGTGAAATAATCGCTGTTTGTTCTGAGATCCACACAAAACACATAAACACACTGTGTGGGCAGAACGTAGAATTTGTGAACGTTAAACATGGCGGTACATATAGTAACCACTGGGCTTTAGAGGGTTAATATTGTTTTCTAACTTTCTTTGTAAATAATTCCTCGAACTTTAATTAACAGCGAACAAACACGTGTGATATCTGCACAACCCGACGCACTTGGCACATTGTGTTCCTCGTCCGTCGTCCTTGGCGTTCTAAGGACTGCACCAGTTCCACAAAGTGTTTACGAAGATATTCCCTGGCGAAGGCAAGCGTCTGACTTCTGCCTCGCAAGCTCTTCCATTACGTCACTCCACACAGTTCAAGCAATTCGAGCCAGTTAAGTCCAACAGTCTGCTTCAAATCGTGACAGCACAGAACACATTTGGTTCGGACGTATACAACGCAACTAACAAACAAACTGACTCAATAACTCCACGCAGCGGACTCATAAAGCTAATAGTGTCTCTAAGTTACTGAAAAATTCATTCATAGCAGTTTACGTAAGCCGAAAGGTTGATTAACGCTTTCACGGAAGCCTGCTGCTTGCCCCTATACTGAGCCAGATTAATCCAGTCTATGCTCTTGCATCCCATTTGTTTAGAATCTATTGTAATAGGATTCTTCCATCCATGCCTAGGCCTCTCAAATACTCCCTTTCTTGTAATATAATAGGTATAGGGTATATTCAGTGGCCGCGCGGTCTAAGGCGTGGGTCTACGGCAGCTCGCTTACTGGGATTGTGGGTTCGAATCCCGCCTAGGGCATGGATGTCTGTCTGTTGTGAGTGTTGTGTGTTGTCAGGTAGAGGTCTCTGCGACGGGCTGATCACTCGCCCAGAGGAGTCCTACCGAGTGTGGTGTGTCCGAGTGTGATCGTGAAGCCTCGAAAAATGAGGCGGCCTAGGCCCCTAAGGGGCTGCCGAGCCATTGGGGGGGGGGGGGAAGTTTCATTTCTCCAAACGTCAAGGTTAATTACTTAGTTTTTGGCTATGTCCATATCCAGTATTCCAGCTGGATCTCTTAGCGTCATTAGGCAAAATGGTGGGGAAGCACCGACTCCGCTACTCTCAGTGTTTGGTCCAGAGGCGCTCAACAAGGCGGACAAGTCCAGAAACCAAGTGTCATGTGCCACCGTCTAGACCGTATGGAATTGGGTCATGATGAGACGAGTGTGTGTGTAGTGGCCTGGCTGGTAATGTTACAGGTCTGGGGAATAAACACAGGGAAGATTGAAAAACAGGAACAGTGTAAGAAGGGGAAGAGAAACATAGAGATGGATGAATCGAAATCGCATAAGAACAAAGAACAATACAGGAAATAGATGCACATCACTTTTCTTTTTTATCACTTTTGAAATAAATTTTGTGAAAAAGCAAGCAACACGTAATTGGTTTGTAAGTCTGCGTATTTAAACTAGTTGTTGTTAATTAATCCCCCCCCAAAACACCAAAACCTGCCCACAAAACAACAAGTACTTACCGCTGACATAGCTGTCCCTTGACATGAAGATATCTACACAATCACTGTGGCATCACTACAAATTAGCAAAACTGACATATAGCTATATTAAGATACTAGCAACACTCTAGTACTGTAGTATAGCTATATTAAGATACTAGCAACTCTCTAGTACTGTAGTATAGCTATATTAAGATACTAGCAACACTATAGTACTGTAGTATAGCTATATTAAGATACTAGCAACACTCTAGTACTGTAGTATAGCTATAATAAGATACTAGCAACACTCTAGTACTGTAGTATATATAGCTATATTAAGATACTAGCAAAACTCTAGTACTGTAATATAGCTATATTAAGATACTAGCAACTCTCTAGTACTGTAGTATAGCTATATTAAGATACTAGCAACACTATAGTACTGTAATATAAGCTATATTAAGATACTAGCAACACTCTAGTACTGTAGTATAGCTATATTAAGATACTAGCAACACTCTAGTACTGTAGTATATATAGCTATATTAAGATACTAGCAACACTATAGTAGTGTAGTATATATAGCTATATTAAGATACTAGCAACACTATAGTACTGTAGTATAGCTATATTAAGATACTAGCAACACTCTAGTACTGTAGTATATATAGCTATATTAAGATACTAGCAACACTATAGTACTGTAGTATATATAGCTATATTAAGATACTAGCAACACTATAGTACTGTAGTATATATAGCTATATTAAGATACTAGCAACACTCTAGTACTGTAGTATAGCTATATTAAGATACTAGCAACACTATAGTACTGTAGTATAGCTATATTAAGATACTAGCAACACTATAGTACTGTAATATAGCTATATTAAGATACTAGCAACACTCTAGTACTGTAGTATATATAGCTATATTAAGATACTAGCAACACTCTAGTACTGTAGTATAAGCTATATTAAGATACTAGCAACACTATAGTACTGTAGTATAGCTATATTAAGATACTAGCAACACTTAGTACTGGTAGTATAGCTATATTAAGATACTAGCAACACTCTAGTACTGTAGTATATATAGTTATATTAAGATACTAGCAACACTATAGTACTGTAGTAGTAGCTATATTAAGATACTAGCAACACTCTAGTACTGTAGTATAGCTATATTAAGATACTAGCAACACTCTAGTACTGTAGTATATAGCTATATTAAGATACTAGCAACACTTAGTACTGTAGTATATATAGCTATATTAAGATACTAGCAACACTATAGTACTGTAATATAGCTATATTAAGATACTAGCAACACTATAGTACTGTAGTATAGCTATATTAAGATACTAGCAACACTATAGTACTGTAATATAGCTATATTAAGATACTAGCAACACTCTAGTACTGTAGTATAGCTATATTAAGATACTAGCAACACTCATAGTACTGTAGTATAGCTATATTAAGATACTAGCAACACTCTAGTACTGTAGTATAGCTATATTAAGATACTAGCAACACTCTAGTACTGTAGTATAGCTATATTAAGATACTAGCAACACTCTAGTACTGTAGTATAGCTATATTAAGATACTAGCAACACTATAGTACTGTAGTATAGCTATATTAAGATACTAGCAACACTCTAGTACTGTAGTAATAGCTATATTAAGATACTAGCAACACTATAGTACGTAGTATATAGCTATATTAAGATACTAGCAACACTTAGTACTGTAGTATAGCTATATTAAGATACTAGCAACACTATAGTACTGTAGTATAGCTATATTAAGATACTAGCAACACTATAGTACTGTAGTATAGCTATATTAAGATACTAGCAACACTCTAGTACTGTAGTATAGCTATATTAAGATACTAGCAACACTATAGTACTGTAGTATAGCTATATTAAGATACTAGCAACACTCTAGTACTGTAGTATAGCTATATTAAGATACTAGCAACACTCTAGTACTGTAGTATAGCTATATTAAGATACTAGCAAACACTTAAGTACTGTAGTATAGCTATATTAAGATACTAGCAACACTCTAGTACTGTAGTATAGCTATATTAAGATACTAGCAACACTTAGTACTGTAGTATAGCTATATTAAGATACTAGCAACACTCTAGTACTGTAGTATAGCTATATTAAGATACTAGCAACACTATAGTACTGTAATATAGCTATATTAAGATACTAGCAACACTATAGTACTGTAGTATAGCTATATTAAGATACTAGCAACACTCTAGTACTGTAGTATAGCTATATTAAGATACTAGCAACACTCTAGTACTGTAGTATATAGCTATATTAAGATACTAGCAACACTATGTACTGTAGTATAGCTATATTAAGATACTAGCAACACTCTAGTACTGTAGTATATAGCTATATTAAGATACTAGCAACACTCTAGTACTGTATATAGCTATATTAAGATACTAGCAACACTATAGTACTGTAGTATAGCTATATTAAGATACTAGCAACACTCTAGTACTGTAGTATAGCTATATTAAGATACTAGCAACACTCTAGTACGTAGTATATAGCTATATTAAGATACTAGCAACACTCTAGTACTGTAGTATAGCTATATTAAGATACTAGCAACACTATAGTACTGTAGTATAGCTATATTAAGATACTAGCAACACTCTAGTACTGTAGTATAGCTATTATTAAGAAACATAGCAAACACTCTAGTACTGTAAGTATAGCTATATTAAGATACTAGCAACACTATAGTACTGTAGATATAGCTATATTAAGATACTAGCAACACTTAGTACTGTAGTATAGCTATATTAAGATACTAGCAACACTATAGTACTGTAGTATAGCTATATTAAGAAACTAGCAACACTCTAGTACTGTAGTATAGCTATATTAAGATACTAGCAACACTATAGTACTGTAGTATAGCTATATTAAGATACTAGCAACACTCTAGTACTGTAGTATAGCTATATTAAGAAACTAGCAACACTCTAGTACTGTAGTATAGCTATATTAAGATACTAGCAACACTATAGTACTGTAGTATAGCTATATTAAGATACTAGCAACACTATAGTACTGTAGTATAGCTATATTAAGATACTAGCAACACTCTAGTACTGTAGTATAGCTATATTAATATACTAGCAACACTATAGTACTGCAGTATTCAGTAAGCAACAAATGTCCAACAGCAAGAACAGTATACAAACAGCAGAAAGCTACTGAAAACCAACGCTTCAATTTGGTTCAATAAGTTCTGCAGAGCCGAGAAACCGAAATACATCAACATTAGGATCAACGGGAACAACAGAAGGAGCCAAAACACCAAACAGGCAGCAATCAAACACAGGATCAACCTTGAACCTAAATACTTACACAAAAAAAGGCTACCTTGAACAAGCAACTGTATGAAACTCACCTGGAACGTGCAAAGTACTGTGCATTTGTTGGTTACTGAATACTAAGTGAAATTGCGCGGTGAAAGCTATATAAAACTGTGTTCTAGCAGGCCAAGACGGACGGAGTATTTAGCACGAATAGAGAGACAAGAAATACATACAAGTTTTTAGTCAGTTAACCTGAATGAGACCTGTGGACAGATGGGAGCATATCGTCCAAATGGTTTTGGCAAACTACGACATGCTGGAGGGTACTGGACTAATCTGGCTCAGGATGGGAGCCACTGGCAACCTGTTGTGAACACGGTAAGGAACTAATTAATTATTTTATTCCAACAAATACACTACACTATTTTAGTGTTTTCTTGTCCCTACATGTGTTTCGGCACTCTTTGTGCCATCCTCAGAGGTGTCGTCGAGAGTTCACAGTTTTCAAATGCATCCAATTCACACATGGATGGCACAAGGAGTGCCGAAACACATGTAGGGACAAGAAAACACAAAAATAGTGTAGTGTATTTGTTGGAATAAAATAATTAATTAACTAATTATTAAAATACACGGTATATATAATATAGTGTACGATAAGGAACATTTATGCTGAGGAAGCATGAATGTCTGAAGAAACACTGTGCACTGTGCACTGTGCAGTTAATTTTGTGTTTGTGTTGGTAAACATGGAGAGTGGTTAAGTGTCAAATAACGCTAGCCACTCCGAGTGTGCAGTGACGTGAGCCACTCCGAGCCACCCCCACAAGCTGACGAGTTCTCGCGAATCAAACATCACAAGGAACGCTCGTCAAGAAATCGATGTCACCAATAAGAAACGCAGATGGTGGCCGCTGCCTAGCAACGCACCCACCGTCACGTAGTCATGGCAACGGGCACATACCGCAGTGCTATGCCCTGCCCGGAGCTTGTATCGGAACTCCGGGTTCGATCCCGCTGGTTGCCACTAAGTGAAGGCAAAATATGGAAGCCATGCCTGTCCGCCTCGTCGTATTTTTAACGTCCTGAACCAGTGGTGGGCAAACCGCGGCCCACGACTTACGTAAACGTATGTGGCCCGCGAGAGACTTCGCACACGTTTAAGTTATCAGAATACAGGACAATTTTTGAGTGATTCGGTGAAATTCGCAGGCAGTGTTAAATTTACTGAAAAAATGTTGAAGACGTAACGGGCTTCGTGCATGTTGCACGGGGCCATTCTGTTGGAAACTTTACAGAGGGAGAAGTGAGAAAAATACAGCGCGGTAAATTCTGCCACCCCACATAATCTTTCACATTTAAGAGTGTTCTAACAATAATTGGTGCAAGCGTACTCCTGTGTTTTTCTAAGAACAGTTATCAGTGACAACGACAGATTGTCAAGTTGACGTCTGACTTTCTCTCTTTACTGACAAGTACCAAAAGTCCTAACAATTAAATTACAATTAAACACTACACCAATTGTCTTGCAACGATACTAAAATTCAACAATAATTTTAGCCCCTAAATCGCTTAATATAAAATAAATTTCTGCTGATCAGTAAGGTCACCAAATATTATTCGGGTGATTAGATCAAGAAGAATGAGGTGGGCGGTGTATGTAGCACGTATGGGGGAGGGGAGAGGTGCAGACAGGATTTTGATGGGAAGACCTGAGGGAAGGAGACAACTTGGAAGACCCAGGCGTAGATGGGAGGATAATATTAAAATGGATCTTCAGAAAGTGGGATGGGGGCATGGACTGGATTGATCTGGCTCAGGATAGGGACAGGTGGCGGGCTGTTTTGAATGCGGTAATGAACCTTCGGGTTCCATAAAATTCGGGGAATTTTTTGAACAGCTAATGAACCTTCGGGTTCCATAAAACTCGGGGAATTTTTTGAACAGCTAATGAACCTTCGGGTTCCATAAAACTCGGGGAATTTTTTGAACAGCTAATGAACCTTCGGGTTCCATAAAACTCGGGGAATTTTTTGAACAGCTAATGAACCTTCGGGTTCCATAAAACTCGGGGAATTTTTTGAACAGCTAATGAACCTTCGGGTTCCATAAAACTCGGGGAATTTTTTGAACAGCTAATGAACCTTCGGGTTCCATAAAACTCGGGGAATTTTTTGAACAGCTAATGAACCTTCGGGTTCCATAAAACTCGGGGAATTTTTTGAACAGCTAATGAACCTTCGGGTTCCATAAAACTCGGGGAATTTTTTGAACAGCTAATGAACCTTCGGGTTCCATAAAACTCGGGGAATTTTTTGAACAGCTAATGAACCTTCGGGTTCCATAAAACTCGGGGAATTTTAACAGCTAAGGAGCTGTTAGCTTCGCAAGAAGGACTGTGCTCCATGGAGTTAGTTAGTTAGTTAGTTAGTTAGTTAAATGAGTAAGGACGTCTCCTGTTCGCAACTGGCTTGCAGCCCGCACAGTTTGTACTGTTCAAACGGTCCCACAGTAACAAACTTTGCTCTAGACAGTTCTAAGCATTTAACCGGAATATCAGATGGCTGCTCTGTCTAATGCATGTACTGTCTTATGGGGCTCGAACACTGGACTTAAGGGTTGGACAAACCCTTCGTGTACGGAAGTAAGACGGAGATATTGCCGCATTTATGTAGACAAAGGACTTCAGATGGGTGGATTGGTCGTGCAGAGAGTCCTGACAAATATCTGTCTGTAAGAGTCACAGTGTCACAGCGAAGGTGAAGAGGAAGCAACTGCAAAGAGCAGAGTCCTTCCTGACAAGATAATAGTAAAAGGTAAAGGTAAAGGTCTCCCTATAACAGGCCATGAAGGCCCAGAGGGGGAGTAGAGGTATAGCTGTACTCTTTCTTTAACCCTGGCACTAGATGGGGTGGGTGGTCAACACCACGCCCCGGCCGCTTTACCCCCAGGAAAGATACCCTGTACCCATTGTATAGGAATCTGGGTGGGCCCCAGGGCCGGTATGAACGGGTGCAGAAAATCTCGCCCCCACCGGGATTCGATCCCCGGACCGTCCAGCTCGTAGCGAGTCGCTGTACCGACTGAGCTATCGCGGCCCACAACAAGATAATAGTTCCTCGGCGAATTCAAGAAATGCCCTTTTGTTTTATAAAACCGGAAGTTTCATTACTTTCTTCGCAACAGCATGTCGCTGAACCAACTTAACCCACTCCACGCCCGCCCCGGCGTATATATTTAAAATCCACTTTAATATTGTCCTGCCATCTATGCCTAGGTTTTCCACGTGGCCTTCTTCATTTATGTTTCGCCACCAAAAACATCTATGCATTTTAATTCTACACAGTACATGTCACGTGCTACATGCCCCGCCTATCGCATCCTCGTTTATTTGTTTACGCGAATAATATTTGATGAGCAGTACAGATCATGAAGCTCCTCGTCATGTAATTTTCTCGTGTCATGTATATTCCTCCCTCTGAGGCCCAAATATCCTCCTCAGCACCCTATTCTAGTATACCCTATAAGCCTATGTTCCTCCCTCAGTGTGAGAGACCAAGTTTCACACCCATACAAAAGAACAGACAAATTACAATTCTATATATTTTAGTCTGATATCCTTAGACAGCAAACAGGCAGCATAAACTGGCTCACTAATCTGCTCTTAACTCATTCACGAACGCAGTTTCGAGCCCAAAATACTTTAACTTCGCTTTCTCTTAACAAATGGGGTTCATTTCATATGCCAGTTACATGCACTGTTGTTCCGCGCGCCCCAGTTTGCTGACCTCTGTGTAGCGAGCAATTACCGCTATGTTAGGGTGTAGTAGGTGGAGTCATGAGTTGTAATGTGGAGGGGGGGGGGGGGGTGGTGTTGACAGCGCACTAACACCGGGGTTTAACCTGCTGGTCCCACGACAAAAGGGTCGCTGTGCATGTTCCAGGTCACGCGGGATTACATCTAACTGCTGTGAAACTGCGTTTAAAAACAGACCGGCCGTTTGTTATCGGGCGGACTGCTGCGTAAATAACGTGAAAATAAGAAGTGAAGTTACGCACTTTGCGGATTGAATTTGTGACAGACAGGAGGACTTAGGACGCAGCAAATGAGCACGATGCAAAGACAGATATGTCTGCCACAATTGTACTAACGTTTTGTATCGTAGCTACATGTTTCGACTTTAAAGGAAATCATCTTCAGGCCAGTTGTGAGAAATACGCACAGGGTTATTACAAACAGATTACTGTGTCGTAACTGCCACGTGGTACTTAGCGTAGCGACGTATTGCACTGAACACTGTACAGTACACTAAAGTGGTGACTGTGACTGTGACTGACTGTGACTGTAACTGTGATTTTGACTGTGACTGGCTGTGATTGTGAATGTGACTGTGATTGTGACTGACTGTCACTGACTGTGACTGTGACTGTTATTGTGACTGTGATTGTGACTGTGATTGACTGTGATTGTGATTGACTGTGACTGACTGTGACTGACTGTCACTGACTGTCACTGACTGTGACTGACTGTCACTGACTGTGACTGACTGTCACTGACTGTGACTGACTGTCACTGACTGTGACTGACTGTGATTGTGACTGACTGTGACTGACTGTGACTGACTGTGACTGACTGTCACTGACTGTGACTGACTGTCACTGAATGTGACTGACTGTCACTGACTGTGACTGACTGTCACTGACTTGACTTGACTGACTGTGATTGTGAATGTGATTGACTGTGATTGTGACTGACTGTCACTGACTGTCACTGACTGTCACTGACTGTCAATGTGACTGACTGTGATTGTGACTGTGATTGTGACTGTGACTGACTGTGACTGACTGTGACTGACTGTGACTGTGGCTGTGACTGACTGTGATTGTGACTGTGATTGACTGTGATTGTGACTGACTGTGACTGTGACTGACTGACTGTCACTGACTGTGACTGACTGTGATTGTGACTGTGATTGTGACTGTGATTGTGACTGTGATTGTAACTGTGATTGACTGTGATTGTGACTGACTGTGACTGACTGTGACTGTGACTGATGAATTGTGCCCGTTGTTTTCATTTTTGTGCAAGATTTTCGCAGAATTAAAGTATTTTAATTTTATCTATGAAGACTAAAATTGTTCTTAAAGTTAATTATTTTCCCGGACGCCTGCGTCCTTCGGTGCGGCCACGTGACCAGTCTTCAGATGTGGTACGTCACGTTACGTCGAAATCACATGCACGGCTATGTATTATAACCTCTGGAAGGGTTCAACTTGTTTGTGCACTGTAGGTCCGCCAGTTGTACACACAGCTACACACGATATGAACACAGCAAAGTGTTTTACTGATAGAGTTGTGTGCCTTAACATCTGACCCTTAATTGTACACATAACGGGGTGTCTGACGTCACGAGCAACAACGTCTTGACATACAAAGTAGCTAACAAAAGAAACATTCGAATAACCAATAAGGTTTGAGACTCCCACAGCGGTGACAATTTAGTCACGTCTTCTGCCCTGAAGACAGAGACAGTGATATTCAACCTAAAGCTCTGAAATCGTCTGTGGTCCACACGACGTCATAACCCACAGGATTATAATATAAACCAATTAACAAACCACTCATCTATCCAATTCTCAGATCAACCAATTTTTCAACCAATGAACTAGCCACACGCTTCGACTGTTTCGTCCTCCTTGATTTGAAAAACTGTAATTATAGTTGCGAGAAATTATTTTAAGTAGCGAACTGGAAAACAAGAATTCTCGTATTAAGGGCAAAGCAAATTTCCCGAATTTAACGTGCTTTTAAATTTTTTCATCAAAGCACCTATGACGTGTTAATGTCCTGTGATGTTTAAATATTGCCACATTTTCGGACATCTCATTGCTTACGTTTGCCTTATGATGCTGCTATGTTGCTAATTTATGTATGTTAATATATTTTTTTTTCTGCATCGATTATACTATACAAAATTCTCTTCCGATTTCAAAGATTTTAAGAAAGATCAACCATTTAAAACTTAGAGGTTACTTTATTATGTACCGCCATGTTTAACATTCACAAATTCTACGTTCTGCCCACACAGTGTATTTATGTGTTTTGTGTGGATCTCAGAACAAACAGCGATTATTTCACTGTACAACATTAACTGACTGGTTTGTATAACTGAGACGGAGTGTGTTTACTGCGCGGTACGGACTGTATTTATGTGTTTTGTGTGGATCTCAGAACAAACAGCGATTATTTCACTGTACAGCATTAACTGACTGGTTTGTATAACTGAGACGGAGTGTGTTTACTGCGCGGTACGGACTGTATTTATGTGTTTTGTGTGGATCTCAGAACAAACAGCGATTATTTCACTGTAACACATTAACTGACTGGTTTGTATAACTGAGACGGAGTGTGTTTACTGCGCGGTACGGACTGTATTTATGTGTTTTGTTTGGATCTCAGAACAAACAGCGATTATTTCACTGTACAGCATTAACTGACTGGTTTGTATAACTGAGACGGAGTGTGTTTACTGCGCGGTACGGACTGTATTTATGTGTTTTGTTTGGATCTCAGAACAAACAGCGATTATTTCACTGTACAGCATTAACTGACTGGTTTGTATAACTGAGACGGAGTGTGTTTACTGCGCGGTACGGACTGTATTTATGTGTTTTGTTTGGATCTCAGAACAAACAGCGATTATTTCACTGTACAGCATTAACTGACTGGTTTGTATAACTGAGACGGAGTGTGTTTACTGCGCGGTACGGACTGTATTTATGTGTTTTGTTTGGATCTCAGAACAAACAGCGATTATTTCACTGTACAACATTAACTGACTGGTTTGTATTACTGAGACGGAGTGTGTTTACTGCGCGGTACGGACTGTATTTATGTGTTTTGTGTGGATCTCAGAACAAACAGCGATTATTTCACTGTACAACATTAACTGACTGGTTTGTATAACTGAGACGGAGTGTGTTTACTGCGCGGTACGGACTGTATTTATGTGTTTTGTGTGGATCTCAGAACAAACAGCGATTATTTCACTGTACAACATTAACTGACTGGTTTGTATAACTGAGAAGGAGTGTGTTTACTGCGCGGTACGGACTGTATTTATGTGTTTTGTGTGGATCTCAGAACAAACAGCGATTATTTCACTGTACAACATTAACTGACTGGTTTGTATAACTGAGACGGAGTGTGTTTACTGCGCGGTACGGACTGTATTTATGTGTTTTGTTTGGATCTCAGAACAAACAGCGATTATTTCACTGTACAACATTAACTGACTGGTTTGTATAACTGAGACGGAGTGTGTTTACTGCGCGGTACGGACTGTATTTATGTGTTTTGTTTGGATCTCAGAACAAACAGCGATTATTTCACTGTACAGCATTAACTGACTGGTTTGTATAACTGAGACGGAGTGTGTTTACTGCGCGGTACGGACTGTATTTATGTGTTTTGTTTGGATCTCAGAACAAACAGCGATTATTTCACTGTACAGCATTAACTGACTGGTTTGTATAACTGAGACGGAGTGTGTTTACTGCGCGGTACGGACTGTATTTATGTGTTTTGTGTGTGGATCTCAGAACAAACAGCGATTATTTCACTGTACAGCATTAACTGACTGGTTTGTATAACTGAGACGGAGTGTGTTTACTGCGCGGTACGGACTGTATTTATGTGTTTTGTGTGGATCTCAGAACAAACAGCGATTATTTCACTGTACAACATTAACTGACTGGTTTGTATAACTGAGAAGGAGTGTGTTTACTGCGCGGTACGGACTGTATTTATGTGTTTTGTGTGGATCTCAGAACAAACAGCGATTATTTCACTGTACAACATTAACTGACTGGTTTGTATAACTGAGACGGAGTGTGTTTACTGCGCGGTACGGACTGTATTTATGTGTTTTGTGTGGATCTCAGAACAAACAGCGATTATTTCACTGTACAACATTAACTGACTGGTTTGTATTACTGAGACGGAGTGTGTTTACTGCGCGGTACGGACTGTATCTTTATGTGTCATGTAAATTGTATTCTTTAACGGGCTAATCATAGGTTTATTACAGTTAGACTGCTACGTTGCAGAAACTATAATAACTGCATGTTGAAAGGATTAAGCAGATCCTATTACTGGGGAAAGAGAATCTCCGTAAGATCAACAAAAGATGGACTGACAAAATTAGACCTTAATAGTGAAAGAATAGAAAATTAGGCATAGTTCTTGAAGTTTATGATGGCGATGTTCTTGCTATCAGTGTCTTGATCACACTGATGGCTGACAAACACACACACGCACGCACAGTCGCTAAGACAGAAGGTCTACAGTAGGAATGACGCAGACAGCTGAGTTCCGAACTCGGCCTGCAGTTTCCAAATGAAGTCAAAGGCAGTTAGCTAATAAGGAAAGCTATTATGAGCCGAAACTCGGTCAAGTACAATGCAGCAGGCAGGGCTCTTCGGCGAGGCGAGTCAATTGGAACGAATCTGAATTGCGCTCAGTGTCAGGCAGTGCGCATGTGCAATGTATTGATCCTGTCCTCTCGAGACCACGGGGCTGCTATCATGAACCACCCCGTCCCCCAGAAAACACTACAAAACTATCTCCCAAAACACTTGGATATAATCGTGACTCAAAATACTTGCCAGTTTCGGGAGAAAATAAAAGAATTTCATTTAATAAGATCACGGGAGTTTTGGGGGGTGACCCAGTGTAGTTTGGTAGAAGACAACTGACGTTTTATACGCATCTGCTGCCTCCCTCTTAGGTCCAAATGTCTTCCTCAGCACCCTCTTCTGCATATCCTAAACACAAGTAAGTTCTCTGTCCATTCCATGAAGGCATGCTGAGGAAGAAGACGTTGGCCGATACCTGTCCTCATTCTTAACTTCGGCACTAAACACAGGTGCGTGGTGAACTCCACGCCTCGGCCGCCTTATCTCCAGAAAAGAACCCTGGTACCCATTAAATATGAAGCCGGCCTGAATGTTTTGGAGAAGACAGAAATGTCAGTCTGTCTTCAGTGCGAGAGACCGAGTTTCAAACCCATGTAATACAAAACCTGAAATTAAGGTTCTGTGTATTTAAATCTCTATATTCTTAGATATGCAGGACAAAATCACAACATGAAGATAGATAATAAATCCTTTGAAAGGGTGGAACAGTTCAAATATCTGGGAACAACCCTAACAAATCGAAATTACATTCAGGAAGAAATTAAGAGCAGACAGAAGTCACGTAATGCTTGTTATCATTCGTGCAGCATCTTGTGTCTTACAGTTTGCTGTACAAAGATACAAACATTAAGATATACAGAACTGTAATTGTGTTGTTGTTTTGTATGGGTGTGAAACTTGGTCTGTCACACTGAGGGAGGAACATAGGCTGAGGGTGTTCGAGAATAGGGTGCTGAGGGGATATTTGGGCCTAAGAGGGACGAGGTAACGGGGGAGTGGAGAAGACTACATAACGAGGAACTTAATGATCTGTACTCATCACCAAATATTATTCGGGTGATCAAATCAAGAAGAATGAGATGGGCCGGGCATGTGGCACGTATGGGTGAGGGGAGAGGTGCATACAGGATTTTGGTGGGGAGACCTGAGGGAAGGAGACAACTTGGAAAATCCAGGCGTAGATGGGAAGATAATATTAAAATGGATCTTCAAGAAGTGGGATGGGGGGGCGTGGACTGGATTGATATGGCTCAGGATAGGGACAGGTGGCGGGCTGTTGTGAATGCGGTAATGAACCTTCGGGTTCCATAAAACGCGGGGAATTTCTTGACTAGCTGACGACCTGTTAGCTTCTCAAGAAGGACTGTGCTGCATGGAGTTAGTTAGTTAGTTAGTTAGTTATATTCTTAGATAGCAAACAGTTAGGGTGGGAAGATTCGGACCGAACGGTAGCAAGCACCATACTTATAACAGTACACGTGACTCAACACGTGCACTGGTGTTAACTAACGCAATATGTACATGACGTTGTAAGTAGTCATTTAACAAATTACCATATAAGTTCTGCAGACCAAAACAGTTTTGGACAAACTTCGATGAAGATACTTGATATCGAATTCGGTTAAAATTCGACTTTATTTTAATGTAAACCACCAATTCTATGTAGCATGATTGATTTTGTCACGCTGATGGTAGCTGTGGTGGTAAAGAAACTCTCCGCTTTAAATTTCAAACTTACGGACAGACGGAAGGATGAGTAAATGGACAGATGGATTCGTAAGTGGATAGACAGATGTATAAAGAGAGACAGAGAGAGCATAACTAAGTTGCATATTGCTATACAAACACAGATGAGGAGTTGCGAAACACACTTTGGTTCAACTATTCAAGTCTTCTGCGATCTGACGTAGTTAGCGACGTTTCGAAAGAGCTTGCTGCCTCTACCTTGCGAGTAGATGAAAACAGAGAGGTGCGGAGCTGTCCAGCAGCCCAGTACCTCCTTTGGACACGCCATAACCAATCCAGCCCAGTACCTCCTTTGGACACGCCATAACCAATCCAGCCCAGTACCTCATTTGGACACGCCATAACCAATCCAGCCCAGTACCTCCTTTGGACACGCCATCACCAATCCAGCCCAGTACCTCCTTTAGACACGCCATAACCAATCCAGCCCAGTACCTCCTTTGGACACGCCATAACCAATCCAGCCCAGTACCTCATTTGGACACGCCATAACCAATCCAGCCCAGTACCTCCTTTGGACACGCCATCACCAATCCAGCCCAGTACCTCCTTTAGACACGCCATAACCAATCCAGCCCAGTACCTCCTTTGGACACGCCATAACCAATCCAGCCCAGTACCTCCTTTGGACACGCCATAACCAATCCAGCCCAGTACCTCCTTTGGACACGCCATAACCAATCCAGCCCAGTACCTCCTTTGGACACGCCATAACCAATCCAGCCCAGTACCTCCTTTGGACACGCCATAACCAATCCAGCCCAGTACCTCCTTTGGACACGCCATAACCAATCCAGCCCAGTACCTCCTTTAGACACGCCATAACCAATCCAGCCCAGTACCTCCTTTGGACACGCCATAACCAATCCAGCCCAGTACCTCCTTTGGACACGCCATAACCAATCCAGCCCAGTACCTCCTTTGGACACGCCATAACCAATCCAGCCCAGTACCTCCTTTGGACACGCCATAACCAATCCAGCCCAGTACCTCCTTTGGACACGCCATAACCAATCCAGCCCAGTACCTCCTTTGGACACGCCATAACCAATCCAGCCCCGTACCTTAACTCGCCAACATTTCATCACAAATGGAGCAATAAGGCGGGCCGTCAGATGTGGGCGGCTTACCGAAGCCCATGTCACACAATACGTTGCGGTCGAACCCTGTGGTAACCCTGTCATGTAACATGGCATTGTTACGTCACCATATCCGTGTTAGTCAACCGCAGCGGTCCAACGACGTACCGTAATGATAGACACTGTAATTGCGTAATGACGTCAGTGGTGGAGATGGACGCAGAGATTTCATTTTGTCCGCCTTTGACCCGCCATTCACTTTATTGTAAACTCACGAGGGCAGAGGCAATTTTAGGGACAAACCCACCACATAATGAAATTTCATTGGGAGGGGAATTGTGGCTGCAAATTAATTAACAACACAAAAACTAAGCATATTTTGCACGATCAAATCTTAAAAGATTTTTCACGCATCGTATTAACGAAGACAGACGTACGCACTACTGACTTTTACGTACTTCCGTAACACTTCAATGATGTCACTACTGTTTATGCATGTTGGTGGACAGGGCCGATCCCAGTGGCCGCGCGGTCTAAGGCGTGGGTCTGCGGCCGTTCGCTTACTGGGATTGCGGGTTCGAATCCAACGTCACAAGGTAGACGGTAGTATCACGTGAATACAAATACAGTATAGATATAAGATTGTAAAGTTGTAGTGGATATACAGTAATACATTTAAAAAATGGATGTCTGTCTGTTGTGAGTGTTGTGTGTTGTCAGGTAGAGGTCTCTGCGACGAGCTGATCACTCGTCCGGAGGAGTCCTACCGAGTGTGGTGTGTCTGATGTGTGTGATCGTGAAGCCTCGAAAAAATAAGGCGGCCTAGGCCCCTAAGGGGCTGTCGAGCCATTGGAAAAAAAAAATGGGTAGGAATGTTATTGAAATATAGTAACTAAATATTTATTTAATTCTAATATCCTTACGTCTGTCATAACGACGCAATTTGTATGGTTGAAAAAATATTTTTGGCCTCTGCAACAAATTAAATTTACAACGTGAGAAGTAATGGGAAATTATAAATGTTACGTTGTGTTCACCGTGCATTTTGGTATCACTCAACAATTAAACCAACAATGCACTTTATTTCTTAAGTATGTCCAATAACCCTACACATGTTTCGGCTGCAATAGAGCCATCATCAGGGGTTCAAGGTCACGTTTACTTTAACATTCACTAATCCATTTGGTGATTGTGATACCAAATGGATTAGTGCAGTGGTATTCAACCTGGGGTAGGCGTACCCCGGGGGTACGCGAAGACATTTTAGGGAGTACGTCAAATAAAAAAATAAATACATTATTTCGTGATAAACACTGAATAATCAGGGCCAGATTTACGGTTAGCCACAAGAGACCGGACGTAAGGACATGCGATTTGGGAGCGCCATTTTCTTTCTCTTTCTCTCTCTCTCTCTCTCTCTCTCTCTCTCTCCTTTATACTATTCTTATCTGGGCGGCTAGTTTCATTTTATTCCACACAGTGCATATAATTTTGCTTTGCTAAAATACATTTGTTCCTTTATTAATTGTTATACGATAGACAATAATATATTTGTTATTTAATAGCTTGACTCTCCTTTTTCTCATTTAAAACTTATTATTTAATACATTATTTAGGATGTAATTTATTTAACTTATTTTAGATGTAGATTATAGACTGTGTATAACTTGAATTGTGCACCAACAGCTTTGGGGGTACAAAGTTGAAGAGAAATTATATGTGGGGGTACGCGAACAAAAAAGGTTGAATACCACTGGATTAGTGAATGTTGAAATGAACGTGACCTTGAACCCCTGATGATGGCTCTATTGCAGCCGAAACATGTGTAGGGTTATTGGACATACTTAAGATATAAAGTGCATTGTTGGTTTAATTGTTGAATAATGGAGAAATATTTTTCGTTTTCGTACAAGTTTTCGCCTTATGAAACGTCTTCGAGGAAGGCATTACGTTTGTAAACAGAGGGCTTACAGTGTGAACCTGATCGCTGACCCTCTTACGGCTGCTCACAGGTATCCACAAAATTCTCAGTTCGTAAATCTCAATCGACGCCACAATTACGCCGACGGCCTGCAGAATCTCGAGCACTGCCCGCGTCAAGGCGCACACATCGACACCAATACAAGAAATAAATCCATTATTCTGGATAGGACGCCGGGTTTTTGCTGCTCTGAAGATACCGTCATCTGTCACGCTGCACAGGTCAAAGGTCAGGCAGGTACCCGCTTGTGTTGGCACAGCTACATGGTTTTTGTTGAGGCCTTCTGACATGTAACAAATTGTTGTGCATTTGTCAATGGCAGTAGTCGCAGTGCCTGACGGAACAGTGAGAGACGTGAGACGTCGTGACGGGGCTAGCAGACAGACGAGTGACTGACATAGGCAAGCAGACGCAAAGAAACAAGTCAGTAAATAATTTACGAATTAATAGTTCTAGTAAGGAAGGTTATGGCAACGAAATGAAACTAATGTTTGAATTAAATTTTGATATGCTAATTCCAAGTTTGGACGAAAAGTTTTGCATCTCAATGCCGTCAGAAGAGTTTCAATAAAATTGCAGTGTTCATTTTTCGTTTCAGTACATTTCACAGTGCCGATCGCAGTGGCCGCGCGGTCTAAGGCGTCGGTCTACGGCCGCTCGCTTACTGGGATCGCGGGTTCGAATCCCGTCTAGGGCATGGATGTCTGTCTGTTGTGAGTGTTGTGTGTTGTCAGGTAGAGGTCTCTGCGACGGGCTGATCACTCGTCCAGAGGAGTCCTACCGAGTGTGGTGTGTCTAAATGAGTGTGTGATCGTGAAGCCTCGAAAAATGAGGCGGCCTAGGCCCCCAAAGGGGCTGTCGAGCTATTGGAAAAAAACATTTCACAGTAAGTACCTTGAGGAACTGTTACTGCAAATGAAAGGTAATAACTGTGTATTGTGTAAGAATGTAGGGATGGGGGGAGAATTCCGTAGTAAACAAGTGTTTACACTTATTTAAGGAAAACAAGTTATTTAAAATAACCGCATAATTGGTATGTACATAATTGGTATGTACATAATTGGTATGTACATAATTGGTATGTACATTGATATGCCTTGTATACAAATAGACACAGATAATAACACCAATGCGTGTTACGTTTAGTCAAAATCAGCACACAGTCAGTTGTGTGACTTATGACGATGTGTGGACTGCAAGTCTTGGGACTGGATGTGAGGAGACGTAGTTTGGTAAACAGAAAAGTTTCGAATTAACATGCTGCCTCCATCTTCAGGATACCCATAAATATAGCGACAGCAGGTTCCTCCGAATTATTGGTACCATCTACCAAGACCTATGACGGCACAGGGCAGCAACTTTGCCATTAGTGCCTCGATTTACATGTCGTGCGTTGTAACAATACATTACGTCAAACGTACCAACGTAGGCCTACTTCTAGCAGCACAATTAACCGTTTAAAGCCCAGTGGTTACTATATGTACCGCCAGGTTTAACATTCACAAAATCTACGTTCTGCCTACACAGTGTGTTTATGTGTTTTGTGTGGATCTGAGAACAAACAGCGATTATTTCACTGTACAGCATTAACTGACTGGTTTGTATAACTGAGACGGAGTGTGTTTACTGCGCGGTACGGACTGTATTTATGTGTTTTGTGTGGATCTCAGAACAAACAGCGATTATTTCACTGTACAACATTAACTGACTGGTTTGTATAACTGAGACGGAGAGTGTTTACTGCGCGGTACGGACTGTATTTATGTGTTTTGTGTGGATCTCAGAACAAACAGCGATTATTTCACTGTACAGCATTAACTGATTGGTTTGTATAACTGAGACGGAGTGTGTTTACTGCGCGGTACGGACTGTATTTATGTGTTTTGTGTGGATCTCAGAACAAACAGCGATTATTTCACTGTACAGCATTAACTGACTGGTTTGTATAACTGCGACGGAGTGTGTTTACTGCGCGGTACGGACTGAATTTATGTGTTTTGTGTGGATCTCAGAACAAACAGCGATTATTTCACTGTACAACATAACTGACTGGTTTGTATAACTGAGACGGAGTGTGTTTACTGCGCGGTACGGACTGTATCTTTACATATGACTGAGGTGAATTTTCTTCTTTAGATTGTGCCACGATTCAGGAAGTTAGTCGCCGGCCTCTCGCGACGGAGGCCCGGGTTCAATCTCAGGTCGGTCCACGTGAGCTTTTTGGTAGACGCAGTGGCACTGTGACAGGTTTTTCTCCCAGTACTCCGGTTTCCCCCTGTCAGTATCATTCCACCAATGCTCCATGCTTATCTTCATCTACATTTGCTCTTACTAGAGGGACAAAGGAGCGAAGCCTGTGAACCTTCGAAAAAGCAACGCTCTTTCAGAAATACGGTAGCATTTGGTACAAAAGTACTTTCACTTTTTCCTCTCAGCTTTAAATAGTTAAGCCTAACCATGCAAAGCAAAAGACACCTTCCTTAGGAATATCGATTCTTCTGGTCTGGACCTGTTACGTGATTGACTGGGGAAGAAAGCTATGCTGCCGTCTTAGCTGTAAGAGCTAAATGTATGTAGCTACAGACATCAGAGCTGATACATCACTACACAGACAGGACCTGCGGTGTGTCTGAATACAGGCGTAAATGGAAACGTTTAATTTCGTATCAATTTTGATTCAGTGTAAATCTCTTCTTTCATTTAATGTTGATTTGTTAATTGTACAGCCTATTTAGTGCCGAATTATAGTGATTAGGAATTATAAGTTAACAAGGATCAGGAAGGAAACTGTCGTAGTCTATTATGATGTCGGCTGACTAGGTCAATATTTGCTTGAACGTTTTAAGGAACAAACAGAAAAACCTCAAATAAAACAGTCCGGTTGGTACTAGCAGAATTAGAGTCAGGAGGTATCATTAGTACACCTAGATGAATGATCCAGTGACACTATGTCCACTAGAATCACGAGCTACAGCCACTACACCTAGACGAATGATCTAGTGACACTATGTCCACTAGAGTCACGAGCTACAGCCACTACACCTAGACGAATGATCTAGTGACACTATGTCCACTAGAGTCACGAGCTACAGCCACTACACCTAGACGAATGATCTAGTGACACTATGTCCACTAGAGTCACGAGCTACAGCCACTACACCTAGACGAATGATCTAGTGACACTATGTCCACTAGAGTCACGAGCTACAGCCACTACACCTAGACGAATGATCTAGTGACACTATGTCCACTAGAGTCACGAGCTACAGCCACTACACCTAGACGAATGATCTAGTGACATTATGTCCACTAGAGTCACGAGCTACAGCCACTACACCTAGACGAATGACCTAGCGGAACTATGTCCACTAGAAATTTCGCATGACCTGACATGGAAACGACTCTGGTCCTCAGCGATGACACAAATACCTCACAGAGAACACAGCCATGCTTCAATTAGAAGAACCAATTTATGGATGCCTTATGGTTGAAAATAATGGTTGTCTATTGTAACAATTGCACGTAACACGTGACTACACTGTGTGGGCACAATGTAAATCGTTAGTGAGTTGTGCCGTATGCCACTACTGCACTGCACAGCTGCAGCTAAGAACTCATCAGCGAGATGGCAGCGGCTCGCTTGATATATGGACGGCACTGGAAGGGGGCCACGGGAACCCAGAGGGGGCGCCGTATGTTGCACCTTGAAACAAATTGCCGGTCCACAGAACAGACTCGGCCTAAATCGCCAGCTGTGGAGATGGAATGAGACCAATTATCAGGTTCATACGGCTTACACGTAACACGGGCCGTAGGAGCCGGACCGGGCAGAGTTGTTGGAGGTAGAGCGGGCAACACACTGCCGAACACTGCGTGCCAGTAGTAACCACTAACTAACTAACTACCTAACTAACTAACTAACTAACTCCATGTAGCACAGTCCTTCTTGAGAAGCTAACCGGTCGTCAGCTAGTCAAGAAATTCTCCGCGTTTTATGCAACCCGAAGGTTCATTACCGCACTCACAACAGCCCGCCACCTGTCCCTATCCTGAGCCATATCAATCCAGTCCATGCCCCCCCTTCCACTTCTTAAAGATCCATTTTAATATTATCCTCCCATCTACGCCTGGGTCTTGCAAGTGGTCTCCTTCCCTCAGGTCTCCCCACCAAAATCCTGTATGCACCTCTCCCCTCCCCCACACGTGCTACATGCCCCCCCACCTCAATCTCTGGTACCACGTGTGTACAGTGTCATACAGCGATAGCCTTACTGGTACCACGTGTGTACAGTGTCATACAGCGATAGCCTTACTGGTACCACGTGTGTACAGTGTCATACAGCGATAGCCTTACTGGTACCACGTGTGTACAGTGTCATACAGCGATAGCCTTACTGGTACCACGTGTGTACAGTGTCATACAGCGATAGCCTTACTGGTACCACGTGTGTACAGTGTCATACAGCGATAGCCTTACTGGTACCACGTGTGTACAGTGTCATACAGCGATAGCCTTACTGGTACCACGTGTGTACAGTGTCATACAGCGATAGCCTTACTGGTACCACGTGTGTACAGTGTCATACAGCGATAGCCTTACGGTCCGCCACAAGAAACATTTCAAATTACAAAATTCTTCGACAATCAACCGGGCCACATCCTATAATTGCTATCAGGGACGAACAAAATGAAGTGGCGGACCGCGTATTTGACACCCCTGCTCCAGAGCTTCCTGTGACAAGCTATCTACTCTCGTCTCTTAATCAGGGGTCCTAGAGCAACTTTGGACGACCCTAACATGAAGGCCTATTTATGTTACCAAAGGTCTAAATATTTGTAAAGCAGTTCTGAGACTTGCTTAAAGCTAAAGATGTGAGATGTGGATTTTGTGTGTTGCTATAAGCAGGTCCACTGAAAGTTAAAATTAGAAATGTATATACAAAATTATGTGGATAGATTTTATCTAATTTTAACTTCAATTCTAATTCTAACTTTCAGTGGACCTGCTTATAGCAACAGAGAAAAATACACATTTTACATCTTTAGCTTTTAATATGTGCCAATTGTTTGTTATGTTATAAATATGTGTAAAATCAAGGTTTAAATCCCTGAAGATGGTTCCAACAGAGAAACGAAACATGTTGGATTAATTTTATTGTAGAAAGAAGTTGTATGGTGTAATAACAGTGTGCATTTTGTTGGTTGAAAAATGTGTGAACAGATGGAAATGCACGGTGTGAACAGTATAAATGCACGGTGTGAACAGTATAAATGCACGGTGTGTAACAGTATAAAACATATGTTAATGTTTACATTGTTAGGTAGAAAGCGGACCAAGTGACAGCTGGTACCCACTTGGTACCCACTTGGTACCACTTGGTACCCACTTGGTACTACTTGGTACCCACTTACACATTCTGTAAGCACATTTGTTATATCATTGTGCATTTAATTCGTAAAATGTCCGCAGCAAATAGGAGCAGAGAGCAGCAGTGCTGAGGGGCTGACTGTGCTGAGGGGCTGACTGTGCTGAGGGGCTGACTGTGCTGAGGGGCTGACTGTGCTGAGGGGCTGACTGTGCTGAAGGGCTGACTGTCTTTTGCTATTTGTCTCGAAAAGACAAAAACAAAGTTCTAAAAGCAGTACCTTAATTTACAGCCCGACGTCCAACCCAAGACTCTACAACTGCCACTCAGAACAGCACTCAAACAGTTCTGCTGACCGACAGTCACCTTGCTGTTTTTACGCTGACGTTAAACAGTCTAAACCTCCAGCTAATAAAGCTTGCTTTGTAAATTGCAGAGTTTAGCAGAATTTAGTTAAAATTCAGTAATCATTCACAAAAGTTTTCGATAAAAAAAGGTAAAGCAACCCCATTACAGACCTGGACAGGCCCTTAGGGCTCCAGGAGGTTGAGGCTCCCAGATTTATAGACAATCGGCACATGAAGGTGGTAAGGTTGTCAGCTCTACGGACCGGTCGCCTTTACCCCCCAGGAAATACTCCTGGTACTCATTTCTGTTAGAAACTAAGTCGACCCCAGGGCCATAGTGTGGCCAAAACGATTATGTCAATAAAAAATCCCAATGACACCATCGGGAATCGAACCCGCGACCTTCCGGCTTGTAGCGCAGTGCCTCAACCACAAAGTGTATATCATACCGTACCATTTAAAGAAAGGAATTCAGAACACTGCGCAGACGCAGTACATAGTGGACGGTACGACGGTCCCAACTGTACAGCAGACAACGAGGGCGGTCTGTGGTTCTGCGATCCTTTTGGAATTTGTACCAGAAAAGGAAGGACTGTATTGGAAAGATGCTTAATTGGAAAAGCTGAAACTTTAATCAGAAAGGACGAAGTGGCAGTACAGCTGCAGACACAACTGACTTGTCTGGCAAAACTAATGAATCTGGTTGGCTGTAACACCAACAGGTAGCTGCAAGGTAAAGCAAAATACCCTAAGGGGAGGAAAAAATAGAGCCATGCGGGAGAACAACAATAAGAAAGAAGACAGAGACAAAGGGAAGAAAGATTAAAAAAGAAGCGACCAAAGATGAAAGAAAAGTAATAAAAAAAACCTGAGAAATGGTCTGCAGTTGTCTGTCTGTCTGTCTTTGTCTGGCCATTTGCAGTGTGTCAATCACACAAACAATTTCCATTAAAGCGTGTCTGTCTGTCTGTCTGTCTGTCCAGCTCGTAGATGTAACAGCCAGTTCTTCTCTGTAAGAACATCCAACCCATCCACATACTGTGTACCTGATGTCTTTCCATCTTGTGTCCAGCTACTACTGCACGTCCGTATTTTCCAACACATACATAGTCTACTGTGAGTCATAATTTATAATTGTGTATTTTTTACCATCAGTTGGACCGATCGTTTGAGATGAAGAAATATTACAGAGAGTTAAGGAGGAGAGGAATATCGTACATACAATAAAAAGAAGAAAGGCTAACTGGATTGGTCACATCTTGCGTAGGAACTGCCTTCTGAAACATGTGATTGAAGGAAAGTTAGAGGGAAGGATAGAAATGACGGTAAGACGAGGGAGAAGACGTAAGCAGCTACTGGGTGACCTTAAGGAAAAGAGAAGATACTGGAAATTGAAAGAGGAAGCACTAGATCGCACTCTGTGGAGAACTCGCTTTCGAAGAGGCTACGGACCTGTCGTAAGACAGACTGCAGAATGAAGAGGCTACGGACCTGTCGTAAGACAGACTGCAGAATGAAGAGGCTACGCACCTATCGTAAGACAGACTGCAGAATGAAGAGGCTACGGACCTGTCTTAAGACAGACTGCAGAATGAAGAGGCTACGGACCTGTCTTAAGACAGACTGCAGAATGAAGAGGCTACGGACCTGTCGTAAGACAGACTGCAGAATGAAGACGCTACGGACCTGTCGTAAGACAGACTGCAGAATGAAGAGGCTACGGACCTGTCGTAAGACAGACTGCAGAATGAAGAGGCTACGCACCTGTCGTAAGACAGACTGCAGAATGAAGAGGCTACGGACCTGTCTTAAGACAGACTGCAGAATGAAGAGGCTACGGACCTGTCGTAAGACAGACTGCAGAATGAAGAGGCTACGGACCTGTCGTAAGACAGACTGCAGAATGAAGAGGCTACGGACCTGTCGTAAGACAGACTGCAGAATGAAGAGGCTACGAACCTGTCGTAAGACAGACTGCAGAATGAAGAGGTTACGGACCTGTCGTAAGACAGACTGCAGAATGAAGAGGCTACGGACCTGTCGTAAGACAGACTGCAGAATGAAGAGGCTACGGACCTGTCGTAAGACAGACTGCAGAATGAAGAGGCTACGGACCTGTCGTAAGACAGACTGCAGAATGAAGAGGCTACGGACCTGTCGTAAGACAGACTGCAGAATGAAGAGGCTACGGACCTGTCGTAAGACAGACTGCAGAATGAAGAGGCTACGGACCTATCGTAAGACAGACTGCAGAATGAAGAGGCTACGGACCTGTCGTAAGACAGACTGCAGAATGAAGAGGCTACGGACCTGTCGTAAGACAGACTGCAGAATGAAGAGGCTACGGACCTGTCGTAAGACAGACTGCAGAATGAAGAGGCTACGGACCTGTCGTAAGACAGACTGCAGAATGAAGAGGCTACGGACCTGTCGTAAGACAGACTGCAGAATGAAGAGGCTACGGACCTATCGTAAGACAGACTGCAGAATGAAGAGGCTACGGACCTGTCGTAAGACAGACTGCAGAATGAAATCAATTTTTGTACCAACTAAGTCCACGGAGATCAGCGACACACAATACAGAGGCAAGGTCCATAAGAGATCACGAATAAGCTCAGATGTTTATACACAATGACAAAACCTACAGCGACATACCAAGCGTGTAGCATTTTAACAACATTTTACTAAATCTTACATTTTTAATTCAGCTGCAGAAATCACTACGATTATATATATATATATATATATGCTACCGTAATGTGTTATATTATAGTGAGTTTTAAATATTGGTGTATAGACTCCAAGCAGATGGCGGAGATCCGCCGAAACATGTAGCAATGTAGAAGAGTTTGTATCACTGTGTATGTTAGATGTGCATATGTTCATTTAGTTCATTACCGTGTTCACAAAAGCCCGTCACTTTTCCCTATCCGGAGCCAGATCAACCCGGTCCACACCCTTCAAATCGATTTCTTTAAACTCCATTCTAAAATTATCCCCTATCTACGCCTAGGTCTTCCAAGTGATTTCTTTCTTTCAGGTTTCTCCATCAAAACCATGTATGCACCATACGTGCCACATGCCCCACCCATCTCACACACGTTCCATTTCCTCTCGAAGCCCCAATCGGTTGCCGCGATTTAAGTGTGGAATATCATAAGGCTGGGGAAGCGTTGAACTTACGAGGTTTTCTGTGAGAGCTGAGTTCTGTAGCTGCTTCAGATTAACTTTAGTCTTTACGGCGTTCACTAGAATGTCGCCTAGGGACGGCGAAGCGCAGTTCGTCAAAATGTCTGCAACGACCAACCCCTAGAAATTTGTCGCTTTCTGGTATGTCGTTTGGTATAGTCTGGTATACATGCACTGACGTTTCGGAGGGTCTTTTTGTCTCGGTGGCTGATTTAGACGCAGGTTGGGTCAGGGTCAGGCTCTTGGTAATACTGTGAACCAGCCAAGGGCTGCGGCAATGTTGGTAGCACTGATAATGCGCGCTCGGAATAACCAAGATACGAATTTATACCCGAAAACTTTAATGATTCAAATTCTTCACGGATTTACTCAGTCCTCTACGAGAATTATAGCCCACGACTACTTTCCTCCCACGTCCCTCTTTACCTCCCACTGTCCTCCTCACATACCAACATTATTCTGACAAGCACCGCAGCACCTTATATATTTCACTTCTGCCCGTAAGGCTGCCAAATTGTCTCTGCTCTAGCAGCGCCTTAACTTTCCTATCGCGCCTGTGACGAAGACATCCCGCAAACACATTTCGACTGGACTGCACGTACGAACGTAATAATAACTGCTTGCTGTGAAACACACGTCACAGTGTACGATGACGTCACTTAGAGTAAGTATGCGGGGAAAATTGGCACATGTCACATACAAAAGACAGATGTAAAGTAAGGTAGACGTTACTTTGTCATTGTCTTCAATTAGTCCTCTAAAGCCCAGTGGTTACTATATATACCACCAAGTTTAACATTCACAAATTCTACGTTCTGCCCACACAGTTTATGTGTTTTGTGTGGATCTCAGAACAAACAGCGATTATTTCACTGTACAGCATTAACTGACTGGTTTGTATAACTGAGACGGAGTGTGTTTACTGCGCGGTACGGACTGTATTTATGTGTTTTGTGTGGATCTCAGAACAAACAGCGATTATTTCACTGTACAACATTAACTGACTGGTTTGTATAACTGAGACGGACTGTGTTTACTGCGCGGTACGGACTGTATTTATGTGTTTTGTGTGGATCTCAGAACAAACAGCGATTATTTCACTGTACAACATTAACTGACTGGTTTGTATAACTGAGACGGACTGTGTTTACTGCGCGGTACGGACTGTATTTATGTGTTTTGTGTGGATCTCAGAACAAACAGCGATTATTTCACTGTACAACATTAACTGACTGGTTTGTATAACTGAGACGGACTGTGTTTACTGCGCGGTACGGACTGTATTTATGTGTTTTGTGTGGATCTCAGAACAAACAGCGATTATTTCACTGTACAACATTAACTGACTGGTTTGTATAACTGAGACGGAGTGTTTACTGCGCGGTACGAGCTGGATCTTTATATATAATTTAGGTATTCCTACTTTGAGGCCTGAACTGGCGCAGGCCGTGTGTACAGTGCATACACCGTGTATTGTAAGTCACGTTACGCACTGCACATAGCAAAGACGCATAATCTATACATATATACGAACAAACCCGCACTCACGTTAGACCGGGCGCCCGACGAATGACAGACAGCAACATTCAACACATCAACTTAAATCTGGCCACGAGCCCCTCAAGACGGACTGACCGTCAGTTGTAAAGTAACTTTGACTTCGACTTGTTCCTGACTTAACGTTTAAAGGGTTAAATACTACAACATGACTATGTGGTCAGCGCAGCTCCCGGTACACACCGGATAGGAAAGTTGATGGGTTTTAAGACACGGTCTGGACGTCCTGGAGAATAGACAAAACTTGCAGAGAGACAGATCATATTTCTGCTGCCACAAAAATTAAAACCTTCACGAGGGACAGCTGTAAACACGAAGACATCAGGAGGTGATTCCGCTGCAGACAACTGTGTATTAGCGTGCTAGGCGGCTGCTTACTGGACAATTCGCCAACTGGTGATTTACACGACTCACAAACGCAAGGCACAGTACAGACACTAACAATTACAGCGGGCCTGTTAATTGAAGGTGGTCGAAGACAGGGCGAATATTCTTTACACCCCTGGCCAAAGGCGAATGTAATGGAGAGAGGGTTGAATGAGTTTGTCCGGTAGACATTCGCTATATTACTGCCTGACCCTACACCGGTTACATCACCAACACCATCACCACTACCACCACCCTGGCAACAGCGGAACATAGCAAGACGCTGGACTTAATAGCAAGGACGATCCTCAAGCCGTAATTCATCCCCCTTGAACCTCCGTCTTTTCGACTACAGCCAAACAAGGAGTCCACATTAACAGTCTGAGCGGATAACTTCTACCTGAGGACAGGTGTACAAAAACTTAACGGAATATATAGCATGAACAGATCAGAACAGCGGTCAAACTTGCTCCTGTGTTCAGGTACACAACAACGGATGTAAACCCTCACACATTATGGGCTTTGCTAGTTGACGAGACTTAAGCTCCGACCGCCTTACCACGACAGGAGACCAACTGTCATTTAACTGACAGGTGCCTGAGTGGGCTTATGTCTGACAGAAGTGAGGAAGACCAAACTGTCATCGTATTGATAAGGACTTTGAGCAGCAGGTCAGAACATGAACGAATGAATAGTGGGTTCGATACCTCATCGGTCCCGATGCACGTAGGACTTTTTAACAGGTCCTTTGTGCGCCTTAAACGAGATTCTGACTCAAGGGAGTCCTGTCTCTTTAATAAAGTCATGTCTCTTTAATAAAGTCCTGTCTCTTTAATAAAGTCCTGTCTCTTTAATAAAGTCCTGACTCTTTAATAAAGTCATGTCTCTTTAATAAAGTCCTGTCTCTTTAATAAAGTTCCACATTGCTCCCAGGCTCAGATTTCTAACGTCTTCGGGGTCCAAAACAGGAACCCAGATAATTATGTCTAAGTGTGGCCAGAGCTTCACACTCGCACAGAACACGAGCTGACGTGTTTTTCTCTGCTCCGCACGACAGTCCGTCAGCTCCATTATGTAGAGAGTTCAGAACACGAATTATGTCTAAGTATTTTATTCCTTTAAATAAAATTTCATTTTGAACTATTTTTTTCAACTTTGCTCCCAAAAGGACGCTTTTATTCTGCAGGCGTTCTGCGACAAGGGTTCAACAGAGATTAGGAGTTCGAAGACCGCTGGTCTAGACTACATAGCGTCAATGGCAGATGAATGATGATGATGATGATCAATCTGCAGCACGGGGTGGAATAATTATAGGGGAAGCCCAAAGTACCAGGAAAAAATCGGCGTCAGTTTGTCATTTCCACTTTCTTCCAACACACATTCCACATGGACAGATCTAGGATAGAACCCGGGCATCTGCGGTGAAAAGCCGGCGACTGACGGCCTGAACAGACAGCAGCGTATCGAGTGTGCGTAGAGACTGAACTAGGAAACGCAAGTGCCGCACGGTAATGCAAAGTACATTCTGTACAAATGAGAAAGGAACACTGCTTACAGTTCAAACAGCAATGGAACTATAAATGTGTTAAATGGATCACAACACTGGATTTCGATGAAAATACACACAAGCAGAAGACTTCAAGCAACTTCACGGCAGGCGTATCTAAAAGGAAGAGCTGGACACATTTCTGAAGTGTAGTGCAGGTGGCCTGTACGACAGGAACTGAACGCAGTTCGGCTTGATTTAAGGACGAGAGAACGTCAAACAGACGGTTGAAATGTTTGCTGCGGCCACTCGTGGCTCCACGGGCATTGCAAACAGAACGGACGGTCACAATAAGGCCTTGTGGTCCTGGGTCGTGGACGTTAGGGTACAGGGGGACAAGGGTAATATGGAGGCGACTGTAACGCTTAACCATTTCAAGACGACATTTAACTGAGTTACATATAAATATTCAGTCCATACCGCGCAGTAAACACACTCCGTCTCGGTTATACAAACCAGTCAGTTAATGTTGTACAGTGAAATAATCGCTGCTTGTTCTGAGATCCACACAAAACACATAAATACAGTCCGTACCGCGCAGTAAACACACTCCGTCTCAGTTATACAAACCAGTCAGTTAATGTTGTACAGTGAAATAATCGCTGTTTGTTCTCAGATCCACACAAAACACATAAATACAGTCCGTACCGCGCAGTAAACACACTCCGTCTCAGTTATACAAACCAGTCAGTTAATGTTGTACAGTGAAATAATCGCTGTTTGTTCTGAGATCCACACAAACCACATAAATACAGTCCGTACCGCGCAGTAAACACACTCCGTCTCAGTTATACAAACCAGTCAGTTAATGCTGTACAGTGAAATAATCGCTGTTTGTTCTGAGATCCACACAAAACACATAAATACAGTCCGTACCGCGCAGTAAACACACTCCGTCTCAGTTATACAAACCAGTCAGTTAATGTTGTACAGTGAAATAATCGCTGTTTGTTCTGAGATCCACACAAAACACAAAAATACAGTCCGTACCGCGCAGTAAACACACTCCGTCTCAGTTATACAAACCAGTCAGTTAATGTTGTACAGTGAAATAGTCGCTGTTTGTTCTGAGATCCACACAAAACACATAAATACAGTCCGTACCGCGCAGTAAACACACTCCGTCTCAGTTATACAAACCAGTCAGTTAATGCTGTACAGTGAAATAATCACTGTTTGTTCTGAGATCCACACAAAACACATAAATACAGTCCGTACCGCGCAGTAAACACACTCCGTCTCAGTTATACAAACCAGTCAGTTAATGCTGTACAGTGAAATAATAGCTGTTTGTTCTGAGATCCACACAAAACACATAAATACACTGTGTGGGCAGAACGTAGAATTGTTGAATGTTAAACCTGGTGGTACATATAGTAACCACTGGGCTTTAAATTTCAAACCTTAATATTTATTTCAATTATGAGCAAGCAACACTTTACCCTCTGTAATATTATAGAACGTCAACAAGACGCTCTAACTGTTGTACACACACAATTTCGGGAAAGAAAATGGAGGCAGCAGGTAGCTCCGAAATGTCGGCAATCTGTACCAAACTACATCAGTCTCATCCTAGCAGAGAAACCTTTTTACGTAAGACATTCGTGTTAAGCCTTTACAGAACAGTGTTAGCTATATGTATCACCTGCCCTAACATTAAACGAATCTGAATTTCTCTTACTGTATTTGTTTATCAGCTTCGTATAACGTCAGCTACTTGATGATTGCAATTTGTGAGGTAGAAAATAAATACTGAATTATCAGACACACGAAACGCTTAACTGCTACTTCGATTGATTCTGCAACCTAATAATATGGGTAATCAATATAAAGATACAGGTTAAAGTAGGCCACGGCTCGTCTCGGTACTTACGCAATCCCATCACTTCGTTGCTTTAAGCTTCGTCTGTTTACTGAAATTAGTTTCAGAGGGCGGAAAGAGACAATTTTATTGCCCGCAGTGGAGAGGGACATACTCGTATTCTCTATCATTACCAGAAATTTATCATTTCCTGAGCAAGGGAAACTTAATACAGTTTCCAGGAGGAAAGGAAGAAATTCCAGTCGGATATTGGCAAAGGATAGGAGAGCTGCAAAAACTGTAGCATCTGACTTAATATCAGAATTCATTTACGTAAGACAAGATTTCTCTTTTAAATTTTAACTGCTTCCGGTATCGCTTGGAAACAAACTTCTGCTGGGACATTTATATATAGAGAAACAACAGAAATGTGTAAGAGATGAGATAGTGATAAGGACGGTAGGGGTCACGTCGATGTGCACTGCACTAACACAGGCTTCATTTCGTACAATAACATAACACAACTTGCTTAGAAATAAATGGCAATTATGGGGGGAAATAGGAATGCTTAAAGGGTTTTACTGGGGAAACCTCAAGGAAAGAGACGGCGTGGAAGACCTAGACATGGATGGGAGTAAAAGGTAAAGTAACGTTCTCCCTAGAACGGACCATGAAGGCCCAGAGGGGGAGTAGAGGTATAGCTCTACTCTTTCTTTCTGGCACTAGATGAGGGTGGGTGGTCAACGCCACGCCCCGGCCGCTTTACCCCCTGGAATGACCCGGTACCCATTGTACAGGAGGCTGGGTAGGCCCCAGAGCCGGTCTGGACGGGTGCTGAAAATCTCGCCCCCACCGGGATTCGATCCCCGGACCGTCCAGCTTGTAGCGAGTCACTATACCAACTGAGCTATCCGAGCCCACAGACATGGATGGGAGTACAATATTAAAATGGATCTTATAAAAACAGGATAGACTGGATTAATCTGGCTCAAGAGAAGTACAAATGAAGGGCTCTTAAGAACAATGCACTAAGCTTCTAGTTGTATAACTTGCAGAGAGCTTCCTGAATAGCTGAGGCACTGTCAGCTTCACTTCGTCTTCACTTGCAAGCAGTTGAAGAACACTGGACTGTTGTAGATGAAGGCACCACGAACCTCCGAAACGTCGGGAACAGCTCATCGAACGACACGGCGTCACGTGCCAAAAGAACCCGAATCCAAATTAATTCCAGTTGATCCAGTAGCAACAATCAGTCAGGCATTGTCCCCCAAAACACACCAAAATTGGGGCAACCTGAAGATTCCGTCGGCCGGTCATGTAAACTGCTGCTGTCGTAAATTGGATCTCGTTATTCTTCTTCTTCTTCTTAACGGTCAACAATGACTCGTCATCAATATGGCGGACAGAGATGTTCATTTCATTTAAGGTTGCTCTGAGCAATCATTAATCTTGCCGACGCGAGCGCCACCAAATATCAATCAAAATCGAACAAAATCGAAGTCTTCGACTAATAACTGTTGAGTAAATGCAAGACTGACTTAAGTACCTGAAACTTGTCGTTACATAAAACGGGTCTGGATAAAATTGTAACAAATTTGTTTATGTTATTTGTACTGTACATTTGTTGATTATTTTGGTTCTATCAGACAAATGTAAAATTTTATTATCTATTATTTAATACGTATATTTAACTGAAGACGGTCTAACATGTTTCGAACCTTATATGAGGTTCATCTTCAGGGACGTCTGTTTTAAATTACAGCAGCCCTTCTTCAAAGGTACACGTTAGGTTGTACACTTTAAAGTGTTGTATTTGTTGTCTTGTGGTTACTGAAATTGATGTTACAATACTTAAGTTGTAACAGTTAACATATATATATAGTACAGATTTTAACTGTTACAACTTCGTTCCACCTAACTGAATATTCTACAAATAATATTTTGTATATCTTATACAGGTATACACAAAAGAATGGTGCGGTTTCAATAGTTTTCACTATTGAAACCGCACCATTCTTTTGTGTATACCCTGTATATATATATATGTTAACTGTTACAACTTAAGTATTGTAACATCAATTTCAGTAGCCACAATACAACAAATACAACACTTTAAAGTGTACAACCTAACGTGTACCTTTGAAGAAGGGCTGCTGTAATTTAAAACAGACATCCCTGAAGATGAACCTCATATAAGGTTCGAAACATGTTGGACCGTCTTCAATGAAATATACGTATTGAATAATAGATAATAAAATTGTACATTTGTCGGATAGAACCAAAATAATCAACAAATTGTAACAGTTATACGCTCACAATTAAATCAGCAATACTCACAGCTGTCGTCAGTAACGTAGCCGTAAGCACCTCAAGTCGTACCGCTGCACAACCTTTTGAAGCGAAAATGCAAAAATAATATACAGGGCATACACAAAAGAATGGTGCGGTATCAATTGAATAAACCATATAAACCGCACCATTCTTTTGTGTATGCCCTGTATTACTGTTTTTAGTGGCGGTCTGAGAGTCACTCAAAGACGGTACAATTTTGGGTCCCTACGAAATTCCGCGGACAGTGAGTGACGTTGCCGACGTGGAGGACACGGACACGGAAGTCCTAAAGCACTTAAGCCACTTACGACCTTCTAACACTATAAGTCTAAGCATTCCATAAAATTGTGTTAAAAAGCTGAAAACAGTTTCTGGGGTGGGGGTGGGGGTTTACACGCACGAACTGCTCTGGTATTTTTTTTAAAACTATTTAGGAACGTTGGTTAGGGGGTTGAGATGCATCAGGGGCTGATTTGTGCGCAGTGACTTTGCAGCTTTTAGGCTTGTTTATTTTTTCGGCCAGGTTTTTATTTTATTATCTCTGTTTCTGTCTGTCTGTCTGACGTGGCATGTTACTCTGTTGCTCTGGATACCAACTGCATTGTTGACATCGACATAAGAACTAGGAAGAATCACAGATATGGATCCATTCTGGCAGTGAACTGTATGTAATGGTTCGAACACATCGAACCTGTGTTGAAGCCACGGGCAAACAATGAACACACTATATCAGTGACGTCACATAAAATGCAGACAGGTGATTGGTTAAGGAGGCTGAAGGCTACTTGGAACATCCAGATATAGATAGGAGCATAATATTAAAATGTAACTTAAATAAACAGGAGGGACGGGCATGGACTGGATTAATCTGGCTCAGGATAGGGACAAGTAAGTGGTGTTGTGCAGTTGTAAATAACTTTCGGCGTCCATAAAATGCGGGGAAACTGTTGACTAGCTGAGGAACTGCTGCTTTTTCAAGGAGAGCTCTGCTCCCTGGAGTTAAGAGCATTTTTATACCCTGAAGATGGAGGCAGCAAGTTCTTCTATGTCGCTGCTTCCCACGTTCTAAAATATACGCTGTCAGTCCCAGAATACCGCCATCTTTGATAAGAGCGTTGAGGTCTATTGTGCCTATTGGGCAGGTCCAGAAATTGTGCTCTCCACCAGAAGGACTATCGTGGGCATTTCTCTTCACATGTGACATATGCCATGCCATGTGACATATGCCACCGCCCATGTCAATCTCCCAGAAAGATACACGTACATCGGACAATGCAGACAGAGCCTGATGGTGCTCATGTTTAGAATGGTGCAGATGATATCTCGTATTTTGTCCTCTATGAGATAAGTTCTCATTTCTTCTGTAGCAATTCTTTCCTGGCGAATGACTATCCCCCATTTTTGTAGCATGTCCTAGCACAGCGTCGGTACCCGTCCGACGCACTACAAGGCGTCACACACCACATCGCACTCACATTTCCCTATCCTGCTACTCCTTGCGGTCCAGGTACAGTCCGCACTGCGATATACACCAGCACCTCTTTCAAGATGGTCGGAGGTGACCAGACGAAGGAGGAGTTGTACGCTTCCCTCTCTCTCTCCCTGCCACCGACCAACCAAGCATCACCGACATTTTCAAGTGGCCAGATAATTAATTTACATGCTGCTCTTCATGGTCCTGCCTGCCGCACTAAAACCAGAGAAAGGCGTGGCAGTTGGCAGCCCACACAAAAGATCAGCCCAGTGAGATACAGCGGGCACATCTCAGAGCAGAAAGTGCACAACTCCGCAGGGCGAATCAACCGCAGAACTAAGAGCGATATTTGGGCTATTGCGATAAAATGTCGCAAAGAACGGGCGTCCTTTAATGTTCCTTCGGTGTCTGCGGTATCGTTCTACCCCCCACCGGACGTGAGAACTTCGCTTTAACCGCGTTAGCCAGAGGCACGCGACTAAAACCATCGCTCCACCTTTGACTGGAAGAGTCTGAGCACGCACTTACATAAACACCATGTACGCACTTACACAAACACCATGCACGCACTTACACAAACACCACGCACGCACTTACACAAACACCACGCACGCACTTACACAAACACCATGCACGCACTTACACAAACACCATGCACGCACTTACACAAACGCCATGCACGCACTTACACAAACGCCATGCACGCACTTACACAAACACCATGCACGCACTTACACAAACACCATGCACGCACTTACACAAACACCATGCACGCACTTACACAAACACCATGCACGCACTTACACAAACACCATGCACGCACTTACACAAACACCATGCACGCACTTACACAAACACCATGCACGCACTTACACAAACACCACGCACGCTACTTACACAAACACCATGCACGCACTTACACAAACACCACGCACGCACTTACACAAACACCATGCACGCACTTACACAAACACCATGCACGCACTTACACAAACACCATGCACGCACTTACACAAACGCCATGCACGCACTTACACAAACACCATGCAGCACTTACACAAACACCATGCACGCACTTACACAAACACCATGCACGCACTTACACAAACACCATGCGCGCACTTACAAAATGAGACACCCCACGTATTTAAAACGGCAGTGACATAACTCGGTTACTTTTACCACTGCGTGTTTTCAAACTCAGTTCCAGCAACAGCGGAGCCCTCGTATTAACCGAGTACATCCGGCTAACATCTCGATTGTTAAATCTCGATTGTTAACATCTCGATTGCTAATATCTCGATTGTTAACATCTCGATTGTTAACATCTCGATTGCTAATATCTCGATTGTCCCCTCCTTTGCAATTCACACACACGCTTGCTGAAGGGCGAGGTACGAATTGCTGCACAGGTTTACAGAGTTTGTACAGGATTGGCTGCACATCATGAAGGCACGATGAAGTGGAGGTAAATTCGGAACTAGATGAGGTCAGTGGTCAGCTCGACACCCTACCCTATTGACCCCCGGGCACCCACTGAATAGGTAGCTGCGTGGGCCCCAGAACCGATGCGGACAGGTCGCAGAAGTGTAAAATTTCTGAGTGCCATCGGGAACCGAACCATCGTTCCACGTCGTCTAGCTACTTTTGTATGGCGTGTCCATCGTCAGAACTGACGAACCGACTGTCTTGCTAGTGACATCTGACGCATGCGCACACACCTACGTACTGCGACGAATCTGACAGCTCCAAAATACATCAAGCAATTATCTACACGCTACGAAAAGCTGAAAGTTCATCTGGTCAAGGAATTTTTTGCTGGACTCGAAAACTGAAATAAGTCATCATCACGTCATGGCAGACTCCCACATGACATCCGGGATAGCTCAGTAGGATTAGTGACGGACCACGGGTTGAACGATCGGGGCCAATGTTCCTTCTACGCTGCACGGGTGCGCAGTAACTGAAATCCTCCCGCGAAGCTGGAATTTACTTATTACGCATATTACAAAAAAACTTTAAAATTTCCGCGCAGTCGTCAGGTCGTGTAAAAACTTTCTACTCAGAGAAGTAGCAGGTCTGAGCAGCTGTAAAAAAAATCAGAAGGAACGTTAAGGTGGATACTTTACTGGCAAATGGCGGCGATATCAACAGCAAGCACTTGACCTGCTGTACACTGGGTAACTAACCGTCTTGAGGGCAAGGTGACCGGAGCCTGAAACTAGCACTAGGAACAAGACTAGAGGCTGAGGGCAGGCAGGATGACCCGCGACAGACAGTCTGTTGCTGTCCAGCTGTGAACACAGCTTCACTGCACTTACATAACGGCAGTAGTTGATACATCATGTACTATCAATCACGGCTCCGTCAATGCAATACACCCGTATCTGTAAGGCAACAGCAAGCTTCTCCAACATTACTTCTTCCTATTCACAGTTCCGAGCAACACAGACATACGTCTCATCTCTAGCACCAAGCGTACTTACTGCATTACTTAATAGGTCAGTAGAGTTACAAGCAACGATGTGATAGCGCCATGGTACAGATGGATAAGTGATGGACTGTGCTGATTAATTTCACCATTTAAACACATAATAAACCTGAATTATATATAAAGATCTAACTCGCACCGCGCAGTAAACACACTCCTTCTCAGTTATACAAACCAGTCAGTTAATGCTGTACAGTGAAATAATCGCTGTTTGTTCTCAGATCCACACAAAACACATAAATACAGTCCGTACCGCGCAGTAAACACACTCCGTTTCAGTTATACAAACCAGTCAGTTAATGTTGTACAGTGAAATAATCGCTGTTTGTTCTGAGATCCACACAAAACACATAAATACAGTCCGTACCGCGCAGTAAACACACTCCGTCTCAGTTATACAAACCAGTCAGTTAATGTTGTACAGTGAAATAATCGCTGTTTGTTCTGAGATCCACACAAAACACATAAATACAGTCCGTACCGCGCAGTAAACACACTCCGTCTCAGTTATACAAACCAGTCAGTTAATGTTGTACAGTGAAATAATCGCTGTTTGTTCTGAGATCCACACAAAACACATAAATACAGTCCGTACCGCGCAGTAAACACACTCCGTCTCAGTTATACAAACCAGTCAGTTAATGTTGTACAGTGAAATAATCGCTGTTTGTTCTGAGATCCACACAAAACACATAAATACAGTCCGTACCGCGCAGTAAACACACTCCGTCTCAGTTATACAAACCAGTCAGTTAATGTTGTACAGTGAAATAATCGCTGTTTGTTCTGAGATCCACACAAAACACATAAATACAGTCCGTACCGCGCAGTAAACACACTCCGTCTCAGTTATACAAACCAGTCAGTTAATGTTGTACAGTGAAATAATCGCTGTTTGTTCTGAGATCCACACAAAACACATAAATACAGTCCGTACCGCGCAGTAAACACACTCCGTCTCAGTTATACAAACCAGTCAGTTAATGTTGTACAGTGAAATAATCGCTGTTTGTTCTCAGATCCACACAAAACACATAAATACAGTCCGTACCGCGCAGTAAACACACTCCGTCTCAGTTATACAAACCAGTCAGTTAATGTTGTACAGTGAAATAATCGCTGTTTGTTCTGAGATCCACACAAAACACATAAATACAGTCCGTACCGCGCAGTAAACACACTCCGTCTCAGTTATACAAACCAATCAGTTAATGCTGTACAGTGAAATAATCGCTGTTTGTTCTGAGATCCACACAAAACACATAAATACAGTCCGTACCGCGCAGTAAACACTCCGTCTCAGTTATACAAACCAGTCAGTTAATGCTGTACAGTGAAATAATCGCTGTTTGTTCTGAGATCCACACAAAACACATAAATACAGTCCGTACCGCGCAGTAAACACACTCCGTCTCAGTTATACAAACCAGTCAGTTAATGCTGTACAGTGAAATAATCGCTGTTTGTTCTGAGATCCACACAAAACACATAAATACAGTCCGTACCGCGCAGTAAACACTCCGTCTCAGTTATACAAACCAGTCAGTTAATGCTGTACAGTGAAATAATCGCTGTTTGTTCTGAGATCCACACAAAACACATAAATACAGTTCGTACCGCGCAGTAAACACACTCCGTCTCAGTTATACAAACCAGTCAGTTAATGTTGTACAGTGAAATAATCGCTGTTTGTTCTGAGATCCACACAAAACACATAAATACAGTCCGTACCGCGCAGTAAACACACTCCGTCTCAGTTATACAAACCAGTCAGTTAATGCTGTACAGTGAAATAATCGCTGTTTGTTCTGAGATCCACACAAAACACATAAATACAGTTCGTACCGCGCAGTAAACACACTCCGTCTCAGTTATACAAACCAGTCAGTTAATGTTGTACAGTGAAATAATCGCTGTTTGTTCTGAGATCCACACAAAACACATAAATACAGTCCGTACCGCGCAGTAAACACACTCCGTCTCAGTTATACAAACCAGTCAGTTAATGCTGTACAGTGAAATAATCACTGTTTGTTCTGAGATCCACACAAAACACATAAATACAGTCCGTACCGCGCAGTAAACACACTCCGTCTCAGTTATACAAACCAGTCAGTTAATGTTGTACAGTGAAATAATCGCTGTTTGTTCTGAGATCCACACAAAACACACAAGTACACTCTGTGTCACAAGGTAGGACCCCGCGATATCTCAGACACGCACATACACACTGTGCTGTCTGTACTCACGCAGTAACATAACAATGTATAAAGTTGCGGTCCGGATTAACACTAAACGTCTTTGCAATTGCTTTTGGTTTGCTACACCAGCCCACAGTTCTGTCAGATCAGCAGTCAGTCAGCAGTCAGTCACTGACTATGTAAGGCATGACCAGGGTCACAGGTCACACTGCTGTCAGGGTTACCGAATATCCTCTTCGCCATTCTTTCTAACCAAGCACTGAACCCACCTCTCCCCACCTAAGAGGTTCCGTGGGTCATTTCCGAGAGTCGTGCCGGGACATGAAGCCGGCCACTCAGAATCGAGCGCCGAGATTAAGAATGCGTTCAGATTCCCCCCCCACCGTACAACTGCACACTGTTCATTACAGCGAGATGTAAGATACACAGGGACAGGAGAGAAGGTGAGGAATTTCTTGACTAGCTGAGAAACTATCAGCTTCTCAAGAAACACTCAGCTCCACGGAATTATTGATGTATTCATTTATTTACTAAGTTAGTTCGGAAATTAGTTGAGAACTGTAATCGTGGTTAAAAGAACACACCAACAGCAATCCAAAGCAGGCACGCTACATGCAGCACTTTTGCATGGAACTGTGTTTCCAGAATAATCATAATAACAACAGCAGTAAAAAGAACAAAACACGTTGAACACGCAAAACAAAATACAAACAAAACAAATAAGAATTCGGTCCTGCCTTCTGCTTGTACAAGTTGTAGCCTTTAAAGGAATAAAAATAAAAAAATAAGATAAAAAAGTGAAAAGCGTGACGCGTGAAGATGTAACATATATATATATATATATATATATATATATATATATATATATGTTACAGAATGTGCGTCGGACTGCAGAACTAATTTAAATTGGATTAATGAAAATTGGGTAGCAGAAGGAGATGCGTTCTGGCATTGCTGCTGTACTGTCATGACTTATTGGGCTGCAGACCTGCTGTACTGTCATGACTTATTGGGCTGCAGACCTGCTGTACTGTCATGACTTATTGAGCTGCAGACCTGTTGTACTGTCATGACTTATTGGGCTGCAGACCTGCTGTACTGTCATGACTTATTGGGCTGCAGACCTGCTGTACTGTCATGACTTATTGGGCTGCAGACCTGCTGTACTGTCATGACTTATTGGGCTGCAGACCTGCTGTACTGTCATGACTTATTGGGCTGCAGACCTGCTGTACTGTCATGACTTATTGAGCTGCAGACCTGCTGTACTGTCATGACTTATTGGGCTGCAGACCTGCTGTACTGTCATGACTTATTGGGCTGCAGACCTGCTGTACTGTCATGACTTATTGGGCTGCAGACCTGCTGTACTGTCATGACTTATTGAGCTGCAGACCTGTTGTACTGTCATGACTTATTGGGCTGCAGACCTGCTGTACTGTCATGACTTATTGGGCTGCAGACCTGCTGTACTGTCATGACTTATTGGGCTGCAGAGCTGCTGTACTGTCATGACTTATTGTGCTGCAGACCTGCTGTACTGTCATGACTTATTGAGCTGCAGACCTGCTGTACTGTCATGACTTATTGGGCTGCAGACCTGCTGTACTGTCATGACTTATTGGGCTGCAGACCTGCTGTACTGTCATGACTTATTGGGCTGCAGACCTGCTGTACTGTCATGACTTATTGAGCTGCAAACCTGCTGTACTGTCATGACTTATTGGGCTGCAGACCTGCTGTACTGTCATGACTTATTGAGCTGCAGACCTGCTGTACTGTCATGACTTATTGGGCTGCAGACCTGCTGTACTGTCATGACTTATTGGGCTGCAGACCTGCTGTACTGTCATGACTTATTGAGCTGCAGACCTGCTGTACTGTCATGACTTATTGGGCTGCAGACCTGCTGTACTGTCATGACTTATTGAGCTGCAGACCTGCTGTACTGTCATGACTTATTGGGCTGCAGACCTGCTGTACTGTCATGACTTATTGGGCTGCAGACCTGCTGTACTGTCATGACTTATTTGGCTGCAGACCTGCTGTACTGTCATGACTTATTGAGCTGCAGACCTGTTGTACTGTCATAACTTATTGGGCTGCAGACCTGCTGTACTGTCATGACTTATTGGGCTGCAGACCTGCTGTACTGTCATGACTTATTGGGCTGCAGACCTGCTGTACTGTCATGACTTATTGGGCTGCAGACCTGCTGTACTGTCATGACTTATTGAGCTGCAGACCTGCTGTACTGTCATGACTTATTGGGCTGCAGACCTGCTGTACTGTCATGACTTATTGAGCTGCAGACCTGCTGTACTGTCATGACTTATTGGGCTGCAGACCTGCTGTACTGTCATGACTTATTGGGCTGCAGACCTGCTGTACTGTCATGACTTATTGGGCTGCAGACCTGCTGTACTGTCATGACTTATTGAGCTGCAGACCTGTTGTACTGTCATGACTTATTGGGCTGCAGACCTGCTGTACTGTCATGACTTATTGGGCTGCAGACCTGCTGTACTGTCATGACTTATTGGGCTGCAGAGCTGCTGTACTGTCATGACTTATTGTGCTGCAGACCTGCTGTACTGTCATGACTTATTGAGCTGCAGACCTGCTGTACTGTCATGACTTATTGGGCTGCAGACCTGCTGTACTGTCATGACTTATTGGGCTGCAGACCTGCTGTACTGTCATGACTTATTGGGCTGCAGAGCTGCTGTACTGTCATGACTTATTGGGCTGCAGACCTGCTGTACTGTCATGACTTATTGAGCTGCAGACCTGCTGTACTGTCATGACTTATTGGGCTGCAGACCTGCTGTACTGTCATCACTTATTGGGCTGCAGACCTGCTGTACTGTCATCACTTATTGGGCTGCAGACCTGCTGTACTGTCATGACTTATTGGGCTGCAGACCTGCTGTACTGTCATGACTTATTGTGCTGCAGACCTGCTGTACTGTCATGACTTATTGAGCTGCAGACCTGCTGTACTGTCATGACTTATTGGGCTGCAGACCTGCTGTACTCTCATGACTTATTGGGCTGCAGACCTGCTGTACTGTCATGACTTATTGGGCTGCAGACCTGCTGTACTGTCATGACTTATTGGGCTGCAGACCTGCTGTACTCTCATGACTTATTGGGCTGCAGACCTGCTGTACTGTCATGACTTATTGGGCTGCAGACCTGCTGTACTGTCATGACTTATTGGGCTGCAGACCTGCTGTACTGTCATGACTTATTGGGCTGCAGACCTGCTGTACTGTCATGACTTATTGGGCTGCAGACCTGCTGTACTGTCATGACTTATTGGGCTGCAGACCTGCTGTACTGTCATCACTTATTGGGCTGCAGACCTGCTGTACTGTCATGACTTATTGGGCTGCAGACCTGCTGTACTGTCATGACTTATTGGGCTGCAGACCTGCTGTACTGTCATGACTTAACGTCCTAACACCATGTGGTCAAACACAAAACGTGTTATCATGCAGCAGGCAACGTCTTAACACGATGTGGTCAAACACAAAACGTGTTATCATGCAGCAGGCAACGTCTTAACACCATGTGGTCAAACACAAAACGTGTTATCATGCAGCAGGCAACGTCTTAACACCATGTGGTCAAACACAAAACGTGTTATCATGCAGCAGGCAACTGAGGTGTTACTGACTGTCAGGAGCGCGTAGAGGAGAACTGAGAGCAGGAAAAAGATGGACGGAAACACAGTAAGAGAGAGAGGATGAAAAACCAATAAATAGAGAGGAAAGAATTACACAACTAAAGGAGAAGACCGATAATAAAGGTAAATGTAAAGGTCACCCTAGAACAGGCCATGAAGGCCCAGAGGGGGAGTAGAGGTATAGCTCTACTCTTTCTTTAACCCTGACACTAGATGGGGTGGGTGGTCAACTCCACGCCCCGGCCGCTTTACCCCCGGTAAAGATACCCGGTACCCTTGTATAGGAGACTGGGTAGGCCCCAGGGTCCGTCTGGAGGGGTGGTGAAAATCTCGCCCCCACCGGGATTCGATTCCCGGACCATCCAGCTGGTAGCGAGTCGCTATACCGACTGAGCTAGTCGCGGCCCAGATCGATAATAAGGAAACAATTAAAAACCAAACAAAGAAGCGAATAAATACGTCCGAAAAACAACAAAGACACGAACAAATAAGAAAGGAAAGAACAAAACAAGAAGCAAAAAAACTAAAATAGGCCACGGCCACTTCCACATCCTTCCCAGCTATTCAGTACCACGCAGACAATTAGAGCTTATCGTCTGCGTTAAATAAACAGATCATTACAATACAAATGGCAGTGAGGCAGACATTTGTATTGTAATCGAATACAACAAAATAAAAGAGAAGAAATAAAATTCAAAATAATTTGACAGTTACCAAAAAACGTACAGAATTAAATAAAAGCCAATGACAGCTCGCAGCACACTGACCTGCCTCTAACGTACAAAGTGGAACTCATTTACGTAAAACATTTACAAAATTCACCACCACAAAATTAAATGACGCGACTTGAGTGGCTCTAGCACGGAGTCTGCGCTGTATGCAAATGCTAAATGGACGCGAGGTGCGCAACAATGGAGGCTCTCTATGGTGATTAATGATTGTTTGGTTATCGAACATCTGAGGCCGCGTCTCGGCGGGGGGCGCCAGATGAGTGATTGCCCCGGGCACCAGCATCACACAACTGTTATCAGAACTGATCTGTTGTTACCACTTGTTTGTGGGATTTGGAAAACACTGATAACTTCACTGTAGATTTACGAGCAAGTTTACAAAGGAACCGAGCTGTTTGAACCAATAACTGACCATTTAAGCCTGTGGTTTATATGTACTCACCAAAGTTTAGTAACATTCACTATAACTGAGCGGTTTAGCCCACACATGTATTTATGTGTTTTGTGTGGATCTCAGAACAAACAGCGATTATTTCACTGTACAGCATTAACTGACTGGTTTGTATAACTGAGACGGAGTGTGTTTACTGCGCGGTACGAACTGTATTTATGTGTTTTGTGTGGATCTCAGAACAAACAGCCATTATTTCACTGTACAACATTAACTGACTGGTTTGTATAACTGAGACGGAGTGTGTTTACTGCGCGGTACGAACTGTATTTATGTGTTTTGTGTGGATCTCAGAACAAACAGCGATTATTTCACTGTACACATTAACTGACTGGTTTGTATAACTGAGACGGAGTGTGTTTACTGCGCGGTACGGACTGTATTTATGTGTTTTGTGTGGATCTCAGAACAAACAGCGATTATTTCACTGTACAACATTAACTGACTGGTTTGTATAACTGAGACGGAGTGTGTTTACTGCGCGGTACGGACTGTATTTATGTGTTTTGTGTGGATCTCAGAACAAACAGCGATTATTTCACTGTACAACATTAACTGACTGGTTTGTATAACTGAGACGGAGTGTGTTTACTGCGCGGTACGGACTGTATTTATGTGTTTTGTGTGGATCTCAGAACAAACAGCGATTATTTCACTGTACATATTAACTGACTGGTTTGTATAACTGAGACGGAGTGTGTTTACTGCGCGGTACGGACTGTATTTATGTGTTTTGTGTGGATCTCAGAACAAACAGCGATTATTTCACTGTACAACATTAACTGACTGGTTTGTATAACTGAGACGGAGTGTGTTTACTGCGCGGTACGGACTGTATTTATGTGTTTTGTGTGGATCTCAGAACAAACAGACGATTATTTCACTGTACAACATTAACTGACTGGTTTGTATAACTGAGACGGAGTGTGTTTACTGCGCGGTACGGACTGTATTTATGTGTTTTGTGTGGATCTCAGAACAAACAGCGATTATTTCACTGTACAACATTAACTGACTGGTTTGTATAACTGAGACGGAGTGTGTTTACTGCGCGGTACGGACTGTATTTATGTGTTTTGTGTGGATCTCAGAACAAACAGCGATTATTTCACTGTACAACATTAACTGACTGGTTTGTATAACTGAGACGGAGTGTGTTTACTGCGCGGTACGGACTGTATTTATGTGTTTTGTGTGGATCTCAGAACAAACAGCGATTATTTCACTGTACAACATTAACTGACGGGTTTGTATAACTGAGACGGAGTGTGTTTACTGCGCGGTACGGACTGAGTCTTTATATATATATATATAATTCAGGTTAATTTCCGTGTTTAAAAGGCTAAACATTGCACTTGAAAATACAAATAGAAGCAACCGAACCAGGACGATATGACCTATAGTCTATTGACAATGACTCCCAACACAGCAACAAATAACTTTACACAAAAGCTGTATAATTAATGACAGTGTCTGTAAGCTTACGTAAACAGACTTACCACAGCAGAAGGTCCTGTCCCAACACTTGATCACGGTCATTGACAGTGGAAACTCTCGGCAGGTGTCGCCGTGACAACCCAAGTGACATTACTCACTGAGATATGTAAATGACAGTCCGTCTGGCTGCTACTGTAGCACGGATTGCAGGTGTGGCCTATCAATGGCACACTCTGTAACCTGCATCAAAATAATGAGTGATTTAAGGAACACAGTTCTTACAGGGTGTTTCACATTTATGTATACAGAGCAGGTATACCAGCACACTATAAACACATGTGACGGTGAAAGAGTTGTCACTGTGCAGGCCATGGAAAGATGTAGGCGTAGTAGCAGTATGGCTCCATCGACTTATTCTCGGCATTGATGGGGCGAGTGATCAGTACCACGACACTTCTGCTGTACTCCCGGGAAGTAACACCAGGCTGGGTGAGTCCCAGAGTCTGGACAAGTTGGACACGACAAAATTCTCTTGCCTCTGGCCGGAATAGAGCACCGGATTGTGAAGCCTGTAGCCTAGTCACTATGCTAACTGAGCCATCCAGACTCGATCTATGAATAGTGCTCCAGCATGCAATGTTGTTGGTCAGCAAAAGTGACCGAATGGACCAGCTCAACTAACTCTAACTAACTACATGAGCATCTTGAGAAGCTAACAGTCGTCAATAGTCATGGGGCAACAACGACTCACCTTCTATCTGTAGCCCAACATTGCCAATCTAGACAGCAGTCGTCAGTAGTCAGAATCCCGTTTGTGGAACCCGAAGTATTACCGCACTCAAGGGCCGACTTCCTATCTATGGCATACACTAACTAACTAACTCATGAGTACAGTCTTTTAGAAGCTAACAGGTCGTCAGCTGTCAAGAATCCGCTTTTATGAAACCCAGTCTACCGCACTCACAAAGCCGCACCTGTCCCTATCCTAATGCCTAATCACTATATCCCAGCAAGGACACAGTCGTCACTAGTCAGAATTCCCCGTGAACGAGGTTCATTACGCTCTTCTTAACTAACTAACTAACTAACTAACTCCATGCAGCACAGTCCTTCTTGAAATAACAGTCGTCAGCTAGTCAAGAATTCCCGCGTTTTATGGAACCGAATGATCATCACCGCATTCACAACAGCCCGCCACCTGTCCTATCTGCCTGGACCAGACATTCCTGAAATTCATCTGCCTTACTTCTCAGCACGCAATTGATTATTAACGTTGTAGAATTTTAGTGTTATGAGGTAAATGGGCCGCGATAGCTCAGTCGGTACAGCGACTCGCTACGGGCTGGACGGTCCGGGAATCGAATCCCGGTGGGGGCGAGATTTTCAGCACCTGTCCAGACCGGCCCTGGGGAGCCTCCTATACAATGGGTACCGGGTCATTCCCGGGGTAAAGCGGTCGGGGCGTGGAGTTGACCACCCACCTCCATCTAGCGCCGAGGTTAAAGAAAGAGTACAGCTATACCTCTACTCCCCCTCTGGGCCTTCATGGCCTGTTATAGGGTGAATTTTACCTTTACCTTTATTGGTAGAGGACAGGTTGTCTTGGTGGCCAATTCATTGACGTAACAAGTTTACTCTGAGAGCTGCAGGAACAAACAGCTGCGGTGTGACGTCACAGCCAAGTCTTACCAACACTTGCATACAAAGTGAAGATTTGCTGCGCAGGAAAGACGATGATGAAGCCTGCAGCTCTGTCTATATTGAATGTGTGCAAAGGAAAAGACGGCGTGTTTATCTGGCCGTGCAAATTTAAGTGTCATTTAAAGGAGAGTTTCATCAGTAAAAGAAAGTATGTGCATTAAAAAACCTAACTGGGAAGCGAGGTGTTGAAACATAATTCGTTTGAAAATTTTCCAAAACAGCCTTGAATGTGTCGTTACGATATATATTATTAATTATTATTATTAACCATCAGCAGAACGCCTCAGACAACAAAATCCAACAAGTTAGCAAATATTTTCCGCCAACTCGAAACCGGACTCAATGCCAAGGCTACCACCACGCACTGCTGCTGATGAAACATAAAGCTCCACATTATGTAATTTTCTTCAGTCTGCCATCGGTCCTATCCGGCTTAAGTATCTTCCTCAGCATCCTATTCTTAAACACCATCGGTTTGCATTCTACCCGCAATATGAGAGACCAGGTTTCACACCCAGACCAAACAACAGGCAAAGTCACGACCATTGTCTGTTTTTTTTTTGTTCTTCTACTCAGATCTCGCACGAGTTTTCATTTCTTAGAACATTCAACAGAAGCCACGTAGCTCCGATGCCCTGTGTAACACTTCGTAAAGCTCTACGCTTCTTTACCCGCCACACTCAGAACACAATTTACACGACACACTACTTCAACATCAACTGTATTCAGTTGCCTTAGACTGCCCACCTTCGTGATTCGTATTACTGCTCAATAAATATTATTTGGGTGATCAAATCAAGGACAATGGGATGGGTGCGGCACGTAGCACGAATCGAAAAGATCAGCAATGCAGACAGGGTTTTGGTGCAGAACCTGAAGGAAAGAGACCACGTGGAAGACCTGAGCATAGATGGGAGAACAATATTACAAGAGATCTTTGAATGGATTAGTATGGGTCAGGATAAGGATAGGTGACGGGATTTTGTCAACACGGTAATGAACCTTCGGGTTTGAGATTTACGACTTCCACAGCGGTGTTGTTGAAAATTCGGGTATTCAGGGATGGCGTTGTGTCCTTGGGTAAGTGGTTCTTCTTCGGGCGCTCAGTTCATGAAGATGAAGGCATTACGGTGCTTCGAAACGTCGAGAAAAGCTAATCCAGCGCCACAGCGTCGGATCCCAGAAGACCAGAGTCCTAAACATTTGGGATCCACATAAGGCGGCGACTGTCTTAAGGCTGACAAACTACTGGCATCGGAAGAAGTTCTCTCAGAGCGTCGTGCCGACTGCAAGCTGCTTGTTGTGGCGAACATCTGTGCCAGTCTCGGCACACACCACATGCACTGGCCAATGTCAGTGGTCGAAAAGACGCCCATGAAAATAGACGATACCGGAAAGGTCCAGTTCGTGCCAGAGTGCTCAGAGCTCTTTGAACTTTGCCACTTCGATATTACGAACACCTGCGATGCAGACAAGAACCGTCCTTAATGGCGTCTCTATGATTACCGAATTTTGGAGTTGGCTCTACTGTTGCTTATTTGTACGTAATTAAACAGTACGAGTTTGGGCGGTGACATCAAGGGCATAAAAATCCTCTCATTCAATCAGTCGCGTGAAATTGAGTTACAAACCAACGTTAGTTAAACTAATCTGTCTCCATCTTCACAACTGACGTGTTAGTCAGACGCCACACACATTGTCAGCGTCTTACGTTCATTCGACGCCGGTTCCTTTGTTAACTCACCTGTGACGAGACTGATCACACGCATTTTCACGCCGTACAAGCTCCAAACTTTACCTTCATTTAAATTTTAATTCCTGATATCCTTAGTGGCATCTACGTTTTCGCCAGATTTGACAATAAAATGTCTGCATTTTGATCACACAATGTACTGATGGGCGACTTGTAATTGTTAAACAAACTGTGACTGTTTCTTTATACAGAGTGTAAAAATGCTGGTCTTTTTAACACAAGCACACTTTGCTCTCTGTGCGTGTACGAACTGAATCTTTATATACAAAACTGCAAATAATGAACTCTCGCGACGCAGTACACAGATATTGCCGGGACGCTCTTTACTTTCAAAATGTTGTATGACGTCACGTTACACGTGTAAATGTAATTTCAATTACTAACACAAAAGTACAGCAGTCATTCGCACAAAAATTACAGACACTCAGCAATTTTTGTGGATATTTGTAACGAATTTTATCCAAGCCCTTAAGCAAAGTGTACAAAGTTCACTGTATCGACGTTGCCAGACTAGTTATGTAGCTCGACATCGCAAGGAGATTTTCTGCACAGGGTTTGGCCCAAAACAGCCAAGCACTATGGAGGTTGCGGCCAGACATTCATTTACGCCCCTCAGTGAATTACGACTGTCACTGATTTTCACCAAAGTCATGTTTGCTCGACAAAGTTTGTAAAGACCTTCTGTACCGAATTTCATAAAAATCTATCGAACGGTTTAGCAGCTGATACAAAGACGGACAGAGGAACGAACGGACGTTGTCTCCACACAAGGCGTTCTTTTGTTACGTAGTTAATCGAACTCGGTTCCATGGTGACAGACGTGATCTCTGCTGTTTCAATGACGTATAGTAATTTTATAAAGAGGATACGAGGTTCAATCTGAGACCATCCGACGTTTCTTAGTTCACTGTCGCAGGCAGAGCCTCTGACGCAATGTACGACCAACACAATGCCCACTTAGCCTCCTCCAGCGCACAATATGTCACTGCACATTGTTCCCTTGCACAGTAGTTTCGGCAAGTGTCGTCCGCCCGCACGGTAGTCTGAGCGTCTTGATGGCATTCTCCTGGTTTATCCAAGCGGCATCAGAATCGTCGTCTGGACGCCCAGTTCGTAAATCCACGGTTAAGGGTGGGGGGCCGCGATAGCTCAGTCGGTATAGCGACTCGCTACGGGCTGGACGGTCCGGGGATCGAATTGCCGATCGCAGTGGCCGCGCGGTCTAAGGCGTGGGTCTACGGCCGCTCGCTTGCTGGGATTGTGGGTTCGAATCCCGCCTAGGGCATGGATGTTTGTGTTGTGTTTGTTGTAAGGACGGTAGTATGGAACGTAAAGTGACATGAAGGACGAAAGGATTTAAACAGTGCAAAAATGGATCAAAGGGGAAAAACCCCGGACAGGCAAAAAAAAAATCCCGGTGGTGGCGAGATTTTTCAGCACCCGTCCAGACCGGCCCTGGGGCCCACCCAGCCTTCTATACAATGGGTACCGGGTCATTCCCGGGTTAAAGCAGCCGGGGCGTGGAGTTGACCACCCACCTCCATCTAGTGCCAGGGTTAAAGAAAGAGTACAGCTATACCTTTACTCCCCCTCTGGGCTTTCATGGTCTGTTCTAGGGTGACCTTTACCTTTACCTTAAGCTTAATGGTGTTCTTCAAACAGCTGCTGGTTACACAGATGATCCGACTGATTGACTACTCGTAATTCCAACGCCTTCAGACCTTTACCTTTACCTTTCAGCTGTTCAGCAAATTACCCGTTCTTGTGCAATTCGAAAATTTAGACGCATAACCCCCCCCCCCCCCCCAATTCGACGCTACCCTAACATGCTTAATGCTTTGAAGATTAAACTGCGAGAAAAAAATTAAAATAAATTGTTCATTTACAGAAAATAGGGCAAGACAAAATTTACTGGTCTCAAGGTTCTACTTCTGTTCCCCGCTCGTCCTTCTGGTAAAAGTAGTTCAATTCGAAGGTAAGGTACAGAGTTGTGCAGTTAAGGTAAAGTGATGGTAAGTGGGTTGTTCAAGCATGGGGCAGACGACACGTGTTGAGCGGGTGGGTGGGTGGGTGAATTTTGATATTTTTACTGTGAGGGTTGCTTTTTGGTTTGGAAGGGCTGTAGGACGTGGGTTTTGGGTTGTAACGTGAGTATGCGATGTAGGACTGAGGAAAACCACAAAACTGTGGTCGGGTTGGCCGGTAGGACTTTCCGGTTACACACCGACGTCTAGCCGGCATACCGGCACTGACAGACGACCTGAGCGGTACTGCCTACTGACATTTGCATTTGACACTAAACAAACTGCTTTTAGCGACCAAGAAAGTACCGCTGTGGTAACTACAGTAGAACCTCGATTATACGACATAAAGGGTGCAGACCCAATTTCGGATAAGCAATATTTCGGATAATTCGGAAATTCGGCTTTACGTGATAAGTTGCAATACAAATAACATTTATACATAAACACGTCTTATGTTAACAAAATTTACGGCACAACAAACTGTACGATATTTACAGGTACAGTCAGCACAGCAAACTGTACGATATTTACAGGTACAGTCAGCACAGCAAACTGTACGATATTTACAGGTACAGTCAGCACAGCAAACTGTACGATATTTACAGGTACAGTCAGCACAGCAAACTGTACGGTATTTACAGGTACAGTCAGCACAGCAAACTGTACGATATTTACAGGTACAGTCAGCACAGCAAACTGTACGATATTTACAGGTACAGTCAGCACAGCAAACTGTACGATATTTACAGGTACAGTCAGCACAGCAAACTGTACGGTATTTACAGGTACAGTCAGCACAGCAAACTGTACGATATTTACAGGTACAGTCAGCACAGCAAACTGTACGATATTTACAGGTACAGTCTGCACAGCAAACTGTACGATATTTACAGGTACAGTCAGCACAGTAAACTGTACGATATTTACAGGTACAGTCAGCACAGCAAACTGTACGATATTTACAGGTACAGTCAGCACAGCAAACTGTACGGTATTTACAGGTACAGTCAGCACAGCAAACTGTACGATATTTACAGGTACAGTCAGCACAGCAAACTGTACGATATTTACAGGTACAGTCAGCACAGCAAACTGTACGATATTTACAGGTACAGTCAGCACAGCAAACTGTACGATATTTACAGGTACAGTCAGAACAGCAAACTGTACGATATTTACAGGTACAGTCAGCACAGCAAACTGTACGGTATTTACAGGTACAGTCAGCACAGCAAACTGTACGATATTTACAGGTACAGTCAGCACAGCAAACTGTACGATATTTACAGGTACAGTCAGCACAGCAAACTGTACGATATTTACAGGTACAGTCAGCACTGTCAACTGTACGATATTTACAGGTACAGTCAGCACTGTCAACTGTACGATATTTACAGGTACAGTCAGCACAGCAAACTGTACGATATTTACAGGTACAGTCAGCACAGCAAACTGTACGATATTTACAGGTACAGTCAGCACAGCAAACTGTACGGTATTTACAGGTACAGTCAGCACAGCAAACTGTACGATATTTACAGGTACAGTCAGCACAGCAAACTGTACGATATTTACAGGTACAGTCAGCACAGCAAACTGTACGATATTTACAGGTACAGTCAGCACAGCAAACTGTACGATATTTACAGGTGCAGTCAGCACAGCAAACTGTACGGTATTTACAGGTACAGTCAGCACAGCAAACTGTACGATATTTACAGGTACAGTCAGCACAGCAAACTGTACGATATTTACAGGTACAGTCAGCACAGCAAACTGTACGATATTTACAGGTACAGTCAGCACAGCAAACTGTACGATATTTACAGGTACAGTCTGCACAGCAAACTGTACGATATTTACAGGTACAGTCAGCACAGTAAACTGTACGATATTTACAGGTACAGTCAGCACAGCAAACTGTACGATATTTACAGGTACAGTCAGCACAGCAAACTGTACGATATTTACAGGTACAGTCAGCACAGCAAACTGTACGATATTTACAGGTACAGTCAGCACAGCAAACTGTACGATATTTACAGGTACAGTCAGCACAGCAAACTGTACGATATTTACAGGTACAGTCAGCACAGCAAACTGTACGATATTTACAGGTACAGTCAGCACAGCAAACTGTACGGTATTTACAGGTACAGTCAGCACAGCAAACTGTACGATATTTACAGGTACAGTCAGCACAGCAAACTGTACGATATTTACAGGTACAGTCAGCACTGTCAACTTTACACAACAAACTGTACGATATTTACAGATACAGTCCGCACAACAAACTGTACGATATTTACAGGTACAGTCCGCACTGTCAACTTTACACAACAAACTGTACGATATTTACAGGTACAGTCCGCACAGTCAACTTTACACAACAAACTGTACGATATTTACAGGTACAGTCCGCACATGTCAACTTTACACAACAAACTGTACGATATTTACAGGTACAGTCCGCACTGTCAACTTTACACAACAAACTGTACGACATTTACAGGTACAGTCCGCACTGTCAACTTTTGACAGCAAACTGTACGATATTTACAGGTACAGTCCGCACTGTCAACTTTACACAACAAACTGTACGATATTTACAGGTACAGTCCGCACTGTCAACTTTACACAACAAACTGTACGATATTTATAGGTACAGTCCGCACTGTCAACTTTACACAACAAACTGTACGATATTTACAGGTACAGTCCGCACTGTCAACTTTACACAACAAACTGTACGATATTTATAGGTACAGTCCGCACTGTCAACTTTTGACAGCAAACTGACGGGGAGAGGCTCAGAGGTGTCTTGCGGCAGGCAGTTCTGGGAATCGCAGCGCCTGACAGGCGTTTCGGTTAACCCGAGTTTCGGTTAAGGGAAGTTCTGGTAACCGAGGTTCTACTGTATATTGGAAAAATTCCAGGCTTTGACCGCTTGTCCTTCTGCTAACAGTATCATGAAGCGATGAGTATGGAGGATCGGTGCAAAGATAATCCATTTCACAATATTAAGGTAACATTCACTTTAATATTATCCATCCACACACACCTAAACACCTAACAACACCTAAACAAAATAATTCCTGCTCTCCATGTTTTTCAACTGAAATCCAGCATTCAAATATCACATTCTTCATGCATGCTATATACCTCACCAATCTCACTCTCCTTATATAAGTTTGAGACTTCAGCAGCGGTGACTATAACCACCCTAGTGTTCTAAATTATGACACCGTGTAGTCTGGAACGTCGGTACCGTCGTTTCGGACGAACTGTACAAATCTTCAAGTTCCCCAATCACGCAAGGTAACCTCAAGAAGGAAAAGAATAAAAAACGTTGGTACCGGCCTACCAAACTACACGGTTTCACAGAAACAACGTTTCCATAGCAAATTGTGTGATCCCTGAGAATGGTCTAAAACGGACTTAAGTATGTGGGGTTGTTAAATGTAGGGATCCATTGCATTGGATGGATGTAGTGGGATGGAACATAGAAATACAAGCATTTTAATCACGATCTTACAGACGACATTTAGTGCCTGCAACAACGCTTTGTCGTGTTTTCCGAACTTTCTGCATGTTTCAGCATCACGTGTTGATAACAATGACACAGACATGTGAACTGCGACAACAATAGACAGAGCATGGAGACGTGACCGCCAGCTGCGCTGTCTGGGCGCTAAACGGGAGCATGCATATCGGGCGAAGAAATCTTAACCACTTACAGCCCAGTGGTTACTATATGTACCGCCAAGTTTAACATTCACAAATTCTACGTTCTGCCCACACAGTGTATTTATGTGTTTTGTGTGGATCTCAGAACAAACAGCGATTATTTCACTGTACAGCATTAACTGACTGGTTTGTATAACTGAGACGGAGTGTGTTTACTGCGCGGTACGGACTGTATTTATGTGTTTTGTGTGGATCTCAGAACAAACAGCGATTATTTCACTGTACAACATTAACTGACTGGTTTGTATAACTGAGACGGAGTGTGTTTACTGCGCGGTACAAACTGTATTTATGTGTTTTGTGTGGATCTCAGAACAAACAGCGATTATTTCACTGTACAACATTAACTGACTGGTTTGTATAACTGAGACGGAGTGTGTTTACTGCACGGTACGGACTGTATTTATGTGTTTTGTGTGGATCTCAGAACAAACAGCGATTATTTCACTGTACAACATTAACTGACTGGTTTGTATAACTGAGACGGAGTGTGTTTACTGCGCGGTACGGACTGTATTTATGTGTTTTGTGTGGATCTCAGAACAAACAGCGATTATTTCACTGTACAACATTAACTGACTGGTTTGTATAACTGAGACGGAGTGTGTTTACTGCGCGGTACGGACTGTATTTATGTGTTTTGTGTGGATCTCAGAACAAACAGCGATTATTTCACTGTACAACATTAACTGACTGGTTTGTATAACTGAGACGGAGTGTGTTTACTGCGCGGTACGGACTGTATTTATGTGTTTTGTGTGGATCTCAGAACAAACAGCGATTATTTCACTGTACAACATTAACTGACTGGTTTGTATAACTGAGACGGAGTGTGTTTACTGCGCGGTACGGACTGTATTTATGTGTTTTGTGTGGATCTCAGAACAAACAGCGATTATTTCACTGTACAGCATTAACTGACTGGTTTGTATAACTGAGACGGAGTGTGTTTACTGCGCGGTACGGACTGTATGTATGTGTTTTGTGTGGATCTCAGAACAAACAGCGATTATTTCACTGTACAGCATTAACTGACTGATTTGTGTAACTGAGACGGAGTGTGTTTACTGCGCGGTACGAACTGTAGTATTTATGTGTTTTGTGTGGATCTCAGAACAAACAGCGATTATTTCACTGTACAACATTAACTGACTGGTTTGTATAACTGAGACGGAGTGTGTTTTACTGCGCGGTACGGACTGTATTTATGTGTTTTGTGTGGATCTCAGAACAAACAGCGATTATTTCACTGTACAACATTAACTGACTGGTTTGTATAACTGAGACGGAGTGTGTTTACTGCGCGGTACGGACTGTATCTTTATATATAATTCATGTTTAACATGCAAACATGTTTTAATGCATATATGGCACAGTAGAGCTAGCAGTATGTCTCAGGTTTATATATTACTGATCAATTGGTGGTAGCCGATCGCAAGTCGAAAATAACACGCTAAACAAATACAGGACTAATTAACCTTACACACTGTATGTTTCTGCCCTGTGTCTGTCTGTCTGTCACTGTCCGTGTTCCTTGTGTCCAAGTGCTGTATCAGAGTATAATTGGGCTCCCCGCAGACCTGACGAGTAGCGTGACGGTGCATGACGGTGCATGACGCGGCGCCAGGCGGATCCACGACGGCTGATTGACTGAACGTGCAACTGGTTCGAGACCTGCCATTTGCAGCAGGCTGAGGCTGTCCTTCACATTTCTGTGGCAGACGATAGCAGCGCCGCTGTGAGAAAACTCAAAGTCCGCCAACAGACATTGCAGACATCTCTCATTCTCGCAATCTAACCCCAAGAATGACTGCAATATTAAAATTCATTTCTCTCTTGGTCTTCCAGCTAAACGTTTTCCATCAAGTTGTCTTATGAGAATTCTGTATGCGTTCTTGTATCTGAGAATGTTCAAGAATAGGGAGCAGAATAAATACAGGGACGTGGAGAAAATTACTTAACGAGGAGCTTCATGTTTTGTATTCCCCGCCAAATATTATTCCGGTGATCAAATCAAGGAGAGTGAGATTGGTTGGGCATGTAACACGAATGGGGAGAAGTAAAATACATACATGATATTGGTTGGCGGAAACTTGAAGGCATGAGACCACTTGAAACACCTCCAAATTGGAGTATATTATTAAAATGGTTTCTAAATAAAGAGGTTAGAGGGTGTGGATTAAATTCTTCTGGCTCAGGATAGGAACCAGAGGCAGGCTGTTGTGAACACGGCGATGAACATTCGGGTTCCATAAAATGGGGGAATATTTGACTAGCTGAAAAACTATTAGCTTCTGAAGAGCGACTTAGTTAGTTAGTTATGTGTTCCGTCTTTACCATTCACAGTACACGAACGGCTTATCAGGTAAAATTACTTTCAGACTTGCCCTAATACAAAGAATAGCTGCAAAGAATTCTGGGATTTGGCATCGTGCGATTTTGTATACGTATAAATACGAATATTTCGGAAGAATGTGCTGCCTCCATCTTCAAGGCAGCAACTTTTCCTAACGTTTGTATCTATCAAATCACACGGCGTCATGTTCACACTAAGACAGTTCTCAGACTAAGACAGCAATGTGCGTTCGCATCGCCATCGTCACCTCAAACCTCACAAAAGCTCTGACACTCATTCCGTTAACACAAACTCCATTACCCCCCCTGCATCTTCATATTTATTACTAAAGGAAACTACCTCCAGCTTGTACAGAAGTCGCGGCTTGTTAATGTTTATTTTACGATTACATTTCAGATACAAGTTTCTAATACACATTCTCAGACTTATAGATATTGGAGACATATCGAGAAACCCGCAGACTGACGTTTATGAAAATGAAAGACAGCAATATAGCTGATTTAAGGGCAGCTACCTGAGTGCGGCTGCTTCGAACGGAACTGCGGAAGGCCAGTTGTGTTTCGTAAATACGATTTGTGGTTTCGAGTGAAGGTCCTTGTTTTGGAACAGTTTTAAAATGAGATTGCTTTGGTATTGAGTTACCGTATTACGATCACTGAGGCCACTACAGATAATTGGATTTCATGATTTATGCTCATTACTTCACATAACACTACCCGCTTATATTTACACCTTTTTAACGTCCGTATTTTACACAAATTTGTAACTCGAGTCGTTTTACGTAGGTTTGGGAATTTTAATGTTCAGTTATGCGGTGCGTACAAAAGCTAATGGCTCTGTGCAGCAATTTGACCGTCAAGTAACGATCAAGCAATATGCAGAATGCGAAGTTAGCAATACACAGAATGCGAAGTTAGCAATATGCAGAATGCGAAGTTAGCAAACCACAAAACGTTGACCTTATTACTCTTCAGTGTGACCTACGTTGTGTCCTTATTTCTTTGGACACTGTCTCCAGCACCCTGTGACCTCAACAACACAACTTTGGACACTGTCTCCAGCACCCTGTGACCTCAACAACACAACTTTGGACACTGTCTCCAGCACCCTGTGACCTCAACAACACAACTTTGGACACTGTCTCCAGCACCCTGTGACCTCAACAACACAACTTTGGACACTGTCTCCAGCACCCCGTGACCTCAACAACACAACTTTGGACACTGTCTCCAGCACCCTGTGACCTCAACAACACAACTTTGGACACTGTCTCCAGCACCCTGTGACCTCAACAACACAACTTTGGACACTCTCCAGCACCCTGTGACCTCAAACAACACAACTTTGGACACTGTCTCCAGCACCCTGTGACCTCAACAACACAACTTTGGACACTGTCTCCAGCACCCTGTGACCTCAACAACACAACCTTGGACACTGTCTCCAGCACCCTGTGACCTCAACACAACTTTGGACACTGTCTCCAGCACCCTGTGACCTCAACAACACAACTTTGGACACTGTCTCCAGCACCCTGTGACCTCAACAACACAACTTTGGACACTGTCTCCAGCACCCTGTGACCTCAATAACACAACTTTGGACACTGTCTCCAGCACCCTGTGACCTCAACAACACAACTTTGGACACTGTCTCCAGCACCCTGTGACCTCAAAAACACAACTTTGGACACTCTCCAGCACCCTGTGACCTCAACAACACAACTTTGGACACTGTCTCCAGCACCCTGTGACCTCAACAACACAACTTTGGACACTGTCTCCAGCACCCTGTGACCTCAACACAACTTTGGACACTGTCTCCAGCACCCTGTGACCTCAACAACACAACTTTGGACACTGTCTCCAGCACCCTGTGACCTCAACAACACAACTTTGGACACTGTCTCCAGCACCCTGTGACCTCAACAACACAACTTTGGACACTGTCTCCAGCACCCTGTGACCTCAACAACACAACTTTGGACACTCTCCAGCACCCTGTGACCTCAACAACACAACTTTGGACACTGTCTCCAGCACCCTGTGACCTCAACAACACAACTTTGGACACTGTCTCCAGCACCCTGTGACCTCAACAACACAACTTTGGACACTGTCTCCAGCACCCTGTGACCTCAACAACACAACTTTGGACACTGTCTCCAGCACCCTGTGACCTCAACAACACAACTTTGGACACTGTATCCAGCACCCTGTGACCTCAACAACACAACTTTGGACACTGTCTCCAGCACCCTGTGACCTCAACAACACAACTTTGGACACTGTCTCCAGCACCCTGTGACCTCAACAACACAACTTTGGACACTGTCTCCAGCACCCTGTGACCTCAACAACACAACTTTGGACACTGTCTCCAGCACCCTGTGACCTCAACAACACAACTTTGGACACTGTCTCCAGCACCCCGTGACCTCAATAACACAACTTTGGACACTGTCTCCAGCACCCTGTGACCTCAATAACACAACTTTGGACACTGTCTCCAGCACCCTGTGACCTCAATAACACAACTTTGGACACTGTCTCCAGCACCCTGTGACCTCAATAACACAACTTTGGACACTGTCTCCAGCACCCTGTGACCTCAATAACACAACTTTGGACACTGTCTCCAGCACCCTGTGACCTCAATAACACAACTTTGCGCCTTATTCTCCCCTCACAAAGTTCAACGTTCCTGAGATCTGCGCTCTTCTGGGATATTACGCAGCGTTGAGTGGTAGTTCTGTACCGACGTTTCGGGGCAACCTATCGATCCTATCTTCAAAGGTCAAGAAGTGCAAGATGACTTGGACTTCTTGACTGCGTAATACCCCAGAAGAGCGCAGATCTCATCTACATCGCGGCGGAAGCCTGAAATTCAACGTTCCCGTCGTACGCCTCAAACAGTGCGACTTACGTCGTCCTTGTAGCCGCTTTACCATCGACATATGTTTCTCCGCCCCCACCGCCCCCCGCCCCCCACTCTCCTTCATAGTGATACTTATTCTTATGTTGGTAGTTGACATCTGCATTGTAAACTTTGTTCGCGAACGGCGCTGAGGAAGACGTTCGTGACTGAAAGGAGGAAGTGACAGGAGATCTGCGAAAGTTACACAGTGAGGAGCTTCAAGATTTGTGCTCGTCACCAATTTTTTTCCAATGGCTCGACAGCCCCTAGAGGGCCTAGACCGCCTCATTTTTCGAGGCTTCACGATGACACTTTAGACACACCACACTCGGTAGGACTCCTCTGGACGAGTGATCAGCTCGTCACAGAGACCTCTACCTGACAACACACAACACTCACAACAGACAGACAGCCATGCCCTAGGCGGGATTCGAACCCGCAATCCCAGCAAGCGAGCGGCCGTAGACCCACGCCTTAGACCGCACGGCCACTGGGATCGGCACCAATTATTATTAGGGTAATGAAATCAAGAAGGATCAGATGGGTCGGGCATGTGGCATGTATGTGGGAGAAGAAAAATACATACAGAGTTTTGGTGGGGAAGCGTCAACATAACAGACTAGCTGCAGGACCTAGGCGTAAATTGGAAGACCAAATTGAAACCGATCTTATAGAAATAGGACGGTAGGGCGTGGACTGGATTAATCTGGCTTAGGATAGGGCAAAGCGGTGAGATTTTGTAAATTCTGCAACGATATTTGGGTTCCATAAAGCGCGGGAGATTGTTTTGACTAGTTGAGATACCATCAGCTTCTCAAGAAAGAATATGCTCCATGCAGTTCAGTATGAAAGCCAAAAACTTCCGATTCAAAATTCGCATTGCCTTTCTATTCTCCGCCATGTACAAGACACACAGACTCAGCCCTCTAAAACTGACACATAACTATCAAGTCCGTGCGTGCTACATGTATAGTCCACCTTCAGAATCGCTTGAAGTAGCAAAATGCGAAAGAATTATTATTATTTGCAAAAAATGAGATTGTGTTGCGACTCATTGTGCTAATATAGTATTTTTATATGACATCAGACCTGACGATGGCCTGATAGTTTTCGGCCGAAACATATTGTCCATGTGAGACTGATATAGCAAAGTATACACACATGACAATGTACAATTTCAGACGACGCTACAGCAAAGACAAGTACAGCTTATACAGGGCAGCTGCAACAAAATTGATTTAAAGGCCACACGAATATTCTGAAGTTCAAACACTGCGAAACAAAAGTTGTGATAGAAAACAACGTTCATTCCGCACAACAAATAGAATTTTACTGTGAGAATCGTTAGTGTATGCGCGTTACCATGACAACCGTATCATTGCAGGTGCCGGAACGTGAGACTCTGGCGGGAGATGGGGCGTCAGTCGCCGCCAGCAACAGGCCGAGACGTCCCGGGATTTTACACGTGTTAGTTCCACACGCCTCGCTAACATTCTGTCTGGCACGAAGACCGCGTCTCATAAATGTGTTGCGGCCATAAAACACCACACCTAAATGCGAAATTATTTTTAATTTACTTTACAGCGTTATTCATAAGGGCACATTTGACGAGAAGGTTACAAAGTGACTGCATTTACATGCAGATGGCAGCAGTTGACTGACGTTGATGTAATGCAAGTTTGGAATATGGTGCTTGTGCTTGTAGACATGAGCCAGGTGCTCTTTAGTGTTTTTATAATTTAAATAAATTTATGTAAATAAATCAGACTTTACAGTCAAAAAAGAAGTCGCAAAAATGCCTCAAATATTTGTTGGCTTACAAAGAGTGTAAGTCAAACTAAGACCAAAGGTCGCTACACAAGTCAGCAAACTGCCGACCCAGCAATGCCAGGTTCAAATAACTGCGTGTACAAAACAGTTAGCTTCTCACCAAGCAACACTTGTTGGTCGGTCAGTGAGTCGGTAAGAAAGTCAGTCAATCAACCACTCAATTAGTCAATCGGTTGGTCAGTCAGTCGGTCAATCAGTCACTCAATCGGTCAATCGATTGGTCAGTCAGTTAATCAGTCAGTCGGTCAGTCAATCTGTTAGTCAATAAATCAGTCAGTCAGTCGGTTAGTCAATAAATCAGTCATTCAGTCGGTTAGTCAATAAATCAGTCACTCAGTCGGTCAGTCAGTCAGTAAATCAATCACTCAATCAATCAGTCAATCGGTTGGTCAGTCAGTCGGTCAGTCAATTAATCAGTCAGTTGGTCAGTTAGTCAATATGTTAGTCAATAAATTAGTCAGTCAGTCAATCGGTCGGTCAATCACTCAGTCAGGCAATCGGTTGGTCAGTCAGTCAGTCAGTCAGTCGGTCAGTCAGTCAATCTGTTAGTCAATAAATCAGTCAGTCAGTCAATCGGTCGATCAATCACTCAGTCAGTCAATCGGTTGGTCAGTCGGTCAGTCAGTCGGTCAGTCAGTCAGTCAGTTAGTCAATAAATCAGTCAGTCAATCGGTCGATCAATCACTCAGTCAGTCAATCGGTTGGTCAGTCGGTCAGTCAGTCGGTCAGTCAATCTGTTAGTCAATAAATCAGTAAGTCAATCGGTCGATCAATCACTCAGTCAGTCAATCGGTTGGTCAGTCGGTCAGTCAGTCGGTCAGTCAATCTGTTAGTCAATAAATCAGTCAAGTCAATCGGTCGATCAATCACTCAGTCAGTCATTCGATTGGTCAGTCAGTCAGTCAATCGATTGGTCAGTCAGTCAGTCAATCTGTTAGTCAATAAATCAGTAAGTCAATCGGTCGATCAATCACTCAGTCAGTCAATCGGATGGTCAGTCGGTAAGTCAGTCAATCTGTTAGTCAATAAATCAGTAAGTCAATCGGTCGATCAATCACTCAGTCAGTCAATCGGTTGGTCAGTCGGTCAGTCAGTCGGTCAGTCAATCTGTTAGTCAATAAATCAGTAAGTCAATCGGTCGACAATCACTCAGTCGGTCAGTCAGTCAGTCAGTCAATCTGTTAGTCAATAAATAAATCAGTCAGTCAAAGGATTAGAACCACAAGCCTAGGACATTGCTGCTGCTACAGCTGCAGTCCGCTCCGCTTACAAGACCAGACTAAGCACTACAGAGCTCGACTGACGTAACTTGAAGGCACCTGCACTACCCTTCCAGTGAGACAGCAACGCTATGGCAGGTATCACCCTCACGCACCTCCCCCTCCTCGCCGAACTTCTGTACAAATCGTTGCGTTTCCTTCAATTCATTCACGCAATATTTTGTAGAACATTGCAAAATATTTTGGGGGAAGAATCACAGAAAGCGTCTCACGTGTCTGCCTCCGCGTTCGTGACCGCTACGCTAACCCCCAACCCCCGACTGTATTCACACCCCGTTTCAAAGGAAACTTACTGTTTTTCATTTTAATATCAGACATCCCCGTCGGTATGTCAGCAGTACAGTCACAACCAACACTGCGACACGTGACCAGGCTACCGGTTTCAGCTCAAAGTGCCATCATCAGTTTATGACAGAGAATTATCAAAATCAAATTTGTAATTGTAAAAAAAATGGGAAGTTTTTCCTCTTATCAAATGTATGGAGTTTGATTTTCATATTTTTCTGTCATAGGCCTGATGATGGCTCTTTGAGCTGAAACCGGTAGCCTGGTCACATAAATACAGTCCGTACCGCGCAGTAAACACACTCAGTCTCAGTTATACAAACCAGTCAGTTAATGTTGTACAGTGAAATAATCGCTGTTTGTTCTGAGATCCACACAAAACACATAAATACAGTCCGTACCGCGCAGTAAACACACTCCGTCTCAGTTATACAAACCAGTCAGTTAATGTTGTACAGTGAAATAATCGCTGTTTGTTCTGAGATCCACACAAAACACATAAATACAGTCCGTACCGCGCAGTAAACACACTCCGTCTCAGTTATACAAACCAGTCAGTTAATGTTGTACAGTGAAATAATCGCTGTTTGTTCTGAGATCCACACAAAACACATAAATACAGTCCGTACCGCGCAGTAAACACACTCCGTCTCAGTTATACAAACCAGTCAGTTAATGTTGTACAGTGAAATAATCGCTGTTTGTTCTGAGATCCACACAAAACACATAAATACAGTCCGTACCGCGCAGTAAACACACTCCGTCTCAGTTATACAAACCAGTCAGTTAATGCTGTACAGTGAAATAATCGCTGTTTGTTCTGAGATCCACACAAAACACATAAATACAGTCCGTACCGCGCAGTAAACACACTCCGTCTCAGTTATACAAACCAGTCAGTTAATGCTGTACAGTGAAATAATCGCTGTTTGTTCTGAGATCCACACAAAACACATAAATACAGTCCGTACCGCGCAGTAAACACACTCCGTCTCAGTTACACAAACCAATCAGTTAATGCTGTACAGTGAAATAATCGCTGTTTGTTCTGAGATCCACACAAAACACATAAATACAGTCCGTACCGCGCAGTAAACACACTCCGTCTCAGTTATACAAACCAGTCAGTTAATGTTGTACAGTGAAATAATCGCTGTTTGTTCTGAGATCCACACAAAACACATAAATACAGTCCGTACCGCGCAGTAAACACACTCCGTCTCAGTTATACAAACCAGTCAGTTAATGCTGTACAGTGAAATAATCGCTGTTTGTTCTGAGATCCACACAAAACACATAAATACAGTCCGTACCGCGCAGTAAACACACTCCGTCTCAGTTACACAAACCAATCAGTTAATGCTGTACAGTGAAATAATCGCTGTTTGTTCTGAGATCCACACAAAACACATAAATACAGTCCGTACCGCGCAGTAAACACACTCCGTCTCAGTTACACAAACCAATCAGTTAATGCTGTACAGTGAAATAATCGCTGTTTGTTCTGAGATCCACACAAAACACATAAATACACTGTGTGGGCAGAACGTAGAGTTTGTGAATGTTAAACCTCAATTATATTTAAAGATCCAGTTCGTACCGCGCAGTAAACACTGTACGAGTGTCCCATTTGACAGAGAATGCTCTGAACAAAATCAGGCGCACACACGCAAAGTGGGGAAGTGACAGGGGTTAGCCAAGTTAACAGGACTGACAACAGGACGGACATGAAAATTGCGTGCAGCGCGTGCGTGATGCGTGACGTGGACGCGTGGGAAGTGCGATCACATGCTGCTGTCACGTGATTCACTTGTCAATTGAACAGCAACATGGAGCAATTAGGTCAGTGCTTCGCTGTTGACACTGTTGACTAATTCACAATCATTGATATTGGCAGTCTGAGGTGTGACACCGTGTAGATTGGTACGTCACTTCAGCGTCTAGTTGGAGGAAGTACCGTCACTCTGAAAATAATGCCAGTCCCTCTGAAACGTCGGTGTTAAGCCACCAATCTAGACGGTGTAAATTAGCGTTTCTGGACAATATTTGGTTGATGTATTCCATTGGCCTGAAGAGTGAAAATTCACATCTGGATTTTCAGTGGTGACTTAGTTATGACCTCAAAATACTGGTTATCGTGCATAACAAACAGGACAAGCTTTAACCAACCAACCAACTGACCAACTCCAAAGAGTACATTTTATATTAGTCTCACCGTGCGTTTTTTACAATTCACTGTTCATAAAACACCAACAAAATGCACTACACTTTCACCTTTATTATGTATTAATCAACCCCTACATATGTTTCGGTTTTATGTGAAACCATCTTCAGGGGGTTCAAAAACTACGTTCATTCCACATCCAATGTTAATTCTAATGTTAATGTAAATACTATTTCGACACGAAAATTTGACGAATTTTAAGGATTTTGTAGTCTGTTTTTTATGTATGTTTTAAATTTTGATTTTATAAGTGACTGTACCTTGCATACAAAGATATTGCACAGTATAATGCCATAATTAACATTGGCTATGGAATGAACGTAGTTTTTGAACCCCCTGAAGATGGTTTTACATAAAACCGAAACATATGTAGGGGTCGATTAATACATAATAAAGGTGAAAGTGTAGTGCATTTTGTTGGTGTTTTATGAACAGTGAATCCAAAGAGTAGGTTACTTCTTGAAAAGCCGAAAGCTTCGAAACCGATCAACAAATTCTCCGCATTTTATGCAACCTGAAAGTTCATCACAGTGTTCACAACAGCACATTATTTACCGCGATTCGTAAAACAAAACATGTTCTCATTATTAACGCATCTGTAACACAACGCCACTTTACAAATATGTTAATTTTATTTCTAGCTTTCAACAAAAAAAAAAATTTGAAATCGTCCCTAGAGAAATGAGACGAACTGCGGATTTTGTATAAATCTGTAACAAACAACAGACACATTAGAGTTTCCACTCAGCGAATCCAGGTAGCAGCACACGTCTGGCGCTCTAAAACATCGCGGTAAATCCGCTTAAATAACACAGACACTGCTGCTCTGTGGCAACGGGAAAAAAAATCCTCTGCTCACGTGCAAACAAAAGTGTGCCTTAAAACAGAAGGAACTAAGTACCATTATCCAAACACATCTGTAACTCTCTATCTACAGATGTTTCTATTGCCAAGTGTCAAAAGACAATCAAAGACACAACACGCCATCTTTATTTTCAAAACGTAAACACTGGCCAAAAATATTATTGGAAATTTCTTCAAGGTTATTTGTATGTTTAACAATTGTGAGTTCAAACTGTGGTATATGCCCTTTTCCTATAACTCGAGGCTGAACATAGGGGAAAGAGAAGGACATTTAAAAACAACCCTTAAAAAGCTTGTATTTTTTACCTCTATGTGACGCGACGTGTTAAATCGTTGACTGGATTCCAACCCACCTGTTGGTTTAAATCCTGCATCATCATATAACATGAACATTATTATCATAGGATATACAGCGTGTCTCAATATCTACGTCCTGCCCACACAACGGCACTCCGTTACACTGTCGAAGCAACATACAGGACTTTAAGTCAAATTCAGCACATTTTCCTTAACACAAATTGTACAGTCATCAGTGTTTGTACACGGCTTAGAAAGAAAACACACACAAATATGTTATAGAATTTTCCAAGCTCAATGTACAATATAAATATTCTTGTCATGTAATTTCGTGCTGTTTTTGGTGATGTCAGAACACTATACAGGGTGTCCTGTACAGGACATTTACACCGTTATTCCAGAAAACCATAAAAGCCTACGGATTAACGCATAAAACAATGCATTTTGTCAAATAAAAAGTTTAAAACCAACATATGTACCATATTTTTACAAATAAGTCAATTGCCCCTACATATGTTTCGGCTTCAACAAGCCATCTTCAGGGGGTCAAAGTTCTACATATGCTCGACATCCATTAGTTCAATTATAAGCACCTCATACATCAACACAAAACAAATCCTTAATTCACAATGGATTAGGATATCACCAACACACACACAGATAATATATATATATATATATATACAGGGTGTGTGGGAAGTAAGTAGGCATTAAATAACTGTCGAGGCACACGATACGTACGGTGTTAGAGAAAGACTTGAATTTTCGCCGTGGAAACCCCATTACGTGCAGGAGCTGACACCTGAAGACTGACCGCAGAATGGAATATGGGGAGTTGATGGTGGGTTCGCACGAGGATTGGCCACAACTGTTTGAAAACATTCTCTGGAGCGACGAGGCCGTTTTCCATATCGGCGGTTTCGTCAATCGACATAATTGCCATTACTGGGCGGCACACGATCTCGAAGTGACGGTGGAGAAGATGCAAAATCGTCCAAAAGTGACCGTGTGGTGCGGAATGACGGCCACTATGGCCATCGGCCCATATCTTCTGCATGACACCATGAATGCCGACCGCTACCTTCAGATGCCGCCGGCGCCTACATTCAATTTTAAGCTATGCGTCCATATTGCCATTTAAAAGTTACGTGTAAAAATTATTTTAATTATCTTTGCATTGGAAATATAGAGGTTATAACCACTTCTCAATGCCTACTTACTTCCCACCCACCCTGTAATATATATATAATATATATATATATGGTGCTTATGAATGAACTAATGGCTGTCGAGCATATGTCTGTCCACACAGCACACAGAGGACACTCACAAAACAAAACAGGACACAACTATTTAAATAACTACCAACAATACAAAACCAAGATACAAATACCAGAACACTAGCAAAAGGTGACGTCACAACAAGATATACACGTGGTTGATTTAACATTTTAGATAATGACGAATTTTTTTAAAGTTTTATATACAGTGTTTTTATACGTATTTACATTTTAACTTGGCGGCACGCGGTGGCGCAGTGCTACAAACCGGAAGGTCGCGGGTTCGATTCCCGATGGTAGTCATTGGAATTTTTTATTGACATAATCCTTTCGGTCGCACTATGGCCCTGGGGTCGACTCAGCCTCTAACAGAAATTAGTACCAGGAATATTTCCTGGGGGGTAAAGGCGGCCGGTGCGTAGGACTGACAACCTTACCACCTTCATGTGCCGATTGTCTAGAAATCTGTGAGCCTCAACCTCCTGGAACCCTAAGGGCCTGTCGGGGCTGTAATGGGATTGCTTTTTTTTACATTTTAACTTAAAAAAGTGATTTAGGCCTGCAGACAGTTTGACTGAACTGCTTGTGACGGTAGTGTGAATACATGTGGCTGTAGACTGAACTGCTTGTGACGGTAGTGTGAATACATGTGGCTGTAGACTGAACTGCTTGTGACGGTAGTGTGAATACATGTGGCTGTAGACTGAACTGCTTGTGACGGCAGTGTGAATACATGTGGCTGTAGACTGAACTGCTTGTGACGGCAGTGTGAATACATGTGGCTGTAGACTGAACTGCTTGTGACGGTAGTGTGAATACATGTGGCTGTAGACTGAACTGCTTGTGACGGTAGTGTGAATACATGTGGCTGTAGACTGAACTGCTTGTGACGGTAGTGTGAATACATGTGGCTGTAGACTGAACTGCTTGTGACGGCAGTGTGAATACATGTGGCTGTAGACTGAACTGCTTGTGACGGTCAGTGTGAATACATGTGGCTGTAGACTGAACTGTTTGTGACGGTAGTGTGAATACATGTGGCTGTAGACTGAACTGCTTGTGACGGCAGTGTGAATACATGTGGCTGTAGACTGAACTGCTTGTGACGGCAGTGTGAATACATGTGGCTGTAGACTGAACTGCTTGTGACGGTAGTGTGAATACATGTGGCTGTAGACTGAACTGCTTGTGACGGTAGTGTGAATACATGTGGCTGTAGACTGAACTGCTTGTGACGGTAGTGTGAATACATGTGGCTGTAGACTAACTGCTTGTGACGGTAGTGTGAATACATGTGGCTGTAGACTGAACTGCTTGTGACGGTAGTGTGAATACATGTGGCTGTAGACTGAACTGCTTGTGACGGTAGTGTGAATACATGTGGCTGTAGACTGAACTGCTTGTGACGGCAGTGTGAATACATGTGGCTGTAGACTGAACTGCTTGTGACGGTAGTGTGAATACATGTGGCTGTAGACTGAACTGCTTGTGACGGTAGTGTGAATACATGTGGCTGTAGACTGAACTGCTTGTGACGGTAGTGTGAATACATGTGGCTGTAGACTGAACTGCTTGTGACGGCAGTGTGAATACATGTGGCTGTAGACTGAACTGCTTGTGACGGCAGTGTGAATACATGTGGCTGTAGACTGAACTGTTGTGACGGAGTGTGAATACATGTGGCTGTAGACTGAACTGCTTGTGACGGCAGTGTGAATACATGTGGCTGTAGACTGAACTGCTTGTGACGGCAGTGTGAATACATGTGGCTGTAGACTGAACTGCTTGTGACGGTAGTGTGAATACATGTGGCTGTAGACTGAACTGCTTGTGACGGTAGTGTGAATACATGTGGCTGTAGACTGAACTGCTTGTGACGGTAGTGTGAATACATGTGGCTGTAGACTCAACTGCTTGTGACGGTAGTGTGAATACATGTGGCTGTAGACTGAACTGCTTGTGACGGTAGTGTGAATACATGTGGCTGTAGACTGAACTGCTTGTGACGGCAGTGTGAATACATGTGGCTGTAGACTGAACTGCTTGTGACGGTAGTGTGAATACATGTGGCTGTAGACTGAACTGCTTGTGACGGTAGTGTGAATTCATGTGGCTGTAGACTGAACTGCTTGTGACGGTAGTGTGAATACATGTGGCTGTAGACTGAACTGCTTGTGACGGTAGTGTGAATACATGTGGCTGTAGACTGAACTGCTTGTGACGGTAGTGTGAATACATGTGGCTGTAGACTGAACTGCTTGTGACGGTAGTGTGAATACATGTGGCTGTAGACTGAACGTAATTTTGTACCCCCTGATGATGGTCTTTAAGGGGACCGAAACATATGTAGGGGTGAACTTGTAAATAATAAAAAAGTGACAGTGAAAAAGCGCATTTAGTTGGTTCGTAGACAATAAACATCACTACATGTTTCAAAATGACTGTATTTATTTCAGCTTTTCAAGTTGATGGCTATTTTTATCGAAATGTTGTCATCTTCCTGATTTATCATAATTTTGCTTTATACAGTCGATGGTACTATTTACACGAACTGTCATTACTGTCATTTACTGTCACACATTTCGGATGTCAATTCCAATATCATTTCGCCACGAAACGAAACGAATAATCAACTGTGATTCGGGCATCAAAGGTTTAGCACTTCTGACGTAAGGTATAACCTCAACTAACGTTAGCGTCGTTAAATGAACCAAAAGCGAATAAAAGACTCGAAAGGCGTAAATGTTGATAATAAATATGACGTGTGACAGTGACACGTGTATTGGGACACGCTGTATAGTGCCGGGACTGCATTATGCGGTGGATATTTCGGAATTCGCAGCGGGATTTGAATAGCTAGACGTGCGGTGGGTATAAAAATGAGTTGTTAAATGCTGTTGATGACGGAAGGCAGCAGCGAGCACTGCGCGGGATGATTGATTGTGACGCGTTTTTATATTTAAAAGGATACTAGTGTTAACACACACACACGCACACGCACAAACGCACTGCTGCGTTGAGCACTGCGTCATATTGCTCATATTTATTGTGTATTAATATATTTGTTTACGTAGCGTCGAGGTTAGTGACAGAAGTTGAGGACCGGCGATCCAGGTGGCCGCGATCTCGTTGTGTTAGACACAGGATGTATTGCAAATCACATAACCGTCTATGATTTACTATTAAGATTGTTTCAAGACGCTGTATAAACGGCGTATGTTATAGAGCGTCGAGTTTGAAGAGGGATGCGAAATACGATTTGGTTGTCACTATGCGTTTCGTATAGTGCATGCTTCTTCTATTTAACGACGCTTTGAATAGCTGAGATTATACAGCGCCGAATAATGGGATTGTCAGTGAACAATGAATAGGAGAAGATGTGGAAAGAAGCGATGTGGCCGTGTCATGGCTCAGGCGGATAGTCCCGGCCGATCACCGCGGAGGTCCGGGTTAGATCCCTGGTCAGTCCATGTGGGATTTGTGGTGGACAAAGTGGCACTGGGACAGGTTTTCCCCCCAGTACTTCGGTTTTCCTCTGTCAATTTCATTCCACCGGTGCTCCATTACTTGGAAAAAAGAAAAAACTGATCATCTTCATCTCACAGTGTTGCACAATAAGCCTTAAGGCTGCGGTGTGTCCGTAGCTTGTGCTGCTTGCGCTGTGAACATTACGGCAACACAGGACACTGCAACACCGACTTAGCGTAGTGTCGTTTACAGTTGCCAGCTTCTATTTGCATTCTAAGAACATGCTAACATACACTTTTAGACTTGCGCACAGTGAGTCCTTTTGTGGGCCGCGATAGCTCAGTCGGTATAGCGACTCGCTACGAGCTTGACGGTCCGGGGATCAAATCCCGGTGGGGGCGAGATTTTCCGCAGCCGTCCAGACCGGCCCTGGGGCCTACCCAGCCTCCTGTACAATGGGTACCGGGTATCTTTCCTGGGGTAAAGCGGCCGGGCGTGGAGTTGACCACCCATCCTTATCTAGTGCCAGGGTTAAAGAAAGAGTAGAGCTATAACACTACTCCCTCTCTGGGCCTTCGTGGCCTGTTCTAGGGTGACCTTTACCTTTTTTGTCTTTACACAGTAAGTCCTTTATCGTGTCCGAACACGACAGCTGTATAACACACAACACCTGCACTGGTCCGAGCATCTCGTGACAGCTACGGTGCTCAGAAGACGTCCAATCTGCAACGTACGTGCGCAGTGATGACTGTCATCAACGTACGTGCGCAGTGATGACTGTCATCAACCGTTACAGACGGACCATGACAAGGCGACACGATCTGTCTAACACTTCTCAAGTTTCTTAAACGCACTGTACAGGCCTAACGAAATAGAATTTTGTGACTGAAGGTGAAGGGAGGGGAAGACACCTGAAGAAGGAAGAAAAACCAGCTTCCGAAACGTCGTGATTTTATATTTTTATATTTTATCCAGGACGATGGACAAAGTCTCAGAACACAAATATTATCCATGCTATATACGTCGTCAGAAGCTTTCAGAATTTTCCGTAAATCTGGACTTCGACGGCAATTTATGTCGCAAGCAGTTGTACACTGCGGAAGGAATTTTTATACTTGCTTTAGCCTTAATTAGTGCATTGCCCGTGTCAGGGCGGACCAAAATACACGAGCTAATTAAATTGTAGCAATTCTCTGGTACAGTGCTGTACCTGCACAGTGACCTGTGTCGTTACCGTGAAACAGTGGCCTAAGTCAACACTGTGATCCGAACGCGTTGTTACGACACAACTTGCATTGGTTTTAATAAAGGATTCTATAACTTTACCTTACAGTGACACATGTACCATTTCTGTATCATCGTACTTGTAAACGTTTAGTGTTTCTGCGCAATCTACACAATTCTAATTACGCTACATCAAACAGTGCAATTACTTGATTCCTGGAATTTGTCCGCCCTGTAGTATTCCAAAGTATAAAACAGCGATATTTGAGGTTCTCTCAGCGGCGTTGGTAAGATTCAAGTCGACTGGTATATGGTATGATACTGTGTCGATGTTTGGTGTCTTCCGACGTTTCGGAGTTTTGTAGAGACTTCATGTTCAGGATCAAGCGGTCCAAGAACGACACATTACTTCGACTGCTTGATCCCGAAGGTGAAAGCATACGATACTACGAAACGTCGGGGAAACTCACCTAATGACCAGAGTCACATTCCAGAAGTCTCGAGTCTTCACACGTTTTCCTGCTGTTATTGAGTCCACAATATCACCATGGCTACAGTAAGGCATTGACATCTGATCTGACCCTGAATAAACAGACTTATGGACATGTTAATACACATATGGCTTACTAATGGCAACAACTGGAGCCGGTGTAGCTCAGCATAGCGACTGGCTATTGGGCAGATTCGCAGCGGACGGGCGCAAAGATTGATCTCTTCGTGAGGGCAAACAGAACCGCTCTGGGGCCCACCCAGCCCCGTTTCCAACCGGCATATTTAACTGTGGCAAGAATGCAAACACTTGCCGGCATAGTGAGTCGACATTTAACAGGACAGGAGATACACATTACTGACGTGATAATTAAGTGTATAGAGACTAAAATTAACATTAATTATATTTAAATATTCAGTCCGTACCGCGCGGTAAACACACTCCGTCTCAATTATACAAACCAGTCAGTTAATGTTGTACAGTGAAATAATCGCTGTTTGTTCTGAGATCCACACAAAACACATAAATACAGTCCGTACCGCGCAGTAAACACACTCCGTCTCAGTTATACAAACCAGTCAGTTAATGTTGTACAGTGAAATAATCGCTGTTTGTTCTGAGATCCACACAAAACACATAAATACAGTCCGTACCGCGCAGTAAACACACTCCGTCTCAGTTATACAAACCAGTCAGTTAATGTTGTACAGTGAAATAATCGCTGTTTGTTCTGAGATCCACACAAAACACATAAATACAGTCCGTACCGCGCAGTAAACACACTCCGTCTCAGTTATACAAACCAGTCAGTTAATGTTGTACAGTGAAATAATCGCTGTTTGTTCTGAGATCCACACAAAACACATAAATACAGTCCGTACCGCGCAGTAAACACACTCCGTCTCAGTTATACAAACCAGTCAGTTAATGTTGTACAGTGAAATAATCGCTGTTTGTTCTGAGATCCACACAAAACACATAAATACAGTCCGTACCGCGCAGTAAACACACTCCGTCTCAGTTATACAAACCAGTCAGTTAATGTTGTACAGTGAAATAATCGCTGTTTGTTCTGAGATCCACACAAAACACATAAATACACTGTGTGGGCAGAACGTAGAATTTGTGAATGTTAAACCTGGCTGCACACAAAGCAAATATTTGGGCGTAAATTACAGAGAAGAAAACTTTATCATTAATTATATTATTTAATAAACAACGACAATTACCACGCATCTCCTTTCATGGAAGTACTGCTAGAAATGACAGTTACCTGTTTCTACAGAGCATTAAATTTGTCTTTTCATTAAAACCTCGATAATTACCCAACGCTGAAAGTCACTAAAATAAAAAAGAATGTCAAGTTTTCATATAAACAAAATCTCAATTAAATTTTACAGTCTATATCACAATGGTAACAATAAGAACCGTATTGCCTTATACTTTCACAAACTCTGTATATTGTTTCCTTGAACATCGCTAAATGGCTGGCCTTAATACTCGTACAGCAATGATTTCCGTGACATAAGAATTGAATGTTTAAAAATCATTTTAATAAATTCAGGGCTCAATAGTTTTCAGACCAGTGACACAACCAAACTTCGCGAACATACAATAGTACTTACAAACGTCGTGTAGCCCTATGTGCGTCATTTCTACTCCTGCTTTTTCTGGTATTTAGTGCCTGATTATGACATTAATAGTGTTGGCCCCCGACAACATAGGCCACTCTAGCGTTGCCACATATCTCGTGCGTGCGAGGCCCTCTCCGGTGTTGTTACGGGCGCCCTCTGTACCTTTTATTCACGGTATGAGCTACGAGGTCCGCTGGCCACTACGTGTCAGACATAGGTACAGTCTGAGACAAAACATTAACACCGACGTGAACATTATCAGGTTTGAGATTTGTACGCCGATGAAGATTTATGTGTTGGTGCTCTGTGTTGTGACACCGTGTAGTCTGGGAGATTGGTGCGAATGTTAGCAAAGAACTTCTAGCCCCCACCTACATGAACATATTACTTTATCTTTGGAGTACCTTGAAGAAGGAGGAACATATTACTTTATCTTCGGAGTACCTTGAAGATGGAGGAACATATTACTTTATCTTCGGAGTACCTTGAAGAAGGAGAAACATATTACTTTATCTTCGAAGTACCTTGAAGATGGAGGAACATATTACTTTATCTTCGGAATACCTTGAAGATGGAGAAACATTACTTTTTCTTCGGAGTACCTTGAAGATGGAGGAACATGTTACTTTATCTTCGGAGTACCTTGAAGAAGGAGGAACATATTACTTTATCTTCGGAGTACCTTGAAGATGGAGAAATATATTACTTTATCTTCGGAGTACCTTGAAGATGGAGGAACATGTTACTTTATCTTCGGAGTACCTTGAAGATGGAGGAACATATTACTTTATCTTCGGAGTACCTTGAAGATGGAGGAACATATTACTTTATCTTCGGAGTACCTTGAAGATGGAGGAACATATTACTTTATCTTCGGAGTACCTTGAAGATGGAGAAACATATTACTTTATCTTCGGAGTACCTTGAAGATGGAGGAACATATTACTTTATCTTCGGAGTATCTTGAAGATGGAGGAACATATTATTTTATCTTCGGAGTACCTTGAAGATGGAGAGATATATTACTTTATCTTCGGAGTACCTTGAAGATGGAGAAACATATTACTTTATCTTCGGAGTACCTTGAAGATGGAGGAACATATTACTTTATCTTCGGAGTACCTTGAAGATGGAGGAACATGTTACTTTATCTTCGGAGTACCTTGAAGATAGAGGCAGTACCAGACTAGACGGTGCCGTAGACAGTAAGACCACGACTGTGTGTAACTTTGGCAGTTCTTAGCATCTTGTCTCTTCATCTCCGCGCCACAAACTAGCAACACTGTCTACTGTCTCCACTGTCTCCACTGTCTCCACTGTAGCTCCTCACTAAGTTGTACGTCCAGTAATTTTGTAGTCGGCTGTAGCGCGCAGTGATAATGTATGAGCCGCTGGACAGTTGGAGCTAAGGTGTGTCGGCGGACAGAACTGTGCGAGCCAATTACTGCAATTCCTTCAGACTGGAGTAACACGGCCACTTATTGCTCTATAGGCGGTACCCAGCGCATTCGGTTATGTCTGCTTTACACATGTGCAATACGCACACGCAGTCTTACGCAAGTAACACAACACATAAAGCACTGTCACCGCAGGCCGCCTTGTTCTTCATTACCACAGTCCGGGTGTTCTGCTATGGGCTGTCTAACCGAGTAGGCAAATTCTTGGAGCAGAATTTTTTTTTCAATGGCTCGACAGCCCCTTGGGGGCCTAGGCCACCTCATTTTTCGAGGCTTCACGATCACAATCAGACACACCACACTCAGTAGGACTCCTCTGACGAGTGATCAGCCCGTCGCAGAGACCTCTACCTGACAACACACAACACTCACAACAGACAGACATCCATGCCCCCGGCGGGATACGAACCCACAATCCCAGCAAGCAGCGGCCGTAGACCCACGCCTTAGACCGCGCGGCCACTGGGATCGGCCATGGAGCAGGACCCTTCTTGAAAAGCTAATAGTTCCTCAGCTAATCAAGAAATTCTGCACTTTTAACGGAAGCCCGAACGTTCATTACCGTCTTCACAAAAGTCCGCCACTTGTCCCTTTCGTAAGACAAAGTATTCTTTGCCTGTACCACGGGGCACTCCAGCGAGCGCGGGCGGGCTTACAAAGAATACTGGAACCGGAAGTGGAGAGATTACCGCCATACCTTTAGTGGTTTAGTTTCTGAATGTGTGTATAGCAAAAGTCATTATGCTGTAGTGCAGCCCACAACGTGACACTTTGGCGGACAGGGGCGGGGGGAAGAAGAACTACGCACAACACTAAACATGGCACAGGACAACAGACACAACAAACATCATGTCCAAAAACTAAACAACAAAATTAAACAGAAACGGAGCCATGGTAAATATCGGAAACGACAAGGAAAACAATAGGACATAACAGGACAAATAGGCCACTTTCACCTACACCGGCAACTACAACTGGGCGAGTAACAAGACACTTAGAAAAACAGGACTATAAATAGCTGTCAAAACGAGCAACAATGTCAGACACGCATTACAACGAAAGCCACCGGACAGAGGACATGCAGACGGAGGCAAACACAAACTAAAAAGCAGGGATTGCAACAAAATCTACATAGGTCAAACGAGCTGTTACTGTGAATCAGATACAACGAACACACCAGATACATAAAGAACAACAATAAACACTCAGGATACGCAGTAATTATCCTCAGAAACAGACACAGCTTTGGAACAATCAAATACACAATGGAATAAATCGAAAACGCCAAGAAAGGGTGGGATATGAACATAAAATAAAACCTAAAGATATAGTACACAAACGCAATTACATCCTCATGGAGGAGCAAATTAGCGGAGAACATAACAGCTTCTTCGAAATAGCTTGGAAACACCAAAACAAAACAGAAAGGTCACTAGACCGCCCCAGTGCTGCCTGAACCATGGACCAAAAACACATCATCCGGCGGTCAGTGGAAAGCAGCGAACAAACAAGTGTCACGCAGCACGAAGGACAGAAGTCCAGCTATAACCTCTGATAACGTAACGGTTCGAAACATGTCAGGTTAACGTTCATATAACAACAGGAAACAGCTGTGTTAGATGGACAACAGTGTGTTACGTAATCAGCTATACAACGTTATGGCAGTACATATTAAAGTACCGTAAGAGAGTTCACTTTGAATACTCTACCCAAATCCCTGACCGTGAGCGTACTACGAGTTGAGCGTGAGTGTACCCATAGTGTGGATGAAGCTGTACTAATGTCTTTCGCTGGCACTTGGTACACCTCTGTTATGTATGTCATTTATAACGCAGTATGTCTTAAGACAAGTCCGTAGCCTCTTCATTCTGCAGTCTGTCTTACGACAGGTCCGTAGCCTCTTCCAAAGCGAGTTCTCCACAGGGTGCGATCTAGTGCTTCCTCTTTCAATTTACAGTATCTTCTCTTTTCCTTAAGGTCACCCAGTAGCTGCTTACGTCGTCTCCCTCGTCTTCCCGTCATTTCTATCCTTCCCTCTAACTTTCCTTCAACCACATGTTTCAGAAGGCAGTTTCTACGCAAGATGTGACCAATCCAGTTAGCCTTTCTTCTTTTTATTGTATGTACGATATTCCTCTCCTCCTTCACTCTATGTAATACTTCTTCATTTCTCACACGATCGGTCCAACTGATCTCCATCGTAACTATATAGGCCTACTTATATACACATTGCCTAAATAATTTCTCAGGTGTTAAATACTGAAGAAATCGATTTTAAGCTTATGTTACAGGTACAAATTCTTACGCCAGAATATAAGCTTTTATAAGAATACGAGGACACCGGTCTTCTGTGATGTGACGCTCTGTCATCGGGTGAGTTGTTCACGACGTTTCGACTGACCGTGTTGCCTTCATTCTGAAGGGTCAAAAGGACAAATGATAAGCAGCGTGACTTCCAATAAGATTCAAATTCGGAATTATATCACCGTAATTATTTGCAAAATAAATTTAACGAAATGTTTTAAGCTTGCTGTTAATACCGAGCTACACTGACGTCAGTCTGCCGACGTCACTAAGCCCATGCGATGTGCTTCGCTGGTTGCAGTATTATATGTTTCTATTCCAAAACCAAGTTAATTGTATTCTTCCCAACCATTATTATTTAAGGCTTATACTGGGATCGAAACCCAGCCCACATGCTAACTCGTCTGTTCGAATCAATTTCTAAATGGAAATAATATTGAATTCTGTAGGCATATCCCCCCCACTCCATTTTATAACCGTCTCCCACCGAGCAATTATACACTGTCATAACAAGCGTGTATGTTTATAGGCACCACACTACGATAGGCGAATACCGCGGAACGCGCAGCAGTGGGTCTGTCCCAGGGTCCAAGGGTGTCGAAAGCAGAGAACGCGGGCCAAACGGATGAGTTTGAAACTGAAGGCGGGCCGCAAACAGTAGCAGGCACAACTTTACGAAGAGGCCTGCTGCACACTGAGTAGCAACGTCACTGCAGTCATCTGTCTATGCTCACGTGTGATGCACGTGAGCATCCAGAGACGACAAAATATTTTGAGCCTTCATGAATGTGACGAATGTCGTTCTAAAACAGAAAATTTTTAGAATCTGAGAACCGCGTAAAGTGAAGTGGCAGATGGCGTGTTTTTTGAGATTTCTGTTACGGATATTAGTGCGGCATTCTTTGAAAAGAACTGATAACTGTCGCATTTTGCGATCATTACCCGGTACACGTGTCTAAATAACTAACTAACGAACCAACTAACTAACTATCGTGCAGAGTCACTCTTCAAAACCTAATACTTCCTCAGACAGTCAAGAAATTCGCCGAATTTTATGGAACCTGCATGAGTAGCCACGTGTTCACCAGAGTCGGCCACGTGTCCCTATTCTAAGTCACATAAGCCCAGATCACATTTAATCTTAAGTTCTTCAAGGTCAATTTGAATATTTTAAGTCCATTTACGCCTACGACTATCTAGTGTTCTCTAACTTCAGGCTTCCCCACCAAAACTCTGTATGCCTTTCCATTGTCCCTCGTACCTGCCACACGTCCCGCCCATCTGACGTCACCTTCCATACGGCAACAGGGACACAGGCGACGAAGCAGACTGACATGTCAACAGCTCACAGTACTCAGACTGACATGTCAACAGCTCACAGTACTCAGACTGACATGTCAACAGCTCACAGTACTCAGACTGACATGTCAACAGCTCACAGTACTCAGACTGACATGTCAACAGCTCACAGTACTAACTTCAATATTTCAACGGTTCCAACAATGTGCTAGTGGAAGGCTGTTTAAGGTACATGTTGAAGTCACGTGACATGAAGGAGTATACTGGAGTTGCTTATAAAAAGATCCAGTAAACTTCTGGACTAACTGAGGAACTATCAGCTTATCAAGAAGGATTCTGTTCCGAGGAATTAGTCATACTGTCAAGGGCCGGACCCACAATTAAAGGATCTTCATGATTCCTATAGGGCACCCTGTATATAGGACAGTAGAATGCAGTATTTTGTAAAGTGTAGGATGGGGGATACAAGAGATACGTACAGAATTTGAAACAGAAAACCTCCTGGACCAACAACAAGAAGCTGGGAGCACAATGCTAACATGGATCTCCACAAAATGAGTTCTGAAGACTGAACGTGCTGCCATCTTATCAGCTGGTTGAATTACGTGTTATACAGGGTGCTCATTTTATGTGACAACCATCGCTTTTCATTTCCTGTCGCTCTTCCACCGCGCGTGTGGGAGGTGTACTGGGTGGGATACGTTGATATGATAAAGGATCCGACAGGAAGTGGTAACGAATTGTTGTCAGATACACAAACACATTCGCCACACTGCATTGTTACAGTGTACGTAAATCTGCAGCTGAAATCCCGTAACGCCAGAGGATCACACACATGTCCAGCGTATTGCATAGCAGTATGGGGCAGACGGAGAGAGAGAGGCAGACAGAAGGGTTTAAACAACTGATGACACTGTGTGCCGGTTGCCGGCTGCAAGGGAAAAAATTTTAATCGAAATGCACGTAATACAAAACCGATAATCCACACCGCTCCATACCCCCGGCTTTAGTTGCGTTAGCACGTTTATGAGCGTCAGAGGCGGGCAGCAAGACTACCGCTTTGCTAGCCTGACTGCTGCAGTGGGCAGTGCGTACAGCTGGAGTGGTGTGCGGGAATTGACTGACTAAATGTCTGTCTGACTGACTGACTAAGTGTCTGACAGACTGACTGACTAAATGTCTGACTGATTGACTGACTAAATGTCTGACTGATTGACTGACTAAATGTCTGACTGACTGTCTAATTAAGTATCTGACAGACAGACTCACTAAATGTCTGACTGACTGACTAAATGTCTGTCTGACTAAGTGTCTGACTGACTGACTAAGTGTCTGACTGACTGACTAAGTGTCTGACTGACTGACTAAATGTCTGACTGACTAACTAAGTGTCTGACAGACAGACTCATTAAATGTCTGACTGACTGACTAAATGTCTGACTGACTGACTAAGTGTCTGACTGACTGACTAAATGTCTGACTGACTAAGTGTCTGACTGACTAACTAAGTGTCTGACAGACAGACTCACTAAATGTCTGATTGACTGACTAAATGTCTGACTGACTGTCTAATTAAGTGTCTGACAGACAGACTCACTAAATGTCTGACTGACTGACTAAATGTCTGTCTGACTAAGTGTCTGACTGACTGACTAAGTGTCTGACTGACTGACTAAGTGTCTGCTGACTGACTAAATGTCTGACTGACTAAGTGTCTGACTGACTAACTAAGTGTCTGACAGACAGACTCACTAAATGTCTGACTGACTGACTGACTGACTAAGAGGTTGACTGACTGACCGACTAAATGCCTGCCTGACTGACTGTCTGACAGACTGACTGAAAAATGTCTGACTGACTCACTAAGTGTCTGACAGACTGACTGTCTAAATATCTGACTGACTGAAGGTCTGACTAACTGACTGGCTGAACTAAACAAATTCCATGGAGCAGAATCCTTCTTCAAAACCTAAATTTCCACAGCTAGTCAAGAAATTCTCTCCATTATATGCAAATAAAGTATCATTACAGTCTTCACAAAAGCCCGCCACTTAACCTTATCCTGAGCCAGATTAATCCAGTCCACTCCCATTCTATTTCCTCACGATCAATTTTAATATTATCATGCCCTCTACGCTTAGGCTTTACAAGTGGTCTCTTTCCTCCAGGCCTCACAACCAAAACGCTGTATGCATCCCTTTCCACCACCATGTGTGCCAGACGACCAGCCCATCTCATCGCCGTTGACTTGATAGCCCGAAGAATACAAGTCCGAGGCCCTTTATGGGGTGATAACTATGTACTGTAGCACAAGGGCAGAGACAAACAATGCACACAGAATTTTGATAGGTAAGAGACTGCACTAAACAACACACCGAGTAGATGGAAAGATAATATTAAACTGGAAAGTTGGCAAAATCTTAGAACATTTCTCGTTTCAATAAAACACACATCTGCACACACATCGATCACTGCACACACATCGATCACTGCACACACATCGATCACTGCACACACATCGATCACTGCACACACATCGATCACTGCACACACATCGATCACTGCACACACATCGATCACTGCACACACATCGATCACTGCACACACATCGATCACTGCACACTATTATGTCGAAGTCTAGAATGCAATGCATTTGGGGCTAAAACGACTCAACAAACCGTCGGGGGTGGAAATGTGCACATAGCTGAACTAGGCGGCCTGCAAAGGTGTCAAATTTGTACAGTGATATTAGTTTATGTGACGTCAGAAAGTGACTGGACAGTCAGACAGACCAAATAATTGTGACGTCATAAAGTGACTGGACAGTCAGACAGACCAAATAATTGTGACGTCATAAAGTGACTGGACAGTCAGACAGACCAAATAATTGTGACGTCATAAAGTGACTGGACAGTCAGACAGACCAGATAATTGTGACGTCATAAAGTGACTGGACAGTCAGACAGACCAAATAATTGTGACGTCATAAAGTGACTGGACAGTCAGACAGACCAAATAATTGTGACGTCAGAAAGTGACTGGACAGTCAGACAGACCAGATAATTGTGACGTCATAAAGTGACTGGACAGTCAGACAGACCAAATAATTGTGACGTCATAAAGTGACTGGACAGTCAGACAGACCAGATAATTGTGACGTCAGAAAGTGACTGGACAGTCAGACAGACCAGATAATTGTGACGTCATAAAGTGACTGGACAGTCAGACAGACCAGATAATTGTGACGTCAGAAAGTGACTGGACAGTCAGACAGACCAAATAATTGTGACGTCATAAAGTGACTGGACAGTCAGACAGACCAAATAATTGTGACGTCATAAAGTGACTGGACAGTCAGACAGACCAGATAATCGTGACGTCAGAAAGTGACTGGACAGTCAGACAGACCAATAATTGTGACGTCATAAAGTGACTGGACAGTCAGACAGACCAGATAATTGTGACGTCATAAAGTGACTGGACAGTCAGACAGACCAGATAATTGTGACGTCAGAAAGTGACTGGACAGTCAGACAGACCAAATAATTGTGACGTCATAAAGTGACTGGACAGTCAGACAGACCAGATAATTGTGACGTCAGAAAGTGACTGGACAGTCAGACAGACCAGATAATTGTGACGTCAGAAAGTGACTGGACAGTCAGACAGACCAATAATTACGTCTCAGGTTTTACAAAAAAAACACGTTATAAAACATTAAAGAAGAAATGGTACAAAATTGTATTCTGACTGCGGGTAGGAGGAGAGCTGTATCTCGAATGCATGATTCACCTAGATCGTCACTTCTAGCACTTGTCTAGGGCTCTCTCTAGCAGCTTGTCTAGGCTCTCTCTAGTAGCTTGTCTAGGGCTCTCTCTAGCAGCTTGTCTAGGGCTCTCTCTAGCAGCTAGTACAGGGCCGCTCCTGACACAGACCCAATAAAACAATCAACCACTGTCAGCGTTATGAAGTGAATTTCATCACTCAAGGGCAAGACAGTCACTTAAAAGCCAAACAAAGACTTCCGCTATAACCAACTTCGTCAAGTGATTGCTTTTAGCAGGTGTTGAACACACAGCTATAACACAACTATGAGCTACTGTTAGCAGTATGGTCAAATGTAGCATCATTAAACAAACAAAACGACACATCATTCCTATCCTTGATATAACAGAGGATCTTCATAATAGGGAAACCATCTTGTAGATGATTAGTCTGGCTCTAAATAAAGGCACAATAACAGCTAAGTCACAGTTTTTCCACGAATCGCGACTAGTCAGACACTTGCATTGTCTCCTGGGCCCTTCCCCCCTCTAAACTTGTAAAACGTTTCTTACTGATCGGCGAAGGTGGGGAGAAAAAATAAGAAAGGCAAAAGAATTCCGTCAAACGCACAAAGAAAAAGAGATAGATTACATTTTGGTCTAGGGTTTGATACAAGAAACGTTTGTGAGAAAACTATGCAGTTGGGGGGCAAAGAACCTTGATTAGACACCATCTTGACGAAACACACACATGGGTCAAAATGATTGCGAAGACGCAGTCTAGGCGGCGAGACGGCTTATGCTGTCTGAGGGGACGTTTACCTATCGAAGGCGCGGTCAAGATATGCCACAAAGTTCACACAGTCTTGCTGCCACAATTTTCTACCAAGAAGGTTAACAGAACATGTTCATCCGAAACGTCAGAAAATTTCCAACAGGTTCATTATCTGGCTTCGATTAGTGAAATGTCTAAACTCAGAAATTTACTGAGCATTTACACTGTGTTAAGTGTTACAAAATTCCGCACTTTTACACAACCCTAAAATTACCACCGTGAAAACAGGTCACTAGTAAATCAGTTTAAATTTTAACTCGTTAAGTCTCCAGTGGTTACTATATGTACCGCCAGGTTTAACATTCACAAACTCTACCGTTCTGCCCACACAGTGTATTTATGTGTTTTATGTGTGGATCTCAGAACAAACAGCGATTATTTCACTGTACAACATTAACTGACTGGTTTGTATAACTGAGAGGAGTGTGTTTACTGCGCGGTACGGACTGTATTTATGTGTTTTGTGTGGATCTCAGAACAAACAGGATTATTTCACTGTACAGCATTAACTGACTGGTTTGTATACTGAGACGGAGTGTGTTTACTGCGCGGTACGGACTGTATTTATGTGTTTTGTGTGGATCTCAGAACAAACAGTGATTATTTTCACTGTACAGACATTACTGACTGGTTTGTGATAACTGAGACGGAGTGTGTTTACTGCGCGGTACGGACTGTATTTATGTGTTTTGTGTGGATTATCAGAACAAACAGTGATTATTTCACTTGTACAAGCATTAAACTGACTGTTTGTAATAACTGAGACGGAGTGTGTTTACTGCGCGGTACGGACTGTATGTGTTTTGTGTGGATCTCAGAACAAACAGCGATTATTTCACTGTACAGCATTAACTGACTGGTTTGTATAACTGAGACGGAGTGTGTTTACTGCGCGGTACGGACTGTATTTATGTGTTTTGTGTGGATCTCAGAACAAACAGTGATTATTTCACTGTACAGCATTAACTGACTGGTTTGTATAACTGAGACGGAGTGTGTTTACTGCGCGGTACGGACTGTATTTATGTGTTTTGTGTGGATCTCAGAACAAACAGTGATTATTTCACTGTACAACATTAACTGACTGGTTTGTATAACTGAGACGTAGTGTGTTTACTGCGCGGTACGGACTGTATTTATGTGTTTTGTGTGGATCTCAGAACAAACAGTGATTATTTCACTGTACAGCATTAACTGACTGGTTTGTATAACTGAGACGTAGTGTGTTTACTGCGCGGTACGGACTGTATTTATGTGTTTTGTGTGGATCTCAGAACAAACAGCGATTATTTCACTGTACAACATTAACTGACTGGTTTGTATAACTGAGACGGAGTGTGTTTACTGCGCGGTACGGACTGAATCTCTAACTAAATTCGTATAAGATTTTCTTCTTGCAAGAGTTAATGTACCATCTAAATAACTCCAATCTGTCTCTAAACGTTGTCTTCCAGCCAAAATATTTATTTTTTTCATTCAAGGTAGGCCTAATTAAATAAAAATGTTGCAATTCAGTTCTTACTGCCTATCTTTATACGAGCTTAAATATACCCTCGCGCTAGAAATCGGACGTTTGCACTCGCAACCATTCACGAACAGCAATTTCCACTTCCTACTTACTGCGGAATCAGCCATACCACAAGCGTTCTTTCACTGTTGACTGCATAATAATAAGGAAGTGGATAATCCTTTTTGTAAATGGCTGCAAGAGCCCCAAACTCTGCCGCGACGAAACGTTTTAAGCCCCGAGAAAATGGGACAAACATATCAGTGAGCACGCGAATTACAGAGAAAAATAATGATACTTCACTGGAATAAATGAGCTACATTTAACATTGTCACGGCTTCGCATTTAATTATTATGACCTAGGTAACCTTCTTACGGAAATTTCTCACATTTGGAGTAAAAGATATTCTGGAAGATGATGCTAATGAAGCTGGATTTGTGACATTTAACACCTCTGATATTCCCGTTACCAGGACAGGTATTGGAACCCTGAATATGACAATAAAAATAAAATTTTCAAATTTATGGCGATTATTCTTTAAAAAAAAAATGCAAACGGCAAAGCAGGCTCCATATGCCACTCTTGTACCGCAAGACCAGTTTCTTTCTTGAGGCAATTAATTGTCTGTATGTATTGCCGGTATTGTTGTGGTTGTCATGCAGATAGACGTCTGTCAAGGAGCTGTCCGCATACCGTACAGTCATGCTGGCTGTTAACAGCCCACAATGCAGACACTCACACTGCAACATACATCCTATCCTAACTGGAGCTACCATGTTCAGATTCCTCTGCACAGAGATATCAAGTACAGTAGGTCATGGATTGGAAAGCATCCATTCTTATTGTAAAAAATTCTTTTATAAGCTCTTTGTATAGCATCGCGGTGGCCAGAGGCCCAGGGTTCGGACTTCGGCAGAGAGACATTCCTCCCATAAGACTAACTAACCAACTAACTCCATGTAGCACAGTCCTTCTTGAGAAGCCAACAGGTCCTCAGCTAGTCAAGAAATTCCCCGCATTTTATGGAACCTGAAGGTTCATTACCGCACTCACATCAGCCCGCCACCTGTCACTATCCTAAGTAAGGCCCCATAACTAACTAACTAACTAACAACTAACTACATGTAGCACAGTCCTTCTTGAGAAGCTAACAGGTCCTCAGCTAGTCAAGAAATTCCCCGCATTTTATGGAACCTGAAGGTTCATTACCGCACTCACATCAGCCCGCCACCTGTCCCTATCCTAAGTAAGGCCCCATAACTAAACTAACTAACTAACTCCATGCAGCACAGTCCTTCTTGAGAAGCCAACAGGTCCTCAGCTAGTCAAGAAATTCCCCGCATTTTATGGAACCTGAAGGTTCATTACCGCACTCACATCAGCCCGCCACCTGTCACTATCCTAAGTAAGGCCCCATAACTAACTAACTAACTAACTAACTAACTCCATGCAGCACAGTCCTTCTTGAGAAGCTAACAGGTCGTCAGCTAGTCAAGAAATTCCCTGTTTTATGGAACCCGAAGGTTCATCACCGCACTAACAGAGCCCGCCACCTGTCCCTATCCTAAGTAAGGCCCCATAACTAACTAACTAACTAACTAACTCCATGCAGCACAGTCCTTCTTGAGAAGCTAACAGGTCGTCAGCTAGTCAAGAAATTCCCTGCATTTTATGGAACCGAAGGTTCATCACCGCACTAACAAGAGCCCGCCACCTGTCCCTATCCTAAGTAAGGCCCCATAACTAACTAACTAACTAACTAACTAACTCCATGCAGCACAGTCCTTCTTGAGAAGCTAACAGGTCGTCAGCTAGTCAAGAAATTCCCTGCATTTTATGGAACCCGAAGGTTCATCACCGCACTAACAAAGCCGCCACCTGTCCCTATCCTAAGTAAGGCCCCATAAACTAACTAACTAACTAACTAAACTCCATGCAGCACAGTCCTTCTTGAGAAGCTAACAGGTCGTCAGCTAGTCAAGAAATTCCCTGCATTTTATGGAACCCGAAGGTTCATCACCGCACTAACAAGAGCCGCCACCTGTCCCTATCCTAAGTAAGGCCCCATAAAAATAACTAACTAACTAACTAACTCCATGTAGCACAGTCCTTCTTGAGAAGCTAACAGGTCGTCAGCTAGTCAAGAAATTCCCTGCATTTTATGGAACCCGAAGGTTCATCACCGCACTAACAAGAGCCCGCCACCTGTCCCTATCCTAAGTAAGGCCCCATAACTAACTAACTAACTAACTAAACTCCATGCAGCACAGTCCTTCTTGAGAAGCTAACAGGTCGTCAGCTAGTCAAGAAATTCCCTGCATTTTATGGAACCCGAAGGTTCATCACCGCACTAACAAGAGCCCGCCACCTGTCCCTATCCTAAGTAAGGCCCCATAACTAACTAACTAACTAACTAACTCCATGCAGCACAGTCCTTCTTGAGAAGCTAACAGGTCGTCAGCTAGTCAAGAAATTCCCACGTTTTATGGAACCCAAAGGTTCATTACCGCACTCACATCAGCCGACACCTGTCCCTATCCTAAGTAAGGCCCCATAAACTAACTAACTAACTAACTCCATGCAGCACAGTCCTTCTTGAGAAGCTAACAGGTCGTCAGCTAGTCAAGAAATTCCCTGCATTTTATGGAACCCGAAGGTTCATCACCGCACTACAAGAGCCCGCCACCTGTCCCTATCCTAAGTAAGGCCCCATAACTAACTAACTAACTAACTATACTACCATGCAGCACAGTCCTTCTTGAGAAGCTAACAGGTCGTCAGCTAGTCAAGAAATTCCCTGCATTTTATGGAACCGAAGGTTCATCACCGCACTAACAAAGCCCGCCACCTGTCCCTATCCTAAGTAAGGCCCCATAACTAACTAACTAACTAAACTAACTAACTCCATGCAGCACAGTCCTTCTTGAGAAGCTAACAGGTCGTCAGCTAGTCAAGAAATTCCCGCTTTTATGGAACCCGAAGGTTCATTACCGCACTAACAAGAGCCGCCACCTGTCCCTATCCTAAGTAAGGCCCCATAACTAACTAACTAACTAACTAACTAACTCCATGCTAGCACAGTCCTTCTTGAGAAGCTAACAGGTCGTCAGCTAGTCAAGAAATTCCCTGCATTTTATGGAACCCGAAGGTTCATCACCGCACTACAAGAGCCCGCCACTGTCCCTATCCTAAGTAAGGCCCCATAACTAACTAACTAACTAACTAACTAACTCCATGCAGCACAGTCCTTCTTGAGAAGCTAACAGGTCGTCAGCTAGTCAAGAAATTCCCTGCATTTTATGGAACCCGAAGGTTCATCACCGCACTAACAAGAGCCCGCCACCTGTCCCTATCCTAAGTAAGGCCCCATAACTAACTAACTAACTAACTAACTAACTCCATGCAGCACAGTCCTTCTTGAGAAGCTAACAGGTCGTCAGCTAGTCAAGAAATTCCCCACGTTTTATGGAACCCAAAGGTTCATTACCGCACTCACATCAGCCCGACACCTGTCCCTATCCTAAGTAAGGCCCCATAACTAACTAACTAACTAACTAACTCCATGCAGCACAGTCCTTCTTGAGAAGCTAACAGGTCGTCAGCTAGTCAAGAAATTCCCTGCATTTTATGGAACCCGAAGGTTCATCACCGCACTCACAAGAGCCCGCCACCTGTCCCTATCCTAAGTAAGGCCCCATAACTAACTAACTAACTAACTCCATGCAGCACAGTCCTTCTTGAGAAGCTAACAGGTCGTCAGCTAGTCAAGAAATTCCCTGCATTTTATGGAACCCGAAGGTTCATTACCGCACTCACAACAGCCCGCCACCTGTCCCTATCCTAAGTAAGGCCCCATAACTAACTAACTAACTAACTCCATGTAGCACAGTCCTTCTTGAGAAGCTAACAGGTCGTCAGCTAGTCAAGAAATTCCCCACGTTTTATGGAACCCAAAGGTTCATTACCGCACTCACATCAGCCCGACACCTGTCCCTATCCTAAGTAAGGCCCCATAACTAACCAACTAACTATCTAACTAACTAACTCCATGTAGCACAGTCCTTCTTGAGAAGCTAACAGGTCGTCAGCTAGTCAAGAAATTCCCCGCATTTTATGGAACCCGAAGGTTCATCACCGCACTCACAAGAGCCAGCCACGTGTCCCATAAGACTGCTGTATCAAAACTTAGGGACATCTTTTGCTTTCAAATTCATTATCCAGTACCGACAAACAATCCCGCCGCTGATATCGTATAAGTATAGTTTGAGTCACTGCCTAAGTGACTAGGCTAGAGCCTGAACGAATCGGGATTCGAATGGCCGGAGAGTAAATTTGACCACACACATCCCTCCAGCGCCGAGTTTAAGAATAAGTGGAGTTATACCTCTAGTTTTCCTATGTGCCTTCATGGCGTGGAGAGGAACAGTATTTAGGTGTTACGTATATGTAATGCCTCTTTGAAGGCTGCATGGAACCCAGAGCCAGTCTGGGCGGGTTGGAGGGTACAAAGAGCTGTACCCCAATACACTCCATAGTCTATCACTATACTGACTGAGCTATTTCGGCGCCATGTCCCATGTTCCCTGCCTTTGCGATAAACGGAAGATCGTCGTATAATCGTAGGATAAAGTGAGCGTCTTTCCTTGGCTTAATCCGGGACGGCGACAGCATTCAATAACAATGAACACGACACACGTTGCAGTAAAGTATCTGATGTCTTACACACATCTCTACTGTTTACTGCGCATGCGCAGCATTGCTGATATATCTTCGTCGGTAAAGTCGCTAACCAGATCCAAAAAAGTCTCAATTCCAAAGAATATTATCAGGAAGACGCAATAAATTAGAAAAAATAAAAAACCGGAACACAACTTGGGACAAAAGAAGTCCGGAATGTAAATTCTTATTTCGGGGAATGCCTCCGACAATCCGGAATGAATTAACAGGCATGTAATTTGACATTTTTATTAATCCCAGCTGACAAAACATAATATAGATATTTAGCGTTTATATTTTGTATCGACGAAAAGAAGAAGTGAGACAGTACATTTGACAGACGACGGTGGTAGAAGTGAGACAGTACATATGACAGACGACGGTGGTAGAAGTGAGACAGTACATTTGACAGACGACGGTGGTAGAAGTGAGACAGTACATTTGACAGACGACGGTGGTAGAAGTGAGACAGTACATTTGACAGACGACGGTGGTAGAAGTGAGACAGTACATTTGACAGACGACGGTGGTAGAAGTGAGACAGTACATTTGACAGACGACGGTGGTAGAAGTGAGACAGTACATTTGACAGACGACGGTGGTAGAAGTGAGACAGTACATTTGACAGACGACGGTGGTAGAAGTGAGACAGTACATATAACAGACGACGGTGGTAGAAGTGAGACAGTACATATGACAGACGACGGTGGTAGAAGTGAGACAGTACATTTGACAGACGACGGTGGTAGAAGTGAGAGAGTACATTTGACAGACGACGGTGGTAGAAGTGAGACAGTACATTTGACAGACGACGGTGGTAGAAGTGAGACAGTACATTTGACAGACGACGGTGGTAGAAGTGAGACAGTACATATGACAGACGACGGTGGTAGAAGCGAGACAGTACATTTGACAGACGACGGTGGTAGAAGTGAGACAGTACATTTGACAGACGACGGTGGTAGAAGTGAGACAGTACATATGACAGACGACGGTGGTAGAAGTGAGACAGTACATATGACAGACAACGGTGGTAGAAGTGAGACAGTACATATGACAGACGACGGTGGTAGAAGTGAGACAGTACATTGACAGACGACGGTGGTAGAAGTGAGACAGTACATTTGACAGACGACGGTGGTAGAAGTGAGACAGTACATTTGACAGACGACGGTGGTAGAAGTGAGACAGTACATTTGACAGACGACGGTGGTAGAAGTGAGACAGTACATTTGACAGACGACGGTGGTAGAAGTGAGACAGTACATTTGACAGACGACGGTGGTAGAAGTGAGACAGTACATTTGACAGACGACGGTGGTAGAAGTGAGACAGTACATATGACAGACGACGGTGGTAGAAGTGAGACAGTACATATGACAGACAACGGTGGTAGAAGTGAGACAGTACATTTGACAGACGACGGTGGTAGAAGTGAGACAGTACATTGACAGACGACGGTGGTAGAAGTGAGACAGTACATTGACAGACGACGGTGGTAGAAGTGAGACAGTACATTTGACAGACGACGGTGGTAGAAGTGAGACAGTACATATGACAGACGACGGTGGTAGAAGTGAGACAGTACATATGACAGACAACGGTGGTAGAAGTGAGACAGTACATTTGACAGACGACGGTGGTAGAAGTGAGACAGTACATATGACAGACGACGTGGTAGAAGTGAGACAGTACATATGACAGATGACGGTGGTAGAAGTGAGACAGTACATTTGACAGACAACGGTGGTAGAAGTGAGACAGTACATTTGACAGACGACGGTGGTAGAAGTGAGACAGTACATATGACAGACGACGGTGGTAGAAGTGAGACAGTACATATGACAGACGACGGTGGTAGAAGTGAGACAGTACATTTGACAGACGACGGTGGTAGAAGTGAGACAGTACATATGACAGACGACGGTGGTAGAAGTGAGACAGTACATTTGACAGACGACGGTGGTAGAAGTGAGACAGTACATTTGACAGACGACGGTGGTAGAAGTGAGATAGTACATTTGACAGACGACGGTGGTAGAAGTGAGACAGTACATTTGACAGACGACGGTGGTAGAAGTGAGACAGTACATTTGACAGACGACGGTGGTAACCCTGCATGATGTTCGATATATGTGGCTCTGTCATCAACGATACATTTCTACACACCCCATTACCGGTAAGTTTTAAAATGCTCTTTCAAGGAGCGACATGATACTTTCCTTTTAAAAAAGCAAATTGTGGGCCGCGATAGCTCAGTCGGTATAGCGACTCGCTACGGGCTGGACGTTCCGGGGATCGAATCCCGATGTTGACGAGATTTTCCGCACCCGTCCAGACCGGCCCTGGGGCCCACCCAGCCTCCTATAATATGGGTACTGGGTCTCTTTCCCGGGGGTAAAGCGGCCGGGGCGTGGCGTTGATCACCCACCTCATCTAGTGCCAGGGTTAAAGAAAGAGTAGAGCTATATCTCTACTCCGCCTCTGGGCCTTCATGGCTGTTATAGGGGAACTTACTTTACGTTTAAAAAGCCAATATATATATATATATAAATGAGATACATTAAAACTTAAACTTTATACCAGCCCTATTTTTTGGTTGGAACTACGTTTTAAATTTAACATATAAAGTCGATGAAGAGGAATAAGGCGTTTATTTGAGGAGTTGCAGAATGGCGAAGGGCCTTTAGCAGGGAGTAGACACACTTGATATTTGGTTAGTAAGATTAATGAAATGAATGCAAGGTAAGGAGGGAAGTGACGTAAAGATCTCGCAAAAAATGATCGATACAACAGCCATAAGGTCAGTTCACAATGATCGATACGACAGCATAAATCGTATGTCACAATGATCGTACGACAGCCATAAGGTCAGTATGTCACAATGATCGATCGAGCATAGGCATTTCACAATGACGAACGACAGCATAAGGTCAGTATTGTCACAATGATCGATACGACAGCCATAAGGTCAGTATGTCACAATGATCGATACGACAGCCATAAGGTCAGTATGTCACAATCATCGATACGACAGCCATAAGGTCAGTATGTCACAATATCGATACGACAGCCATAAGGTCAGTATGTCACAATGATCGATACGACAGCCATAAGGTCAGTATGTCACAATGATCGATACGACAGCCATAAGGTCAGTATGTCACAATGATCGATACGACAGCCATAAGGTCAGTATGTCACAATGATCGATACGACAGCCATAAGGTCAGTATGTCACAATGATCGATACGACAGCCATAAGGTCAGTATGTCACAATCATCGATACGACAGCCATAAGGTCAGTATGTCACAATGATCGATACGACAGCCATAAGGTCAGTATGTCACAATGATCGATACGACAGCCATAAGGTCAGTATGTCACAATATCGATACGACAGCCATAAGGTCAGTATGTCACAATGATCGATACGACAGCCATAAGGTCAGTATGTCACAATCATCGATACGACAGCCATAAGGTCAGTATGTCACAATGATCGATACGACAGCCATAAGGTCAGTATGTCACAATCATCGATACGACAGCCATAAGGTCAGTATGTCACAATGATCGATACGACAGCCATAAGGTCAGTATGTCACAATCATCGATACGACAGCCATAAGGTCAGTATGTCACAATGATCGATACGACAGCCATAAGGTCAGTATGTCACAATGATCGATACGACAGCCATAAGGTCAGTATGTCACAATCATCGATACGACAGCCATAAGGTCAGTATGTCACAATCATCGATACGACAGCCATAAGGTCAGTATGTCACAATCATCGATACGACAGCCATAAGGTCAGTATGTCACAATGATCGATACGACAGCCATAAGGTCAGTATGTCACAATGATCGATACGACAGCCATAAGGTCAGTATGACACAATGATCGATACGACAGCCATAAGGTCAGTATGTCACAATCATCGATACGACAGTCATAAGGTCAGTATGTCACAATCATCGATACGACAGCCATAAGGTCAGTATGTCACAATGGAGACGTCTGCACTGCAAGACTTCGAGGGATTCAATATAGTCTTCTCGGGCGCACAGCCGCGTCAATTCGTTTGAATACAACGTTTCGGGGACTAGCTCCGTCCCCATCCTCAGGTAAAACTGATATTTTGAAATCAGTTTTGATATATTGAATCATGTCGCCGCGAAAGTTTTAAAACTTACTTCGAGGGATGTTTCGAAGTCGGGAAATCTGGCTTGCAGATCGAGCAATGGTCATTAAATAATAATGTCTGTACGTACAGCTGGAGGCAAAGGCTGCGTGCTGCCAAAAGACGCAGTCTTCTGTACTTTTCTACTGTCACAGAATACTGAGGGCCGTAGTTCGAGCCCTAGTAAGGGCTGTCAGGACCGGACACAATGATCGCGTCGCCGTAAACAAACAGCGGTTTGTGCTGTTGCTGTCAAGCTTTAAGCACGACTGTGCTTGTGGCACAGAGGTCATGTGACATGCATTTAAAAACGCGAGCTCGTACCGCACAGGAAACACTGTCTTCAGGAAAACACAAATTGAAGACGCCTGAAATTAACACAGAACAAACAAGCAATGGTGGCGAATATAAACGCAGCCCTCAAATTTGTGAGTCACACCGGAAGCTATCAACGACAAGGACTAACGACATATAAAATACGGAACTAAAAACGAACAGAAGAAAACGAAGAGGAACTCAACTCAGCTTACCAAAACAAAATTCGCTGTTTTATGAATGGCTAAAGACAAAAGCAACACAGACATCCATAACGAGGAGAATTAAATGTTGCAGGGGGTTTAATATGAATATCGATATACATTTGACGTGATATACATATATATATGGTACATATAGCGAGAAGTGTAGACGTGGTGCTTCTATATCACTTCTGTTTAACACTGTGTGGACACATCATTACAGAACTGACATGGTAACAATACTGCACACAACTGAATGAGGTAAAGGTAAAGCAATCCCATTACAGACCTGAACAGGTCGTTAGGGTTCCAGGAGGTTGAGGCTCACAGATTTATAGACAATCGGCACATGAAGGTGGTAAGGTTGTCAGCCCTACGCACCGGCCGCCTTTACCCCCCAGGAAATATTCCTGGTACTCATTTCTGTTAGAGGCTCAGTCGACCCCAGGGCCATAGTGCGACCGGAAGGATTATGTCAATGAAACATTCCAATGACACAATCGGAAATCGAACCAGCGACCTTCCGGCTTACACAGTTGAATAAGAAACGGTTGTATGCAGCCGAAACTTGTAGCATAAATCTCGGAAGTAAAAAGGTGTATAGTTGTGCCAACCGAACTTGTGTCTATATCGATATTTTCATATCAAAGCAGATGTCAACATATTTACTAACGTGTTTAGAGGGTGAAGGTGACGAAATGTCTAAAATGTTCAAACGAGTGATAAAAAGGTCTGTGACATGCGTTGGTAATGCTTTGATCGGAAGCAAGTTGAGTACGTGCATTGCGCTGTTGGCTTGCACGTCGAAGTCAGTGCATTGCGCTGTTGGCTTGCACGTCGAAGTTAAGTATGTGCATTGCGCTGTTGGCTTGCACGTCGAAGTTGAGTATGTGCATTGCGCTGTTGGCTTGCACGTCGAAGTTAAGTATGTGCATTGCGCTGTTGGCTTGCACGTCGAAGTTAAGTATGTGCATTGCGCTGTTGGCTTGCACGTCGAAGTCAGTGCATTGCGCTGTTGGCTTGCACGTCGAAGTTAAGTATGTGCATTGCGCTGTTGGCTTGCACGTCGAAGTTAAGTATGTGCATTGCGCTGTTGGCTTGCACGTCGAAGTTAAGTATGTGCATTGCGCTGTTGGCTTGCACGTCGAAGTCAGTGCATTGCGCTGTTGGCTTGCACGTCGAAGTCAGTGCATTGCGCTGTTGGCTTGCACGTCGAAGTTAAGTACGTGCATTGCGCTGTTGGCTTGCACGTCGAAGTTAAGTATGTGCATTGCGCTGTTGGCTTGCACGTCGAAGTCAGTGCATTGCGCTGTTGGCTTGCACGTCGAAGTTAAGTATGTGCATTGCGCTGTTGGCTTGCACGTCGAAGTTAAGTATGTGCATTGCGCTGTTGGCTTGCACGTCGAAGTTAAGTATGTGCATTGCGCTGTTGGCTTGCACGTCGAAGTTAAGTATGTGCATTGCGCTGTTGGCTTGCACGTCGAAGTTAAGTATGTGCATTGCGCTGTTGGCTTGCACGTCGAAGTTAAGTATGTGCATTGCGCTGTTGGCTTGCACGTCGAAGTTAAGTACGTGCATTGCGCTGTTGGCTTGCACGGCGAAGTTAAGTACGTACATTGCGCTGTTGGCTTGCACGGCGAAGTTGAGTACGTGCATTGCGCTGTTGGCTTGCACGTCGAAGTTGAGTACGTGCATTGCGCTGTTGACTTGCACGGCGAAGTTAAGTACGTGCATTGCGCTGTTGGCTTGCACGGCGAAGTTAAGTACGTACATTGCGCTGTTGGCTTGCACGGCGAAGTTGAGTACGTGCATTGCGCTGTTGGCTTGCACGTCGAAGTTGAGTACGTGCATTGCGCTGTTGGCTTGCACGGCGAAGTTAAGTACGTGCATTGCGCTGTTGGCTTGCACGGCGAAGTTAAGTACGTGCATTGCGCTGTTGGCTTGCACGGCGAAGTTGAGTACGTGCATTGCGCTGTTGGCTTGCACAGCGAAGTTGAGTACGTGCATTGCGCTGTTGGCTTGTACGGCGAAGTTAAGTACGTGCATTGCGCTGTTGGCTTGCACGGCGAAGTTAAGTACGTGCATTGCGCTGTTGGCTTGCACGGCGAAGTTGAGTACGTGCATTGCGCTGTTGGCTTGCACGTCGAAGTTAAGTACGTGCATTGCGCTGTTAGCTTGCACGGCGAAGTTAAGTACGTGCATTGCGCTGTTGGCTTGCACGTCGAAGTTAAGTACGTGCATTGCGCTCTTGGCTTGCACGGCGAAGTTAAGTACGTGCATTGCGCTGTTGGCTTGCACGGCGAAGTTAAGTACGTGCATTGCGCTGTTGGCTTGCACGGCGAAGTTAAGTACGTGCATTGCGCTGTTGGCTTGCACGTCGAAGTTAAGTACGTGCATTGCGCTGTTGGCTTGCACGTCGAAGTTAAGTATGTGCATTGCGCTGTTGGCTTGCACGTCGAAGTTAAGTACGTGCATTGCGCTGTTGGCTTGCACGGCGAAGTTAGTGCATTGCGCTGTTGGCTTGCACGTCGAAGTTAAGTACGTGCATTGCGCTGTTGGCTTGCACGTCGAAGTTAAGTACGTGCATTGCACTGTTGGCTTGCACGTCGAAGTCAGTGCGAAGCTTCAATCAGAAGGAAGGCGGCGACGCAAGAGACAAGCATCAAAGTCCAGCTGGCAGAGCAATCTTAGTTGCATCTTAGTCCTCTTTTTGTTACGTTCCGTGTACGTAGTTTGATGTAAGCTCCTCCTCTTAGCCAATGACTAATGGTGATTTTAACCCTGGAAATATCTTGAACATAACTTTACACCTTTCTCCATGATACACTGGACCAATGGCTAGGCAGCTGCAATATAAGGACAAGTAACCCCACCTACATTCCAGTCTTTAGACAACTCACACGCGAGTCGGCTAAACAAAACAAAACAAAAAAAGAGATGAAGATGAAGAATTATAAAAGAGATGAAGATACGGTCTTAAAAGGAAAAGACAATGAAAACAAAAAAGCAGAATGTGGTCAGGGGGGCTGTTGCAGGTTGTAAAGAATGAGACGGCGTTTCGGCAAGTGCAGCCGTGCTGCAGATAATAACAGCCAAACAGCGTCATAAACTGGCAGCGCTACTGTCAACAGCGTCATAAACTGGCAGCGCTACTGTCAACAGCGTCATAAACTGGCAGCGCTACTATCAACAGCGTCGTAAACTGGCAGCGCTACTGTCAACAGCGTCATAAACTGGCAGCGCTACTGTCAACAGCGTCAAACTGGCAGCGCTACTGTCAACAGTGTCATAAACTGGCAGCGCTACTGTCAACAGCGTCATAAACCGGCAGCGCTACTGTCAACAGCGTCATAAACTGGCAGCGCTACTGTCAACAGCGTCATAAACTGGCAGCGCTACTGTCAACAGTGTCATAAACTGGCAGCGCTACTGTCAACAGTGTCTGTTCAGCCCACCAGTAGGAAGCGTCTGCACCAGGATATGAATGACGGTAAAGGTGAAGTTGAGCACATGGGGGAGTGGAGTTATACTCCACGCACTCTTATTAGCCTCGGCTCTAAATGGGGGTGAGTGATCAGCTTCACGCCACGGCCGCTTTACCGGCAGGGGAAAAGACAACCAGGTATACTTTAGATAGGAGTCAGGGTGGGCTCAACAGCTGGTGTGGAGGTTTTGGAGATGAGCGAAGTCACTTGCCCTGTGCCGGGAATTGAACCACGATTCGTCGGTCATCTAGCGAGCTTGCCCTAATTTATAATAACTTTAGAATAAGTCAATGACACTGCTCGTGTTCTGCTGACATTTGGTCAGTAACCAACACTTATACACTTATTACAGCCACGAAAGTACATTTCGATGCTAGGCAGTCGCTAATTTCAAGTTAGGGCGAGATTTTACCAGGTCGTTGTGGGTTCAAAACCTGGGTCTGTCCAATCTGAATGAAGAGCACAGACCGAAGGCTTTGAGGAAAAAGTTAGATCTCTGAGAGAGCAAGGACACAAAAAGTTAGATCTCTGAGAGAGCAAGGACACAAAAGTTATATCTCTGAGAGAGCAAGGACACAAAAATTTAGATCTCTGAGAGAGCAAGGACACAAAAAGTTAGATCTCTGAGAGAGCAAGGACACAAAAAGTTAGATCTCTGAGAGAGCAAGGACACAAAAAGTTAGATCTCTGAGAGAGCAAGGACACAAAAAGTTAGATCTCTGAGAGAGCAAGGACACAAAAAGTTAGATCTCTGAGAGAGCAAGGACACAAAAAGATAGATCTCTGAGAGAGCAAGGACACAAAAAGTTAGATCTCTGAGAGAGCAAGGACACAAAAAGTTAGATCTCTGAGAGAGCAAGGACACAAAAAGTTAGATCTCTGAGAGAGCAAGGACACAAAAAGTTAGATCTCTGAGAGAGCAAGGACACAAAAAGTTAGATCTCTGAGAGAGCAAGGACACAAAAAGTTAGATCTCTGAGAGAGCAAGGACACAAAAGTTAGATCTCTGAGAGAGCAAGGACACAAAAAGTTAGATCTCTGAGAGAGCAAGGACACAAAAGTTAGATCTCTGAGAGAGCAAGGACACAAAAAGTTAGATCTCTGAGAGAGCAAGGACACAAAAGTTAGATCTCTGAGAGAGCGAGGACACAAAAAGCCAAACAAAAAGAAGCTTCACGATTGCAACTCTTCACCAAATTACAAATAGCGTCGTTTATGAAAAAAAAATCTCTTTCACAAATTGAAATTTTTAAATCGGGGCTAAATTTGTTTATAACAAATGTCATGGACAGTAAACAGACGGAGAACTATACTGCGTGGCTACATTTGTTTATAACTAATGTCATGGACAGTAAACAGACGGAGAACTATACTGCGTGGCTACATTTGTTTATAACAAATGTCATGGACAGTAAACAGACGGAGAACTATACTGCGTGGCTACATTTGTTTATAACAAATGTCATGGACAGTAAACAGACGGAGAACTATACTGCGTGGCTACATTTGTTTATAACAAATGTCATGGACAGTAAACAGACGGAGAACTATACTGCGTGGCTACATTTGTTTATAACAAATGTCATGGACAGTAAACAGACGGAGAACTATACTGCGTGGCTAAATTTGTTTATAACAAATGTCATGGACAGTAAACAGACGGAGAACTATACTGCGTGGCTACATTTGTTTATAACAAATGTCATGGACAGTAAACAGACGGAGAACTATACTGCGTGGCTACATTTGTTTTATAACAAATGTCATGGACAGTAAACAGACGGAGAACTATACTGCGTGGCTACATTTGTTTATAACAAATGTCATGGACAGTAAACAGACGGAGAACTATACTGCGTGGCTAAATTTGTTTATAACAAATGTCATGGACAGTAAACAGACGGAGAACTATACTGCGTGGCTACATTTGTTTATAACAAATGTCATGGACAGTAAACAGACGGAGAACTATACTGCGTGGCTAAATTTGTTTATAACAAATGTCATGGACAGTAAACAGACGGAGAACTATACTGCGTGGCTACATTTGTTTATAACAAATGTCATGGACAGTAAACAGACGGAGAACTATACTGCGTGGCTAAATTTGTTTATAACAAATGTCATGGACAGTAAACAGACGGAGAACTATACTGCGTGGCTAATTTGTTTATAACAAATGTCATGGACAGTAAACAGACGGAGAACTATACTGCGTGGCTACATTTGTTTATAACAAATGTCATGGACAGTAAACAGACGGAGAACTATACTGCGTGGCTACATTTGTTTTATAACAAATGTCATGGACAGTAAACAGACGGAGAACTATACTGCGTGGCTACATTTGTTTATAACAAATGTCATGGACAGTAAACAGACGGAGAACTATACTGCGTGGCTACATTTTTTTTATAACTAATGTCATGGACAGTAAACAGACGGAGAACTATACTGCGTGGCTACATTTGTTTATAACAAATGTCATGGACAGTAAACAGACGGAGAACTATACTGCGTGGCTACATTTGTTTATAACAAATGTCATGGACAGTAAACAGACGGAGAACTATACTGCGTGGCTAAATTTGTTTATAACAAATGTCATGGACAGTAAACAGACGGAGAACTATACTGCGTGGCTACATTTGTTTATAACAAATGTCATGGACAGTAAACAGACGGAGAACTATACTGCGTGGCTACATTTGTTTATAACAAATGTCATGGACAGTAAACAGACGGAGAACTATACTGCGTGGCTACATTTGTTTATAACAAATGTCATGGACAGTAAACAGACGGAGAACTATACTGCGTGGCTACATTTGTTTATAACAAATGTCATGGACAGTAAACAGACGGAGAACTATACTGCGTGGCTAAATTTGTTTATAACAAATGTCATGGACAGTAAACAGACGGAGAACTATACTGCGTGGCTAAATTTGTTTATAACAAATGTCATGGACAGTAAACAGACGGAGAACTATACTGCGTGGCTAAATTTGTTTATAACAAATGTCATGGACAGTAAACAGACGGAGAACTATACTGCGTGGCTACATTTGTTTATAACAAATGTCATGGACAGTAAACAGACGGAGAACTATACTGCGTGGCTACATTTGTTTATAACAAATGTCATGGACAGTAAACAGACGGAGAACTATACTGCGTGCTACATTTGTTTATAACAATGTCATGGACAGTAAACAACGGAGAACTATACTGCGTGGCTACATTTGTTTATAACAAATGTCATGGACAGTAAACAGACGGAGAACTATACTGCGTGGCTACATTTGTTTATAACAAATGTCATGGACAGTAAACAGACGGAGAACTATACTGCGTGGCTAAATTTGTTTATAACAAATGTCATGGACAGTAAACAGACGGAGAACTATACTGCGTGGCTAAATTTGTTTATAACAAATGTCATGGACAGTAAACAGACGGAGAACTATACTGCGTGGCTAATTTGTTTATAACAAATGTCATGGACAGTAAACAGACGGAGAACTATACTGCGTGGCTAAATTTGTTTATAACAAATGTCATGGACAGTAAACAGACGGAGAACTATACTGCGTGGCTAAATTTGTTTATAACAATGTCATGGACAGTAAACAGACGGAGAACTATACTGCGTGGCTACATTTGTTTATAACAATGTCATGGACAGTAAACAGACGGAGAACTATACTGCGTGGCTAAATTTGTTTATAACAAATGTCATGGACAGTAAACAGACGGAGAACTATACTGCGTGGCTAAATTTGTTTATAACAAATGTCATGGACAGTAAACAGACGGAGAACTATACTGCGTGGCTACATTTGTTTATAACAAATGTCATGGACAGTAAACAGACGGAGAACTATACTGCGTGGCTAATTTGTTTATAACAAATGTCATGGACAGTAAACAGACGGGAACTATACTGCGTGGCTACATTTGTTTATAACAAATGTCATGGACAGTAAACAGACGGAGAACTATACTGCGTGGCTACATTTGTTTATAACAAATGTCATGGACAGTAAACAGACGGAGAACTATACTGCGTGCTACATTTGTTTATAACAAATGTCATGGACAGTAAACAGACGGAGAACTATACTGCTGGCTACATTTGTTTATAACAAATGTCATGGACAGTAAACAGACGGAGAACTATACTGCGTGCTACATTTGTTTATAACAAATGTCATGGACAGTAAACAGACGGAGAACTTACTGCGTGCTAATTTGTTTATAACAAATGTCATGGACAGTAAACAGACGGAGAACTATACTGCGTGGCTAATTTTTATAACAAATGTCATGGACAGTAAACAGACGAGAACTATACTGCGTGCTAATTTGTTTATAACAAATGTGACAGAAACAGGGAGAACATACTGCGTGGTATTGTTATAACAAATGTCATGGACATAAACAGACGGAGAACTATACTGCGTGGCTAATTGTTTATAAAATGTCATGGACAGTAACAGACGGAGAACTAACGCGTGCTACATTTGTTTATACAAATGTCATGGACAGTAACGACGAGACTACTGCGTGCTAATTTGTTTATAACAAGTCATGGACGTAAACAGCGGAGAACTATACTGCGTGGCTAATTGTTTAACAAATGTCATGGACAGTAAACAGACGGAGAACATACTGCTGGCTACTTTGTTTATAACAAATGTCATGGACATAAACAGACGGAGAACTATACTGCGTGCTAATTGTTTATAACAATGCTGGCAGTAAACAGACGGAGAACTATACTGCGTGGCTAAATTTGTTATAACAAATGTCATGGACAGTAAACAGACGGAGACTATACGCGTGGCTAATTGTTTATAACAAATGTCATGGACAGTAACAGAGGAGAACTATACGCGTGGTAAATTGTTTATAAATTCATGGACAGTAAACAGACGGAGAACTTACTGCGTGGCTAATTTTTATAACAAATGTCATGGACAGTAAACAGACGGAGAACTATACTGCGTGGCTATTGTTTATAACAAATGTCATGGACAGTAAACAGACGGAGAACTTACTGCGTGGCTAATTTGTTTATAACAAATGTCTGGACAGTAACAGACGGGAACTAACTGCGTGCTATTTGTTTAAACAAATGTCAGGACAGTAAACAGACGGAGAACTATACTGCGTGCTAATTGTTTATAACAATGTCATGGACAGTAACAACGGAGAACTATACTGCGTGGCAATTGTTAACAAATGTCATGACAGTAACGACGGAGAATACTGCGTGGCTAATTGTTTATAACAATTCATGGACAGTAACAGACGGAACATACGCGTGGCTAATTTGTTTAAATGTCATGGCAGTAAACAAGGAGAACATACTGCGTGGTAATTTTTAAATGTCAGGACAGTAAACAAGGAGAACTATATGCGTGGCTAATTGTTTTAACAAATGTCATGACAGTAAACGACGGAGAATATCTGCGTGGTAATTTTAAACAATGTCATGGACATAAACAGACGGAGACTATACTGGGGCTAATGTTAACAAATGTCATGGACAAAAAGAATACTGCGTGCAAATTTTTATAACAAATGTCATGACAGTAACAGACGGAGAACATACTGCGTGGCTACATTTGTTTAAACAAATGTCAGGACAGTACAGACGGAGAACTATACTGCGTGCTAATTTTTAAATGTCGGACAGTAAACAGCGGAGAACTATACTGCGTGGCTAATTGTTTATAACAAATGTCATGACAGTAAACAAGGAGAACTATATGCGTGGCTAATTTGTTTTAAAAATGTCATGGACAGTAAACAGACGGAGAACTATACTGCGTGGCTAATTTGTTTATAACAATGTCATGGACAGTAAACAGAGGAGAACTATACGCGTGGCTAATTTTATAACAATTCATGGACAGTAAACAGACGGAGAACAACGCGGGCTAATTTTTTAACATGCTGACAGAAACAGACGAGAATACTGGTGGCTAATTTGTTTAAACAATGTCATGACAGTCAGACGGAGAACTATACTGTGGATTGTTTATAAATTCATGGACAGTAAAGACGGAGAATATACTGCGTGGCTATTTTATAACATGTCATGGACAGTAAACAGGGAACTATACTGCGTGGCAATTGTTTTAACAATGTCATGACGTAACGAGAACTACTGCGGTATTTGTTTTAACAAATGTCATGACAGTAAAGAGAAATATACGCTGATTTGTTATACAAATGTCATGGACAGTAACAGGACTATACTGCGTGCAATTTGTTTATAACAAATTCTGGACAGTAACGACGAACAAGGTGCAATTTTCAAATTGCTAAACACGAACAACCGTGGATTTGTTAACAATGTTGACTAAAAGACGGAGAACTATACTGCGTGGCTACATTTGTTTATAACAAATGTCATGGACAGTAAACAGACGGAGAACTATACTGCGTGGTAATTTGTTTATAACAAATGTCATGGACAGTAAACAGACGGAGAACTATACTGCGTGGCTAAATTTGTTTATAACAATGTCATGGACAGTAAACAGACGGAGAACTATACTGCGTGGCTAATTTGTTTATAACAAATGTCATGGACAGTAAACAGACGGAAACTATACTGCGTGGCTAAATTTGTTTATAACAAATGTCATGGACAGTAAACAGACGGAGAACTATACTGCGTGGCTAATTTGTTTATAACAAATGTCATGGACAGTAAACGACGGAGAACTATACTGCGTGGCTAATTTGTTTATAACAAATGTCATGGACAGTAAACAGCGGAGAACTATACTGCGTGGCTAATTTGTTTATAACAATGTCATGGACAGTAAACAGACGGAGAACTATACTGCGTGGCTAATTTGTTTATAACAAATGTCAGGACAGTAAACAGACGGAGAACTATACTGCGTGGCTAATTTGTTTATAACAAATGTCATGGACAGTAAACAGACGGAGAACTATACTGCGTGGCTAAATTTGTTTATAACAAATGTCATGGACAGTAAACAGACGGAGAACTATACTGCGTGGCTACATTTGTTTATAACAAATGTCATGGACAGTAAACAGACGGAGAACTATACTGCGGGCTAAATTTGTTTATAACAAATGTCATGGACAGTAAACAGACGGAGAACTATACTGCGTGGCTAATTTGTTTTAACAAATGTCATGGACAGTAAACAGACGGAGAACTATACTGCGTGGCTACATTTGTTTATAACAAATGTCATGGACAGTAAACAGACGGAGAACTATACTGCGTGGCTAATTTGTTTTAACAAATGTCATGGACAGTAAACAGACGGAGAACTATACTGCGTGGCTAATTTGTTTATAACAAATGTCATGGACAGTAAACAGACGGAGAACTATACTGCGTGGCTAAATTTGTTTATAACAAATGTCATGGACAGTAAACAGACGGAGAACTATACTGCGTGGCTACATTTGTTTATAACAAATGTCATGGACAGTAAACAGACGGAGAACTATACTGCGTGGCTACATTTGTTTATAACAAATGTCATGGACAGTAAACAGAACGGAGAACTATACTGCGTGGCTAAATTTGTTTATAACAAATGTCATGGACAGTAAACAGACGGAGAACAACAGAAGTGGTTCCAAAATTTTCTTCGTAATTTGTGTCGTTAAACGTTGTTACGCGTGACAATGTACAGAACACCTGATGGAGGTTTCGAGGTAAAAAACGAAGTGGTTTGTCATCATGCGTAACGGAGACACGGTCTTTGTTACAACTGGACAGTACACGGAGACACGGTCAGCACCTCATGTTAAACTACGTTGCTACGAACACCTGTGAGTCAGTACAAACTAACAGTCTGCTACGGAGACACCGGTCAGCCTCACTGTTCAACTACAGTCTGCTACGGAGACACGTTTCAGCCTCATGTTCAACTTTGCTCATTCACCTCCAAAAAATTCCCCAAAATCAATTTTCGGAAAGGAAAGTTGCCGGGTACCCTGGACGTAGTGGAATGCTCGGCCACTGCGCTTCAAGTGCTGAATTACAAACGCACTTGATATGGGACAGTTCTGGTCTTGATTTTCTTGATTTATAAAAGCGACTTAAGACGAATCTGGACACTTGTATTGTTGGGACCTGACGGATAGGCGAAGATGCGGAGACACATTTGTTTGATCTGAGATTTCAGTTTTGTGTTAATTTGTTTGTTGATATACAAAAGGCTTATGACTGAATATCGACAGTTCCTGTCGTAACACACAAAACGTGTTCCTGTCGTAACACACAAAACGTGTTCCTGTCGTAACACACAAAACGTGTGCCTGCCGTAACACACAAAACGTGTTCCTGCCGTAAGACACAAAACGTGTTCCTGCCGTAACACACAAAACGTGTCCCTGCCGTAACACAAAACGCGTCCCTGCCGTAACACACAAAACGTGTCCCTGCCATAACACACAAACGTGTTCCTGCCGTAACACACAAAACGTGTCCCTGCCGTAACACACAAAACGTGTCCCTGCCGTAACACAAAACGTGTCCCTGCCGTAACACACAAAACGTGTTCCTGCCGTAACACAAAACGTGTCCCTGCCGTAACACACAAAACGTGTTCCTGCCGTAACACACAAAACGTTTACTTACAGCAGATGTACATACTGTCACTTATAATGGGCACAGCAATATGACCAGTTTATGCCCTTTACAGCGAGATGTCACTGCAGACGCCGTAGAGTTACCATAACCAAGCGCCTCGACGCTCAATACCTAAGAGCATTTTTTTCTTTATATTACATTGGGAGAAATGTTATGGTGAGGGTGTATTGTGCGTTGAGGGGCTTCCTTCCTACTCTTCTGGGCTCAACTTATGTCCCCCCCCCCCCCGCTGACGTAAATACACAGTAAAAAGAACAGGGACACATGTGCCACTGTCCGAGAAGCCATTCACAGTAAGCTCGTGCAGTTACTACTAACGATAACAAGTTAGGGAATGTTCGCAGAGCATCATAACATCTCTGGCGCATTCGCTCTGTGACTGTCGCCAAGTACTTCCCCCCGAAAACCCGTAAGTGAGCATTTTGGACACACACCACAAGATATGTCCATCTCCATCTCCATCACCATCGACATATCTTAAGCCGTGAAATTTACAATTTACGTCCCCGTAAATGTCAACATCTCGACGTTTACGATCGATCACGCTCGGTACCCAATGCTCAACTGCTTCTTCAGCCACAGTTCCTGCCATATACAAACCAACGTCTGAAATACAAAAACAGTTTCTTTGGCCTCAGGGCGTACCTCAGACAGAAAATACACGGCCAGACGTTAAAATACACGGCTAGACGTTAAAATACACGGCTTGACGTTAAAGTACACGGCTAGACGTTAAAATACACGGCTAGACGTTAAAGTACACGGCTAGACGTTACAATAAACGGCTAGACGTTAAAGTACACGGCTAGACGTTACAATACACGGCTAGACGTTAAAATACACGGCTAGACCTTACAATACACGGCTAGACGTTACAATACACGGCTAGACGTTAAAATACACGGCTAGACGTTAAAATACACGGCTAGACGTTAAAGTACACGGCTAGACGTTACAATACACGGCTAGACGTTAAAATACACGGCTAGACGTTAAAATACACGGCTAGACGTTACAATACACGGCTAGACGTTAAAATACACGGCTAGACGTTAAAATACACGGCTAGACGTTAAAGTACACGGCTAGACGTTACAATACCTAAAAACACGGCTAGACGTTACAATACACGGCTAGACGTTACAATACACGGCTAGACGTTACAATACACGGCTAGACGTTAAAATACACGGCTAGACGTTAAAATACACGGCTAGACGTTAAAATACACGGCTAGACGTTAAAATACACGGCTAGACGTTAAAATACACGGCTAGACGTTAAAATACACGGCTAGACGTTAAAATACACGGCTAGACGTTAAAATACACGGCTAGACGTTAAAATACACGGCTAGACGTTAAAATACACGGCTAGACTTTAAAATACACGGCTAGACGTTAAAATACACGGCTAGACGTTACAATACACGGCTAGACGTTAAATACACGGCTAGACGTTACAATACACGGCTAGACGTTAAAATACACGGCTAGACGTTAAAATACACGGCTAGACGTTAAATAATACAACGGCTAGACGTTAAAATACACGGCTAGACGTTACAATACACGGCTAGACGTTACAATACACGGCTAGACGTTACAATACACGGCTAGACGTTACAATACACGGCTAGACGTTACAATACACGGCTAGACGTTACAATACACGGCTAGACGTTACAATACACGGCTAGACGTTACAATACACGGCTAGACGTTACAATACACGGCTAGACGTTACAATACACGCAGCCTTCAACGTAAAGTGTCTGTATTTGTGTTACATTTGAACCAAATCGCAAAATGTTCGACAAAGGTTACTACAAAATTCACAGTAGCTATAGATTTGAAGGAAATCCGACATTTGGAATCGCGTTTGGCATTAAGAAGACAAACCGTTAGACAATAAGAGGACAACATAAAACAATTGTGACAGTAACTTGACTGTATATTGTGGTGTGTATACACAGTATTACAGTACCAGATTAAATAATGGATGTAATATCAATGCAACCTTGACCCCCTGAAGATGGTTCAACTAGAGCCGAAACATATATAGACGATATTGAACAATACTTGATAATATAGTGCTTTTGTTGGGTTTTGAAATCGTGAATTACAGTCACAGTTCGCAACTGTTTTGTGAACTGTGACTACGATTTGTTGCTATATTAATACATTGCGAAATGAACAAGAAAGGGAATAAATGCGGGTTGCAATTTAATTTAAGGAAATACTGACCATATAGCTGTATATATATATATATATATCAACAATTTTGAGTCAGACAAAACTAAATACAAAGACAGTCAAGAGATGTGTTTATTCTAAAGAGGCAATTGATGTTTAGAGAAGAGAATTATAACACATCGAGAAGGTGCGGAAAACAGCGGATTCCCAAAGCCTCCGCTTCGTTATAAACAAACGACTATGCTAATTACAGCTACGAAGGCGTCCTGGCTTTACCCCAATGCGTAAAGATACGAACAGAACAAAAAAGAAAAGAGACAGTAAAAAAATGTTGCCCTTAGCTAAGAAATTCCAGTGATTACATTGACAGCGCCATTTCAGTTCCACCTACACATTTAAATCTTATTTCCTAAGATACATTTTAGTACCTTGCCGATCCCCATGCAAGTCCTGCAATGACTTAACGCGTATTCTGAGAGGGTCTACAGATAACCAGGAGCAGTGTCAGCGAATTAGAAAGCATTGTGCAGGATGTCCCTTTTATCGTGTCCCCGAACACGGCAGTTTTATCGCACAGATCGCCTGCATCAGCCGGAATATCCCGTTAACAGCCGCCGTTCTCGGGGACACGATAAAAGGGACACAATGTAGGTACGCATTCGAAATTATATTAAATGTTGTTCTGACGGTCAGTCCAACATAATGTGGCATGTTATACAATGGTATGACCTCCGCATCTGCCTGCAGTTATTTCTCACAAACAGAAATTATCCTCTGATACAAAGTACTTTTTTGCAACAAAAAATTCCCAGACTAATGTGATGTGAGTCACTATTACACTGAACGTGCATGTTTCTTTTTACTATTTGTCTCTCGTTTTATGATTATTGTCATCCGCCCTCTCATACAGAGCACAAAGGCTGCCATTGGCACTCTCACCTGTGAGCGTAACGATAATAGCTTATCGCCAAGTTCTGAGGGCCGCACGACGACAGGCGGGGTTCAAGCTCTCATATTAAAGATATATTGCAGTTCTTTATTTTAGAGGTTTGTTCCTACAGTGTCTCACCCGATAGAGCCCAATGGTTACTATATGTACCACCAGGTTTAACATTCACAAATTCTACGTTCTGCCCACACAGTGTATTTATGTGTTTTGTGTGGATCTCAGAACAAACAGCGATTATTTCACTGTACAACATTAACTGACTGGTTTGTATAACTGAGACGGAGTGTGTTTACTGCGCGGTACGGACTGTATTTATGTGTTTTGTGTGGATCTCAGAACAAACAGCGATTATTTCACTGTACAACATTAACTGACTGGTTTGTATAATTGAGACGGAGTGTGTTTACTGCGCGGTACGGACTGTATTTATGTGTTTTGTGTGGATCTCAGAACAAACAGCGATTATTTCACTGTACAACATTAACTGACTGGTTTGTATAATTGAGACGGAGTGTGTTTACTGCGCGGTACGGACTGTATTTATGTGTTTTGTGTGGATCTCAGAACAAACAGCGATTATTTCACTGTACAACATTAACTGACTGGTTTGTATAATTGAGACGGAGTGTGTTTACTGCGCGGTACGGACTGTATTTATGTGTTTTGTGTGGATCTCAGAACAAGCAGCGATTATTTCACTGTACAACATTAACTGACTGGTTTGTATAACTGAGACGGAGTGTGTTTACTGCGCGGTACGGACTGTATTTATGTGTTTTGTGTGGATCTCAGAACAAACAGCGATTATTTCACTGTACAACATTAACTGACTGGTTTGTATAATTGAGACGGAGTGTGTTTACTGCGCGGTACGGACTGTATTTATGTGTTTTGTGTGGATCTCAGAACAAACAGCGATTATTTCACTGTACAACATTAACTGACTGGTTTGTATAACTGAGACGGAGTGGGTTTACTGCGCGGTACGGACTGTATTTATGTGTTTTGTGTGGATCTCAGAACAAACAGCGATTATTTCACTGTACAACATTAACTGACTGGTTTGTATAACTGAGACGGAGTGTGTTTACTGCGCGGTACGGACTGTATTTATGTGTTTTGTGTGGATCTCAGAACAAACAGCGATTATTTCACTGTACAACATTAACTGACTGGTTTGTATAATTGAGACGGAGTGTGTTTACTGCGCGGTACGGACTGTATTTATGTGTTTTGTGTGGATCTCAGAACAAACAGCGATTATTTCACTGTACAACATTAACTGACTGGTTTGTATAATTGAGACGGAGTGTGTTTACTGCGCGGTACGGACTGTATTTATGTGTTTTGTGTGGATCTCAGAACAAACAGCGATTATTTCACTGTACAACATTAACTGACTGGTTTGTATAATTGAGACGGAGTGTGTTTACTGCGCGGTACGGACTGTATTTATGTGTTTTGTGTGGATCTCAGAACAAGCAGCGATTATTTCACTGTACAACATTAACTGACTGGTTTGTATAACTGAGACGGAGTGTGTTTACTGCGCGGTACGGACTGTATTTATGTGTTTTGTGTGGATCTCAGAACAAACAGCGATTATTTCACTGTACAACATTAACTGACTGGTTTGTATAATTGAGACGGAGTGTGTTTACTGCGCGGTACGGACTGTATTTATGTGTTTTGTGTGGATCTCAGAACAAACAGCGATTATTTCACTGTACAACATTAACTGACTGGTTTGTATAATTGAGACGGAGTGTGTTTACTGCGCGGTACGGACTGTATTTATGTGTTTTGTGTGGATCTCAGAACAAACAGCGATTATTTCACTGTACAACATTAACTGACTGGTTTGTATAATTGAGACGGAGTGTGTTTACTGCGCGGTACGGACTGTATTTATGTGTTTTGTGTGGATCTCAGAACAAACAGCGATTATTTCACTGTACAACATTAACTGACTGGTTTGTATAATTGAGACGGAGTGTGTTTACTGCGCGGTACGGACTGTATTTATGTGTTTTGTGTGGATCTCAGAACAAACAGCGATTATTTCACTGTACAACATTAACTGACTGGTTTGTATAATTGAGACGGAGTGTGTTTACTGCGCGGTACGGACTGTATTTATGTGTTTTGTGTGGATCTCAGAACAAGCAGCGATTATTTCACTGTACAACATTAACTGACTGGTTTGTATAACTGAGACGGAGTGTGTTTACTGCGCGGTACGGACTGTATTTATGTGTTTTGTGTGGATCTCAGAACAAACAGCGATTATTTCACTGTACAACATTAACTGACTGGTTTGTATAATTGAGACGGAGTGTGTTTACTGCGCGGTACGGACTGTATTTATGTGTTTTGTGTGGATCTCAGAACAAACAGCGATTATTTCACTGTACAACATTAACTGACTGGTTTGTATAACTGAGACGGAGTGTGTTTACTGCGCGTTACGGACTGAATCTTTATATATAATTCAGGTTAATTTAGTCTTTAAATAATTAATAATTACATTCAATACAATACAATACAATACAATACATCACATTATTCAGCTTTTCTAGTAATCAAACAACACCAACAGCTGATTCCAGTACAACAGCCACATTAACATGACAATGCAGACAGCCACGCAACTACAGCGCAAGACGCGGTAAAAATGAATTTTAAAATTGAACCTGATTCCAGTTGTAAGACACGGTAATAGGAAACGCGTGTGCAGCGGATTAGCTCCCACAATGCATCACGACGCATGCATCTGACAGCCACAGCCTCGCACGCCCCGGTAAGCAACAACACACCCCCTACCATTATACGGTTCCTCAGACTTGCTGCAGGCACAGGGTGGTTTCACCCCACTTCATCTATAATTTCCTTTTATACAGCATGAACCATAAACTTGTTTCTAGTGTAGAACTGAATGTGTGTCTTATAACTGAAACGTCATTATCACATGGAATTTTACAACCTTCCATTTGTAAATGGATAATAATATTAAAACGGATCATTCAGAAATAAGATCTATTTGTTGTTTATTAAACGACGCTATCTGCAGTTAAGATAAGATAGCTTCAAATCGTAATAAGATTTGTGAATTTTGTGATGTAGAATCAGCAGAAGGATCACGTACTATGGAGGGACTGAGGACAACCACGAAGAGCTTTACCCAGGATAGCGAGTGTCATGACCGGGACTGCCACAGCCATCTCCCACATGCAAGTCAGAAACTTGTTCGGAGGAGAATGTAACTTGGCCTGGGTTCAACCATAGGCGATATATTATTGAGCTCCTTAAAGACAGTGAATTTATTGACCAGTTGGGCAACCATAAGGTTGTCAAGAAAGCTCTTGCACAAAGAAGTGAGCCAGTCGCTTAATGGCCGAACAATTTTTACACAGCAGAAATTATTTTTTAGGCTTTGGCCGGTGATGAAACCAGCAGAGCTGGCGAACGGGCCTACTCTGTATGTGAGGTGTCAAGGAAGGGAATCTGTTTCGTTTGGTCCGCCAATCAGCTATGGATATCGGTGTACAAGTGACTCGCTCCTATCCTTCCGCTTAAAAATTTCACCGGCCAAGAACCAACAGATGTCCTGTCCATATTTGCACTGAGAATTCTCTGTTTGCCACAGCTGGGACTTGGAAGGATTTGAAGAATCCAACGCATGGCTTTTGGCTTCCGGCGCCTAGAGGAATGGAAGCTTCTCAACGTTTCGGCAGACAATACATTTGCCATTTTCAGGCTGAATGAATCTGGGGGTTACTCTTATTCCCTCACGTATACCTGGCCAATCAGACAGACAGACAGACAGACATATGACAGTGACAGTCGCTGACTATGCGACAGTCACTGTCAAAGTACGCGGCATAATTGTCCAGCTGTGAAGTATTTTAACGTTGTTGTATCAAATAAGATGTTGGACGGCGCGTCTTACGAGAGATAAACTGGAAATAAGTGAAGAGTAACAAAAATAATAAGAAACAATAACGTTTAAAGATTGAGCCTTAAATTGGTCTGTACATCGCACTCGAGTTCGTCCCATGCCTCTTCTTCCAACGGATTTAAAGCACATTTTGAATCCGACACTCTTAAAGGCAATGGACCAGAGAGACATGTCTGATACTATCCCATCATTCAGCTGGAGGCACTGAGAAGAACTGAGATATGAAGCTCAGTCCGGCGTATGCTGAGATATGAGGCTCAGTCCGGCGTATGCTGAGATATGAGGCTCAGTCCGGCATATGCTGAGATGTGAGGCTCAGTCCGGCATATGTTGAGATATGAGGCTCAGTCCGGCATATGCTGAGATGTGAGGCTCAGTCCGGCATATGTTGAGATATGAGGCTCAGTCCGGCATATGCTGAGATGTGAGGCTCAGTCCGGCATATTCTGAGATGTGAGGCTCGGTCCGGAATATGCTGAGATGTGAGGCTCAGTCCGCAATATGCTGAGATATGAGGCTCAGTCCGGTATATGCTGAGATGTGAGGCTCAGTCCGGCATAAGTTGAGATATGAGGCTCAGTCCGCCATATGCTGAGATATGAGACTCAGTCCGGCATATGCTGAGATGTGAGGCTCAGTCCGGCATATGTTGAGATATGAGGCTCAGTCCGGCATATGCTGAGATATGAGACTCAGTCCGGCATATGTTGAGATATGAGACTCAGTCCGCAATATGCTGAGATATGAGGCTCAGTCCGGCATATGCTGAGATATGAGACTCAGTCCGCAATATGCAGAGATATGAGGCTCAGTCCGGCATATGCTGAGATGTGAGGCTCAGTCCGGCATATGCTGAGATGTGAAGCTCAGTCCGGCATATGTGAGATATGAGACTGAGTCCGGCATATGTTGAGATATGAGGCTCAGTCCGGCATATGTTGAGATATGAGGCTCAGTCCGACATGTGCTGAGATATGAGGCTCAGTCCGGCATGTGCTGAGATATGAGGCTCAGTCCGGCATGTGCTGAGATATGAGGCTCAGTCCGGCATGTGCGGACAGATGAATTGCGAAGATACACGGTAGAAGGTCATAAAAGCTTGTGACAGACTTTCATTGCAACGTATTTTACCACGCGATTACTGATTCACGTACACACGCTGCTCAAATCCAGTAAATTGCACTACTGCGACATTAATTCCGAAACAAATTGATGATTTAATAATTTAATTAAATTTTACTGAACTGCTTTACACGGTAACACATCCATACATGTTCGGATTAACATTGTAAATAACTATAGATTAGTCTAAGCCAACTGCAACCGGGTTCTCGCACTGATTAGAGACACTAACCGTTACGACCACAGGCTAATGGTTCTACGTGCGCTTAATTAGGCACCACAACATGAAGGCATGTGAGGCGTGGAGACAGAGCGCCACACATTCTTAATTTTGGTACTAGGCGGAGGTGAGAAGTCAGATTCACATCCAGGGCGCTGTAGTCCCCCCACTATACAGAAGGCTGTGTGGCCCTTAGAGCCGGTCTGGACGTGTTAGAGGGGAGTACAGTCTCTTGCCCTTACCGAGAATCAAACCACGATTCCTCGGTCATCCAGCCTGTAGCCTTGAGGCTGTACCGACTGAATGTGACGTGAATTAAATAAAATGCCTAGTGAGGAGTTATGGCCGTCTTCACGTCTCACGGAAACGTCTGAATTCTATTTAAGCGACTTGTAACGTAACTCAAATACAACTTTTGTGCTCTCGTCTGTTTAGACACAATGTACCGGCATGCGTAACGCACTGATACGCAACAAAATCACAACTGCTCAACACATCACGTGGAGATCACGCATACGCACTTCCACACACATCGGTCTAGAAATATGGAAAGTTCCGGTAGAAAGTCACTTATTCCGCAAGTCACGTGTCACTGTCACTGTCACTGAGCCGACTTTCACGACACTCACGCTTACTAGACAACTTTTCGTAAAGAACTCCTGTACCAAATTTCATGAAAATTCTACATGACGTTTAGGCGCTGTTACTAGGTCACACACGGACGGACGGACGAACGGACGAACGTGGCCCCCACATCAGGCTTTTTTTTTACTTCGCGAAGGGCGCCCAAAAACTGTGGCATTCCTTCTTGCCGCCCCTTTTCATAACGCCCGGCCAACTGAATGCGTCTGGTTCAACACTCTGAACGTAAAATTATCTAACTAACTAACTAACTAAGTTCGTCAAGCAAACTCCTCGAGAAGCTGACAGTTCTTCAACGTGTCAAAAAATTCCCCATATTTTAAGCAGCCCGAAGGTTCATTGCCGCACTCACAACAGCCTGCCACCTGTCGCTATCCTGAGCCATATCAATCCAGTCCACCCCATCCCACTTCTGGAAGATCCACTCTAATATTATCAATCTTCCGTTGCTTATGTCGTCGCAAAGAGCCTGTCCAGTTCCGAGGCTCTCTGCCTGTTGAAATGTTTTAAATTGTTGCTCACCATTCTACTGTAAAATCTGCAACTCGCACCCGCGTCCTCAGTTTGCGGATGAATAAGACGGCCTGCACACAAGGCGGGAAGTCGCGGACAGCCGATAAGAGGTGACTTTACAGCTCTGTGGTTCTGCAAGGGGCTACAAATTCCTCGCAGCAAGGATCAAAACGTTCCACAGAACGCATCAGACTTTGTTCTGTTAACAGACTCTGACGAAAGCCTTCCCAGACCCCTCTGGGCCCACCCAACCCCCTGAGGGCTCCTGATTAGGGTAGCAGAAGCACGAACATAGTGTCAAGGTTAAAAATTAGTGGAATGTGACTTCCACTCCCCATACACCTTCGTTATGTGCAGTCATGGGGAATATAAATTTTACTTTGATGAATCAAGCATCTAAGTTAATCCAGTAGCAAGCCTTGCCGCAATTAGCTAGTAAAGTGTCCGCGTCTCATAAAACCAAATTGTTCGTTCACAAAGACACGCCACTGCTTATTAACTAAAGCCAGATGAAACCTCGCATCCTATTATTATCCACTTTAACATTAGCTTTACCTTATCTACGGCTATATCTCGAAAAAGCATGTTTCTGCCTGCTTCATGACTAAGATTCTTCATGCATGTCTCGCCTCCCCACGCATGCTTCTTGTCCCGCCCATCACTCTAATAATGCAGACTACCCGACGCGGAGTACAAATTGTAAACCTGCAGTAAGACCAGCATTAATAAATTCGAGTTTTAGTGACCTTCCTTACGAGACACGCGCTATCGCAGTTATGTACTACATTTGTGATCGCCCTGTAGTTACAATGGCAAATGCGTGCTACACATCTCAGAAACACTCCTAACGGGTTCACATTCATTCGTTTTCTGTCTGCAGCAGCGACGTCATTCACATGTTGCACTAGAAGACACTGCGAGCAACAGCGGCATACGAGGCAAGTTCCGAGGTACACAGAGCTCGCTGGCAGCACGACGGCTTATTGCAGCTTGGCATTACGCTGCTGGTGTGTCAGAACACGAACGGCACTGCAAATGGTGTGCTTCTTTACGAGCAACACGTACATTACACTGCTGGTGTGTCAGGACACGAACGGCACTGCAAATGGTGTGCTTCTTTATGAGCAACACGTACATTACACTGCTGGTGTGTCAGGACACGAACGGCACTGCAAATGGTGTGCTTCTTCATGAGCAACACGTACATTACAATGCTGGTGTGTCAGAACACGAACGGCACTGCAAATGGTGTGCTTCTTTATGAGCAACACGTACATTACGCTGCTGGTGTGTCAGAACACGAACGGCACTGCAAATGGTGTGCTTCTTCATGAGCAACACGTACATTACAATGCTGGTGTGTCAGAACACGAACGGCACTGCAAATGGTGTGCTTCTTTATGAGCAACACGTACATTACGCTGCTGGTGTGTCAGAACACGAACGGCACTGCAAATGGTGTGCTTCTTTATGAGCAACACGTACATTACCCTGCTGGTGTGTCAGGACACGAACGGCACTGCAAATGGTGTGCTTCTTTATGAGCAACACGTACATTACACTGCTGGTGTGTCAGGACACGAACAGCACTGCAAATGGTGTGCTTCTTTATGAGCAACACGTACATTACACTGCTGGTGTGTCAGGACACGAACAGCACTGCAAATGGTGTGCTTCTTTATGAGCAACACGTACATTACGCTGCTGGTGTGTCAGAACACGAACGGCACTGCAAGTGGTGTGCTTCTTCATGAGCAACACGTACATTACACTGCTGGTGTGTCAGGACACGAACAGCACTGCAAATGGTGTGCTTCTTCATGAGCAACACGTACATTACACTGCTGGTGTGTCAGAACACGAACAGCACTGCAAATGGTGTGCTTCTTCATGAGCAACACGTACATTACACTGCTGGTGTGTCAGAACACGAACAGCACTGCAAATGGTGTGCTTCTTTATGAGCAACACGTACATTACACTGCTGGTGTGTCAGGACACGAACAGCACTGCAAATGGTGTGCTTCTTCATGAGCAACACGTACATTACACTGCTGGTGTGTCAGAACACGAACAGCACTGCAAATGGTGTGCTTCTTCATGAGCAACACGTACATTACACTGCTGGTGTGTCAGGACACGAACAGCACTGCAAATGGTGTGCTTCTTCATGAGCAACACGTACATTACACTGCTGGTGTGTCAGAACACGAACAGCACTGCAAATGGTGTGCTTCTTCATGAGCAACACGTACATTACACTGCTGGTGTGTCAGAACACGAACAGCACTGCAAATGGTGTGCTTCTTCATGAGCAACACGTACATTACACTGCTGGTGTGTCAGAACACGAACAGCACTGCAAATGGTGTGCTTCTTCATGAGCAACACGTACATTACACTGCTGGTGTGTCAGGACACGAACAGCACTGCAAATGGTGTGCTTCTTCATGAGCAACACGTACATTACACTGCTGGTGTGTCAGAACACGAACAGCACTGCAAATGGTGTGCTTCTTCATGAGCAACACGTACATTACACTGCTGGTGTGTCAGGACACGAACGGCACTGCAAATGGTGTGCTTCTTCATGAGCAACAAGTACATTACAATGCTGGTGTGTCAGGACACGAACGGCACTGCAAATGGTGTGCTTCTTCATGAGCAACACGTACATTACACTGCTGGTGTGTCAGGACACGAACAGCACTGCAAATGGTGTGCTTCTTCATGAGCAACACGTACATTACCCAGGCGATCTTTCCTGTCAGAATGTCATAATGTTTCACGGTACACGTGTGTGCGATTTCATTTACTGCCGTCAGAACAGCACAGCCTTCCTGTGCCGATTTTGACGAAAGTCAAAAACGTTGACCAGCTTTATGTGCACATCTTTTGTACCGAATTTTACTAAAATCAGAAAACAAATGTGGAAAGTACGAACAAAAATTGGCTCTCATCGAACCTGTTTCCATGAAACGTCACATAAATTGCTCAATGACATTACGTGGAGATCCTCTACACCGAATTTAACCCAAATCGGTCACAAATGTGTAAAGTAAAAACCATGACTTTAAGTATTTATCGCCTGCTCACCAGCTTTTTATACGGCACTCCAACATCATGGTCATAGACAGACGGAAGAACTTGGTGTCCACATAAACCATTTATACTTCGTAAAGAACGCCTCAAAACGAAAGGTCTTAACAAACGCAACAAACAATGCTAAAGTTATTCCTGTGCTGTACTGGAGGTATAGCTCTATATATACTTAATCCAAGGACTAAATGGAGGTAAAAGTTCAGCCTCACGTCCCGGCCGCTTCACTCCCGGGGAAAGAAACCCCGGTACCCAGTGAACAGGAGGCTGGGTGGGCCCCAGAGTCGGTCTGGACGATTTGGAGAAGGAACAATCGGTCGCTAGTCTGTAGTGTAGTCACTACACCAACTGAGCTATGACGGCTCCCAATTCAACATATGTTAAAAGATCCTGCATTGTGGGGCTAGAAAACGAGACCAGCGAGGCAATGTGCGTTATACGTCACACTAAATAAATGTTAGTATGTTAACATTATGAGGGCATTATGTTAACATTATGTTAGGCATTATGTTAACATTATGTTAGGCACTCAGCAAATCCAAATAAGAAAGATCATACTCGTATACTATTACACTAAATACCCAAAAATCGAAGTTTCACCAGTAATCTCGAGACAGAAGAATTATAACAGTATAATGGCAATCAAACACCTGAAGATGGGAACAGAGAAAGCTCCCGAAACGCCGTCTCAACATTCAACACCAACATCGAACAGCGTAGCAGCGAATTAAAAATATGTGCTTGTATTCGAGACTACGGGTTCGAATCACGGTCAGACGTCCGGTTATCCTGATATACGTTGTGGAATCTTCAGTTCTTTCAGGAAAATTCCAGCATATTACAACAACTAGGCCACGACTGCTTCCTTCCAAACCCTTTATCACTCATAATTTACGCCATAACTCGAAATTATACAGTCTTCGAAACTGATAATGACATTAAATAACCGACAAAATAAGATGCTAACCCATAAGACAAGTAAATATAATGTAACACTTTAAAGACTTAAATTAACCTGAATTATATATAAAGATTCAGTCCGTACCGCGCAGTAAACACACTCCGTCTCAGTTATACAAACCAGTCAGTTAATGCTGTACAGTGAAATAATCGCTGTTTGTTCTGAGATCCACACAAAACACATAAATACAGTCCGTACCGCGCAGTAAACAAACTCCGTCTCAGTTATACAAACCAGTCAGTTAATGCTGTATAGTGAAATAATCGCTGTTTGTTCTGAGATCCACACAAAACACATAAATACAGTCCGTACCGCGCAGTAAACAAACTCCGTCTCAGTTATACAAACCAGTCAGTTAATGCTGTATAGTGAAATAATCGCTGTTTGTTCTGAGATCCACACAAAACACATAAATACAGTCCGTACCGCGCAGTAAACACACTCCGTCTCAGTTATACAAACCAGTCAGTTAATGCTGTACAGTGAAATAATCGCTGTTTGTTCTGAGATCCACACAAAACACATAAATACAGTCCGTACCGCGCAGTAAACACACTCCGTCTCAGTTATACAAACCAGTCAGTTAATGCTGTACAGTGAAATAATCGCTGTTTGTTCTGAGATCCACACAAAACACATAAATACAGTCCGTACCGCGCAGTAAACACACTCCGTCTCAGTTATACAAACCAGTCAGTTAATGCTGTACAGTGAAATAATCGCTGTTTGTTCTGAGATCCACAAAAACACATAAATACAGTCCGTACCGCGCAGTAAACACACTCCGTCTCAGTTATACAAACCAGTCAGTTAATGCTGTACAGTGAAATAATCGCTGTTTGTTCTGAGATCCACACAAAACACATAAATACAGTCCGTACCGCGCAGTAAACACACTCCGTCTCAGTTATACAAACCAGTCAGTTAATGCTGTACAGTGAAATAATCGCTGTTTGTTCTGAGATCCACACAAAACACATAAATACAGTCCGTACCGCGCAGTAAACACACTCCGTCTCAGTTATACAAACCAGTCAGTTAATGCTGTACAGTGAAATAATCGCTGTTTGTTCTGAGATCCACACAAAACACATAAATACAGTCCGTACCGCGCAGTAAACACACTCCGTCTCAGTTATACAAACCAGTCAGTTAATGTTGTACAGTGAAATAATCGCTCTTTGTTCTGAGATCCACACAAAACACATAAATACAGTCCGTACCGCGCAGTAAACACACTCCGTCTCAGTTATACAAACCAGTCAGTTAATGCTGTACAGTGAAATAATCGCTGTTTGTTCTGAGATCCACACAAAACACATAAATACAGTCCGTACCGCGCAGTAAACACACTCCGTCTCAGTTATACAAACCAGTCAGTTAATGCTGTACAGTGAAATAATCGCTGTTTGTTCTGAGATCCACACAAAACACATAAATACAGTCCGTACCGCGCAGTAAACACACTCCGTCTCAGTTATACAAACCAGTCAGTTAATGCTGTACAGTGAAATAATCGCTGTTTGTTCTGAGATCCACACAAAACACATAAATACAGTCCGTACCGCGCAGTAAACACACTCCGTCTCAGTTATACAAACCAGTCAGTTAATGCTGTACAGTGAAATAATCGCTGTTTGTTCTGAGATCCACACAAAACACATAAATACAGTCCGTACCGCGCAGTAAACACACTCCGTCTCAGTTATACAAACCAGTCAGTTAATGCTGTACAGTGAAATAATCGCTGTTTGTTCTGAGATCCACACAAAACACATAAATACAGTCCGTACCGCGCAGTAAACACACTCCGTCTCAGTTATACAAACCAGTCATTTAATGCTGTACAGTGAAATAATCGCTGTTTGTTCTGAGATCCACACAAAACACATAAATACAGTCCGTACCGCGCAGTAAACACGCTCCGTCTCAGTTATACAAACCAGTCAGTTAATGCTGTACAGTGAAATAATCGCTGTTTGTTCTGAGATCCACACAAAACACATAAATACAGTCCGTACCGCGCAGTAAACACACTCCGTCTCAGTTATACAAACCAGTCAGTTAATGTTGTACAGTGAAATAATCGCTGTTTGTTCTGAGATCCACACGAAACACATAAATACAGTCCGTACCGCGCAGTAAACACACTCCGTCTCAGTTATACAAACCAGTCAGTTAATGCTGTACAGTGAAATAATCGCTGTTTGTTCTGAGATCCACACAAAACACATAAATACACTGTGTGGGCAGAACGTAGAATTTGTGAACGTTAAACCTGGCGGTATATATAGTAACCACTGGGCTTTAAATGGTCAATAAGCATAATTATTAGAAGTGTCAGCCTGCCCAATTCGGGACACAAACAGCAGATCGTTTGGTCTCACACAACACACAAGTGACGACAAGAGCCTCAGTATCAAATTCACAAATTTTTCTGAGCTTAGTCCCTGCGACACGTGCCGTTTTTCCACTCACAGTGCACATACGTCATCAGCAGCAGCGAACTTTGTCCAAGGGAAAACGACAACTGCAAATGGCTGTTGTTGCTGTCTTGTGTCCCAAATTACAGAGTCTGCTGAAAACTAATTGATCACAGGGGCAGTGAGTTAAGTGTCCATTGATTATCGGAACTAATAACACTGACTGAAGACTTATTTGTTGGCAGCGCCACGACGGTGACGACAGGCACTTGACTGTCATATCTCCCGGCAGGGGGCAGGCCAACCATCAAGGGGAACATGACTCTCCAAAATTCATAACATATCAATCTTTTTGGTGACTAATGAGCATTAAACCATGTATCTACAATGGCTAATGGTTGATGGGAAGAATTTGAATCAAGAACGAAATATGTGATCTCGAGAAAGTTTATACTACTTTCACCGTGCATTTTCACTCAATACTTAATAACCAACGAAATGCACATTCATTTGAAACTGTTTTATAGTTCATTAAATTCCCCTACATATATTTCGATCTACTTACAGACCATCTTCAGGGGGTCATAAACTGCACTTATTTCACATCAATATTCGACTGAACATATGGATGTGAAATAAGTGTAGTTTGTGACCCCCTGAAGATGGTCTGTAAGTAGACCGAAACATATGTAGGGAAATTTAGGGGAATTTAATAAACTATAGAACAGTTTCAAATGAATGTGCTTTTAGTTGGTTATTGACTTATGTGATCTGGAGAATTCAGCTTGGATCAAAACTTTTCATTCTATCGAAGACAAAGACAGACACAAACTTATTTAACGCTGACATGATGTGACACAAACTGACACAAAGAGACAGATTTACGTGTTCTGGGAAGTCATCGGTGTGCTGTTGGCGGGGGGTGTTTTCCGACGTTTCCAAAGACCTATCGCCTTTATCTTCAGGGTCAAACAGAATCCAAGAAGACTGCTTGATCCTTGAAAGTGAAGTAAATACAATCCTCCGAAACGTCGGAAACCACTTACCTAACGTCATAGCAACACGTCACAGAGGACCTAAATCGTCATCAGCACCGCTGAGAGAACCTCAAATGTCGCAGAGACAAACAGCCTGTCGCCTATGGAAAAGCAAGAGTGGTATATCGTAACAGACTTAGGGTTACGCCAAAATAATGTATTAAATAATAAGTTTTAAATGACAAAAGGAGAGTCAAGCTATTAAATAACAAATATATTATTGTCTATCGTATAAAAATTAATAAAGGAACAAATGTGTTTTAGCAAAGCAAAATTATATGCACTGTGTGGAATAAAATGAAACTAGCCGCCAGATAAGAATAGCATAAAGGAGAGAGAGAGAGAGAGAGAGAGAGAGACACAAATGTCGCCCCCAAATCGCATGTCCTTACGTCCGGTCTCTTGTGGCTAACCGTAAATCTGGCCCTGATTATTCAGTGTTTATCATGAAATAATATATTTATTTTTTTTTATTTTACGTACCCCCCAAGATGTCTTCGCGTACCCCCGGGGTGCGCTTACCCCAGATTGAATACCACTGCTTTAGACCGACCTAACCTCAATCACTGGACAACCTCAGCCGGTAGAACCACAGCTATATGAGTACCTGAGGCCAGAATGTGTCTGAGGAAGATAACAGAACAATAAGCATTAAAACACAGTCGTATACAGCTCGGTCTAAGGCACCCATCTCAGTAGATGTCTCCCTTCCCATCACTTGAAGATGGAAGAAGAACCAGCTTCCGAAACGTCGCCATTTCATATTTCTATATATTTTATCCAGGACGATGGACAAAGTCCAGAAGACAGTTGGTTCTCAGACAGACAAACTGTTTGCTATTTGGCTTCATTAAAGGCAATATCGCACATTACAATGCATGGAGGGAGAAGCCATGTACATGTACGGTGCTGAAGGAAAGAGACCACTTTGAAGACCTAGAGGCAAAGGGAAAATAATATTAAATGGGATTAAAGAAAACAGTGGGACATATCGGGATTCATCTGGCTTATACGAATAAGTGGCGACCTTTTGTGAAGACGGTAATGAGCCATAGGGTGCCATAAAATAGGGGAAAATTCGTGACGAGCTGAGGAACTATCAGCTTCGCAAAAGGCCTCTGCTCAATGCAGTTCGACATGGCAGAGTGTAAAGCCGAGTCACGTCTCTGAATGCTCTTGCTCCTTGCACGGCTCTTCGTGACGACCCAACGGTTCTACAAAAAGTCCATAAATATCCCGCATTTTATGAAACCCGAAAATTCGTTGCCGTGTTCAAAACACCCTGCCATTTATCCCTATCCTAAGCCAGCTAAATCCACTCTATAATCTCCCATTCAGTATCTCCAAAACCCATTTAATATTATCTTCCCATCTACGCTCCCTTCACTTTCTCCCGCCAAAAGCCTGCTACAGGAAAGAAAAGTCGTTTGTTAGGTTAACGTACATACAAACGTGTGGGGGCTCTTTCCCTGGTGGAAAAGCGGTCAGGGCGTGAAGCTGACTCCTCACCTCAATCTAATTCCGACGTTAAGAAAGAGTAGAGATATGCTCCTACTCCACCTATACGCCTTCATTCTATCTTCATACACCTTAAGTTCACACGGCAGTAAGAACAACCGTCTGTTCCTACAGCAACCAAAGCCCGCTCGTCCTTCGCACTATCCAACTCGCACTTCACCGGACGCCTCCCTGTGTGACAGCTCACAGCTTTTAGGCGCGGTAGCATCTCTGCAGGACAAGTTACCACCGTTCGGTCCGTCCGTACGCACAAAGCGGCTTCAGAGCAGCTAAACGGAATTTCATGAAATTTCGTATTGGAAATTGTCAGGGCGCCTCAGGTTTGGTTAAACTCTGGTCCATGTGATATAAATTCGGCCTAAATGCATTTCCGCGGGCAACCACAGTAAACAGAGTCGCAGCCACCTGCGTACACTAAAAAGGGTAAGTGGTCATTGCGTGTAGACTGAATTGGAACAAGGGCTGGTTCAATAACGCGTGCTCTTAAAATACTACATACGCAAACGCACAAACACGCATACATAACACATAAAGGCACAAACGCACAAACATGCACACACACACTATGACTATGAAACATTCGTGGAATGATACTAATGGGAGAACGCCGAAGTACTCGGCGGAAAAACCTGTCCAAGAGCCAATTTGCCCACCACAAACCCCACACGGATTGGCCTGGATCGAACTGGATCCTCCGAGTTGAGAGGCGCCAACATTTAATTTTACGAGACAAGACAGCTCAAGCAGACTGCAAACTGGACAGCTGACTACTTAAAGCTCAGCTGAAGTAAAAAAAAAAATTCGGATGCGATAATGACTACGTCGGAATATCTAATTGACGCACATTACGCCTGCAGAGGAGAAAGAGACTTAGGAAGACTTGAGAGTAGACGGAAACAGGAATTCAGTTCCTTACAGAGCAGTGTAAAGGAAAGTAACACGTTTGATGGCCCAGCAGTGTCCATAGTTGTGTCATCTGCATGTATCTTCAATTACCCTGAACAAGATTATAAGCCATCAAAAGCTCTACATACACACATCGTGGGGACCCCAGGGTTTATTTACCCTAATACCCACCCTACCCTATCATGTTTCTGTGTTTGCCCTGGTACTGGTGGATGTGATCTCTTGCTTCAAGAGATTGCAGGGGATGAGTGAGAGTGAATTCCGTTTTCAACCCCTCACCACCCCTATTTCTCTTTCCCTTTCTTCATTGCAAACGATCAGTTATTCTAACTGAAGATCCCCCCCCCCCCAACATCACACAATCCCACCCTCTCGTGCCTGTAACGCAGGTCTTGAGAGACAGATAACTCTTATCTACCCCTAACAGTACAAAGCAGGGTAGGGGTGAATCACACATGTATTGTTGCCTGCCGTCTCACGTGACTGTCTTCAGATAACACCCCAGCAGCCCGGCCCCGTCCGCAGTACGATAACTGCGTCTCTGTTTTCGTTCCATGAGGTCCGCGTTCAGTGATGCGATTACTGCCTGCAGAACGGACCAGAAGAAATGCAATGCGTGAAATTAGATCATAATTTAGAAGAACTCGAATATCTGAGTGCAGCAGGAAAACAGCGGTTGTGTCAAGACCGGTACTTCGTCGTTACAAACTTTGTAACACGACTTGTTACAGCACCTCCAGGCACGTTACAATTGTAACGAGCTCGCTGACGGAAGGGTAAAGCTTGTGGCTTTTATTTGAGAGATGTCGAACTGGAAACTCTGCAGGTCAGAGGTTAACGTGACTAAATTTTGTGTTTACATTGACTTTATTTTGTGGTTGTTCTGACTGCACTTTCTGGTTACACTGACTTTATTTTGTGGTTATCGTGACTAAATTTTGTGGTTACACTGGCTATATTTTGTGGTTGTTCTGATTTTATTTCGTGGTTTTCCTGACTAAATTTTGTGTTGCACTTAGTCCTTCCACGCACATTCCGGGACAGACCACAGCTGGACCAAGACGCCTCTCTTCCCTTAATTCACGTTTGATCCAAGGAATTTCAGAAGCCATTCTTGGCGATGACTAAAATCGGATGTCCAAAGGTTTGGCTTTCATCAGAAAATTAGACTTTCATGGCTGTCTAAAACTACAGTCCTGAACAGTTGTGCAACATTCAACATACACCTAGTATAACCAGTGTTTTAAGCCCACAAGTTTAACATCACAAATTTTACGTTTGCCCACACAGTGTATTTATGTTTTTTGTGGATCTCAAACAAACAGCGATTATTTCACTTACAGCATAACTGATGTTGTATAATGACGGGTGTGTTTACTGCGCGTACGACTGTATTTATGTGTTTTGTGTGGATCTCAGAACAAACAGCGATTATTTAAACTGTACAGCATTAACTGACTGGTTTGTATAACTGAGACGGAGTGTGTTTACTGCGCGGTACGGACTGTATTTTATGTGTTTTGTGTGGATCTTCAGAACAAACACGATTATTTATCTGAAACAGCATTAACTGACTTGGTTTGTATAACTGAGACGGAGTGTGTTTACTGCGCGGTACGGACTGTATTATGTGTTTTGTGTGGATCTCAGAACAAACAGCGATTATTTAAATGTACAGCATTAACTGACTGGTTTGTATAACTGAGACGGAGTGTGTTTATTTGCGCGTACGGACTGTAATTAGTGTTTTGTGTGGATCTCAGAACAAACAGCGATTATTTTCACGTCAGCATTAACTGACTGGTTTGTAACTGAGACGGAGTGTGTTTACTCGGCGGTACGGACTGTATTTAGTGTTTGTGTGGATCTCAGAACAAACAGCGATTATTTCACTGTACAACATTAACTGACTGGTTTGTATAACTGAGACGGAGTGTGTTTACTGCGCGTACGGACTGTATCTATGTGTTTTGTGTGGATCTCAGAACAACAGCGATTATTTCACTGTCCAGCATTAACGACTGGTTTGTCTAAACTGAGACGGAGTGTGTTACTGCGCGGTACGGACCTTATTATGTGTTTGTGGATCTCAGAACAAACAGCGATTATTTCACTGTACAGCATTAACTGACTGGTTTGTATAACTGAGACGGAGTGTGTTTACTGCGCGGTACGGACTGTATTTATGTGTTTTGTGTGGATCTGAGAACAAACAGCGATTATTTCACTGAACAACATTAACTGACTGGTTTGTATAACTGAGACGGAGTGTGTTTACTGCGCGGTACGGACTGTATTTATGTGTTTTGTGTGGATCTCAGAACAAACAGCAGAAATTAAAAGTTCGAACTATGTACAATTTTACTGTTTATTTTAAACACATTTAATTCCCCACACTTCTACTAGTCCTGTCATCAAGCAGTGCATCTCTCTATATATTCCGCGCACGTATTCAACCTACGATCCCATTTCAAATTACCCGTATTCCTTTATACATTATTTTCTGTATTCCCGCCTCGTTCTACCTTTTTTCGTGCAGTAAAAATTCCAGAGCCGATCCCAATGGCCGCGCGGTCTAAGGCGTGGGTCTACGGCCGCTCGCTTACTGGGATTGTGGGTTTGAATCCCACCTAGGGCATGGATGTCTGTCTCTTGTGAGTGTTGTGTGCTGTGAGGTAGAGGTCTATGCGACGGGCTGATCACTCGTCCAGAGGAGTCCTACCGAGTGTGGTGTGTCTAAAGTGTGATCGTGAAGCCTCGAAAAATGAGACGGCCTAGGCCCCCAAGGGGCTGTCGAGCCATTGGAAAAAAAAAATCCAGATATTTTCAAATTATATGTATTTATCTGTAGAAATGTTGCCTGTATTTAAGTAATGCATATTTACGCAACGAACGTCAACTGTTATAAGTAAGCATAAGTGAGTCGCAGCGCTAAAGTAAACGTCACCGCTAAGTGCTCTGTACGCCGTCAGTATTGTCACGACGTCACTGCTAAGTGCTCTGTACGCCGTCAGTATTGTCACACGTCACTGCTAAGTGCTCTGTACGCCGTCAGTATTGTCACGACGTCACTGCTAAGTGCTCTGTACGCCGTCAGTATTGTCACGACGTCACTGCTAAGTGCTCTGTACGCCGTCAGTATTGTCACGACGTCACTGCTAAGTGCTCTGTACGCCGTCAGTATTGTCACGACGTCACTGCTAAGTGCTCTGTACGCCGTCAGTATTGTCACGACGTCACTGCTAAGTGCTCTGTACGCCGTCAGTATTGTCACGACGTCACTGCTAAGTGCTCTGTACGCCGTCAGTATTGTCACGACGTCACTGCTAAGTGCTCTGTACGCCGTCAGTATTGTCACGACGTCACTGCTAAGTGCTCTGTACGCCGTCAGTATTGTCACGACGTCACTGCTAAGTGCTCTGTACGCCGTCAGTATTGTCACGACGTCACTGCTAAGTGCTCTGTACGCCGTCAGTATTGTCACGACGTCACTGCTAAGTGCTCTGTACGCCGTCAGTATTGTCACGACGTCACTGCTAAGTGCTCTGTACGCCGTCAGTATTGTCACGACGTCACTGCTAAGTGCTCTGTACGCCGTCAGTATTGTCACGACGTCACATACGCAGCTGCATCTTCGCCTGCATCACTAAAAATTTACACATCAGCTGCAATTTCTGCTACATTTAATGATCTCATGCTTTGTACTTCTCGCAAAGTGATGTTCAAGTGACCAGATCAAGATAAGACAAGCGGACATCAGTGATATTCAAGTGACCAGATCAAGATAAGAACAAGCTGACATCAGTGATATTCAAGTGACCAGATCAAGATAGAGACAAGCTGGACATCATGATATTCAATGACCAGATCAAGATAAGAGACAGCTGGGCATCAGTGTATTCAAGTGACCAATCAAGATAAGAGACAAGCCGGGCATCAGTGATATTCAAGTGACAGATCAAGATAAGTAGACAGTGACATCAGTGATATTCAAGTGACCAGATCAAGATAAGAGACAAGCTGGACATCATGATATTCAGTGACCAGATCAAGATAAGAGACAAGCTGGACATCATGATATTCAAGTGACCAGATCAGATAAGAGACAAGCGGACATCAGTGATATTCAAGTGACCAGATCAAGATAAGAGACAAGCTGGACATCAGTGATATTCAAGTGACCAGATCAAGATAAGAGACAAGCTGGACATCAGTGATATTCAAGTGACCAGATCAAGATAAGAGACAAGCTGGACATCAGTGATATTCAAGTGACCAGATCAAGATAAGAGACAAGCCGGACATCAGTGATATTCAAGTGACCAGATCAAGATAAGAGACAAGCTGGACATCAGTGATATTCAAGTGACCAGATCAAGATAAGAGACAAGCCGGACATCAGTGATATTCAAGTGACCAGATCAAGATAAGAGACAAGCTGGACATCAGTGATATTCAAGTGACCAGATCAAGATAAGAGACAAGCTGGACATCAGTGATATTCAAGTGACCAGATCAAGATAAGAGACAAGCCGGACAGCAGCACAGCCGGTATACACATATCTGCCGACACTCAACCTCGGAACGTTGCGAATACAAGCTTGCAGCGTTGCAGTTACATTAGCCTGCTACGTTTATTATCGTTATTATTGACACGTGCTGTTAAGCCTGCACGATAATAAATAGCTATTGAATTAATTGAATTACATTACTACTACTATTTACAGTTGGTACCGGGTCAAGGGGGTAAAGCGACCGGGGTGTGGCGTGGACCACCTAGCGCCGAGGTTAAAGAAAGAGTAGAGTTATACCTCTACTCCTCCTCTGAGCCTTCATGGCCTGTTCTATGGTAAACTTTACGTTTTAGTACTACTACTACTACTACTACTACTACTACTACTATAAACGGCAAAATTGTACCGGTGGATGTTATTAAGGTATACAGGACAGCAGTAGGGACTAACTAACTAACTAACTAACTAACTAACTCCATGCAGCACAGTCCTTCTTGAGAAGCTAGCAGTTCCTCAGCTAGTCAAGAAATTCCCCGCATTTTATGGAACCCGAAGGTTCATCACCGCATTCACATCAGCCCGCCACCTGTCCCTATCCTAAGTAAGGCCCCATAACTAACTAACTAACTAACTAACTCCAGGGAGCACAGTCCTTCTTGAGAAGCTAAGCAGTCCTCAGCTAGTCAAGAAATTCCCCGCATTTTATGGAACCCAAGGTTCATTACCGCACTCACAACAGCCCGCCACCTGTCCCTATCCTAAGTAAGGCCCCATAACTAACTAACTAACTAACTCCATGGAGCACAGTCCTTCTTGAGAAGCTAGCAGTTCCTCAGCTAGTCAAGAAATTCCCCGCATTTTATGGAACCCGAAGGTTCATTACCGCACTCACAACCAGCCCCGCCACCTGTCCCTATCCTGAGCCATATCAATCCAGTCCATGCCCCAATCCCACTTCTTGAAGATCCGTTTTAATATTATCAACAGAGGGACAGGTCCAATAGTAACGTCAAAACTAAAGGGCAACTGTCAGCAGCAACCAGTCACTTTATCCTCACGCAGAAAGTCCCCGGCGCGCTAAATATGAGGCTGTGTGTGCCTCAGAACAGCTGGACTAGCGGACAGCATCTTGCTCCTGCCGGCTCAGCCCACAGCGCAGTCAGCATTGCGAAATGCTGCTTTTGACAACTTTGAAATTTACAGCAGAAAGGGCGTGGAATTATGCAGCGTTTACTGGCGTCGGCTTGACAGTATGAAGACTGCTGCGACGGGCGACGCTGACGACGCTGACAGCTTGTTTTGAGGCGTTTCAACAGTTTCAACGATATCTGCACCGCATGTCGTATCAAGCGTATGAATGTAGCGTAACGTGTCCTTCACGTGTACATGTATGTATGTATGTATGTATGTATGTATGTATGTATGTATATATATGTATGTATATTATGTATGTATATGTATGTATGTATGTATGTATGTATGTACGTACGTACGTAGTATGTATAGTATGTATGTATTAGTATGTATGTATGTAATGTATGTATGTATGTATGTATGGTATGTATGTATTATGTATGTATATATGTATGTATGTATGTATGTATGTATGTATGTATGTATGTATGTATATGTATGTATGTATGTATGTAGTAGTATGTATGTATGTATGTATGTATGTATGTATGTATGTATGTATGTATGTATGTATGTAGTATGTATGTACGTAGTAGTATGTATGTATGTATGTATGTATATGTATGTATTATGTATGTATATATGTATGTATTATGTATGTATATATGTATGTATGTATGTATGTATGTATGTTACGTAGTAGTATGTATGTATGTATGTATGTATGTATGTATGCTCACGACGCCCGTTTGCCCGGTGTCACGTATCAAGTGCGTCGTAAGTCGACTGCAGGACCATCTGATTGCAGACACAACACAGTGTTGTCCTGTTGTGTCCGGCAAAATAGGGGGGGGGGAGACAGTAGTAGTTGCCGACTTTTTATTTGCCAACGACTGTACGTTTTTGCAAGGTTGGTTGGATCGGATTTCGATTTATTTTAGGTTAGGTTTAGTTTTGTCTGACTGCAAGGGGATGTTCCTCGCTCCCGGGAGAACCGTGTGGCGACAAGGGTAAAGGGGGAGGAGAGGTAAGCCACTCGCCAACATCTCTGGCATGATTACGCAGACTGTACAAATGTACTGCGTGCTGCATTACTGCACCGACTGTACAAATATGCACATTGCGCAACTGGTGCCGTCTTAACATGTTGACACTTTGTCATAAGTGTGTCAATTGTCTTGAATTGTCTGACTGACTGACTGACTAACTAACGAAATATTAAATTTGCTGCTGTTCACGCCTTGAAGGCGTATAGCGGGAGTTGAGATATTGCTCCTCCCACTCTTAATCTCGGCACTAAATGGAAGTACGTGATTAACTTCACGCTCTGGCCGCTTTATCCCCAGGAAAGAACCCCCGGTACCCATTGAATAGGAGGCTGGGTGAACCCAAGAGCTACTATGGACGTTTATCCCTCGTACCCGGATTCGAAGGCCACACCGTGAAGCCCGTAGCCCAGCCACTGTACCTTGAGTACGGGCTGGACGGTCCGGGGATCGAATCCCGGTGGAGGCGAGATTTTCCGCAACCGTCCAGACCGGCCCTGGGGCCTACCCAGCCTCCTGTACAATGGGTACCGGGTCATTCCCGGGGGTAAAGCGGCCAGGGCGTGGCGTTGACCACCAACCCTCATCTGACGCCGAGGTTAAAGAAAAAGTAGAGCTATACCTCTACTCCCCCTCTGGGCCTTCATGGTCTGTTATAGGGTGAACTTTACGTTTATTCACAAAATCACCGAATACTTTCCCAAACAACATAAACAGATAAGTTTTCATAATGGACATGGCGTGTGTTCTCTGGCAGGTAGGAACTGATTTTTATGCATAATGTAGATAAAGGTCAGCTGATGTGACGTTATGGTGGACAAAGTGGCGCTGGTACAGCTGTCTCCCCACATAGTTGATTTTCCCTGTCAATATAATTCCTCCAACACTCTTATCAGAAGGACAAGGGGGCGAAGCCTGGGAACCTTCACACAAAGCAATGATCTATCGGATATCGGGAGGCACTGGACAAAAAAGTACTTTAAATCTTTCTTCAGTTTGCAAAGGATTAGACGTTCCACTTATTGAAGAAGACATCTTGTCTGTCTTTGGAACTACAGCTTTATTGAACGACCGTGACGTTGTAAGGCGAACTGCTTAGTAGCACCTGAACGGTAAGTATTAGGTTGAATGAGAACTGCACGTTGTCACAGTGGTCACTATATGTACCACCATGTTTAACATTCACAAATTCTACGTTCTGCCCACACAGTGTATTTATGTGTTTTGTGTGGATCTCAGAACAAACAGCGATTATTTCACTGTACAGCATTAACTGACTGGTTTGTATAACTGAGACGGAGTGTGTTTACTGCGCGGTACGGACTGTATTTATGTGTTTTGTGTGGATCTCAGAACAAACAGCGATTATTTCACTGTACAACATTAACTGACTGGTTTGTATAACTGAGACGGAGTGTGTTTACTGCGCGGTACGGACTGTATTTATGTGTTTTGTGTGGATCTCAGAACAAACAGCGATTATTTCACTGTACAGCATTAACTGACTGGTTTGTATAACTGAGACGGAGTGTGTTTACTGCGCGGTACGGACTGTATTTATGTGTTTTGTGTGGATCTCAGAACAAACAGCGATTATTTCACTGTACAACATTAACTGACTGGTTTGTGTAACTGAGACGGAGTGTGTTTACTGCGCGGTACGGACTGTATTTATGTGTTTTGTGTGGATCTCAGAACAAACAGCTATTATTTCACTGTACAACACTAACTGGTTGGTTTGTATAACAGACGGAGTGTGTTTACTGCGCGGTACGGACTAAATATTTATATATAATTCAGGTTTAACATTCACAAATTGTAAGTTCTGCCCACACAGTGTATTTATGTGTTTTGTGTGGATCTCAGAACAAACAGCTATTATTTCACTGTACAACACTAACTGTTTGGTTTGTATAACTGAGACGGAGTGTGTTTACTGCGCGGTACGGACTAAATATTTATATATAATTCAGGTTTAACATTCACAAATTGTAAGTTCTGCCCACACAGTGTATTTATGTGTTTTGTGTGTATCTCAGAACAAACAGCGATTATTTCACTGTACAACATTAACTGACTGGTTTGTATAACTGAGACGGAGTGTGTTTACTGCGCGGTACGAACTGTATTTATGTGTTTTGTGTGGATCTCAGAACAAACAGCGATTATTTCACTGTACAACATTAACTGACTGGTTTGTATAACTGAGACGGAGTGTGTTTACTGCGCGGTACGGACTGTATTTATGTGTTTTGTGTGGATCTCAGAACAAACAGCTATTATTTCACTGTACAACACTAACTGTTTGGTTGTTATAACTGAGACGGAGTGTGTTTACTGCGCGGTACGGACTGTATTTATGTGTTTTGTGTGGATCTCAGAACAAACAGCTATTATTTCACTGTACAACACTAACTGTTTGGTTTGTATAACTGAGACGGAGTGTGTTTACTGCGCGGTACGGACTAAATATTTATATATAATTCAGGTTTAACATTCACAAATTGTAAGTTCTGCCCACACAGTGTATTTATGTGTTTTGTGTGTATCTCAGAACAAACAGCGATTATTTCACTGTACAACATTAACTGACTGGTTTGTATAACTGAGACGGAGTGTGTTTACTGCGCGGTACGAACTGTATTTATGTGTTTTGTGTGGATCTCAGAACAAACAGCGATTATTTCACTGTACAACATTAACTGACTGGTTTGTATAACTGAGACGGAGTGTGTTTACTGCGCGGTACGGACTGTATTTATGTGTTTTGTGTGGATCTCAGAACAAACAGCTATTATTTCACTGTACAACACTAACTGTTTGGTTTGTATAACTGAGACGGAGTGTGTTTACTGCGCGGTACGGACTAAATATTTATATATAATTCAGGTTTAACATTCACAAATTGTAAGTTCTGCCCACACAGTGTATTTATGTGTTTTGTGTGTATCTCAGAACAAACAGCGATTATTTCACTGTACAACATTAACTGACTGGTTTGTATAACTGAGACGGAGTGTGTTTACTGCGCGGTACGAACTGTATTTATGTGTTTTGTGTGGATCTCAGAACAAACAGCGATTATTTCACTGTACAACATTAACTGACTGGTTTGTATAACTGAGACGGAGTGTGTTTACTGCGCGGTACGGACTGTATTTATGTGTTTTGTGTGGATCTCAGAACAAACAGCGATTATTTCACTGTACAACACTAACTGTTTGGTTTGTATAACTGAGACGGAGTGTGTTTACTGCGCGGTACGGACTGTATTTATGTGTTTTGTGTGGATCTCAGAACAAACAGCGATTATTTCACTGTACAACATTAACTGACTGGTTTGTATAACTGAGACGGAGTGTGTTTACTGCGCGGTACGAACTGTATTTTTATATATAATTCAGGCTAATCTTTCGCTTTAAAAGGTTAAACTTATCACAGAAAACATCTTCCTCAAAACTGTTTGTTCATTTTTAAGATTTCATACTTGTCCATGTCTGTCCACAAGCTGACTGTGCAGTGTTTTCTACTTGTCTCACCCGATGTCTCTACATGGGCACCTAAATTTCATGTGACGTGTTAGTGGAGACACGGCCATCATCTGGTGGATGAAAGAAATAGGGGATGATAGGGGTAGCTTGTGTCAACAGTGTGGTGACACAGATACTGCTTTGTGTGTTCAGCATACAACCATACTCACCGCCCCTGGCACACGCAAGACAATGGCCCACAAGCTCTTCCCAGCACCGTTACGTTCACAACACAGGCACAATCCTACATTTCAACCTGTCCTTGCATCAAGACATTAACAAGTCTGCCTGTTCATGTTTTTCACCCTACGAACTGCTGAAATTTGTCGTAATCGCGCTACACTAATATCGCTAACAGTATTACATGAAGCGTAGACATTGTGTGGCTTTCTTTGTGTAATTTTCTAGATTCTTCTTCTCTCTTAGACTTAAGTAATATTAGCAGTACGCTGAGACAGCTCAGTTGATATAGTGACTACGCTACAGGGTATAATATCTAGGGCTCGATTACGTTTGCACACAGACACTTTCTTCTACAAGACGTCAAGATTGGCCGTGGGGCCACACCAGCCTCCTAGTCAATTGATATTGGGGCCAGTTCCCCGGGGGGCAAAGCGTGTGACCACTTGCTTCCATCTAGTGCAGAGGTTAAGAATAAATGGAGCTATTCGTCTACTCCGGTGCATGCAGTGGCGCAGTTGGTTGAGGCACCGCTCTACAAGCCGGAATGTCGCGAGTTCGATTCCCGATGGTGTCATTGAAATTTTTCATTGACATAATCCTTTCGGTCGCACTATGCCCCTGGAGTCGACTCAGCCTCTAACAGAAATGAGTACCAGGAGTATTTCCTGGGGGTAAAGGCGGCCGGTACGTAGTGCTGACAACCTTACCACCTTCATGTGCCGATTGTCTACAAATCTGGAAGCCTCAACCTCCTGGAAACGGAAGGGCCTGTCTAGGCCTGTAATGGGATGGCTTTACCTTTATAGGTCTACTCCAGCTTAAGCCTTCAAGGGCTGTAAAAAGGCAAGTTTACTTGTACCCACAGTACCTCCACGCCCCCCCCCTAAGCCGACTGCTTGTGTTCCTCCACAGCCCTCCCCAAGACCTTCCGTTAGTTGCAACCCTGTTGCTGTTGTCACGAAATGCATTGCTACTCGCTGTGTGCAGTTCGTCACTGTGTGGCACATTTTGTGCTTATTGGGCAGCAATGGCACACAGCACACAGAAGTGCCCACTGTGTCGTGCTTATTGGGCAGCAATGGCACACAGCACACAGAAGTGCCCACTGTGTCGTGCTTATTGGGCAGCAATGGCACACAGCACACAGAAGTGCCCACTGTGTCGTTCCTATTGGGCAGCAATGGCACACAGCACACAGAAGTGCCCACTGTGTCGTTCTTATTGGGCAGCAATGGCACACAGCACACAGAAGTGCCCACTGTGTCGTTCCTATTGGGCAGCAATGGCACACAGCACACAGAAGTGCCCACTGTGTCGTTCTTATTGGGCAGCAATGGCACACAGCACACAGAAGTGCCCACTGTGTCGTTCCTATTGGGCAGCAATGGCACACAGCACACAGAAGTGCCCACTGTGTCGTGCTTATTGGGCAGCAATGGCACACAGCACACAGAAGTGCCCACTGTGTCGTGCTATTGGGCAGCAATGGCCCAGCACACAGAAGTGCCCACTGTGTCGTGCTTATGGGCAGCAAGGCACACAGCACACAGAAGTGCCCACTGTGTCGTGCTTATTGGGCGCAATGGCACACAGCACACGAAGTGCCCACTGTGTCGTCTTATTGGGCAGCAATGGCACACAGCACACAGAAGTGCCCACTGTGTCGTGCTTATTGGGCAGCAATGGCACACAGCACACAGAAGTGCCCACTGTGTCGTGCTTATTGGGCAGCAATGGCACACAGCACACAGAAGTGCCCACTGTGTCGTCTATTGGGCAGCAATGGCACACAGCACACAGAAGTGCCCACTGTGTCGTTCTTATTGGGCAGCAATGGCACACAGCACACAGAAGTGCCCACTGTGTCGTTCCTATTGGGCAGCAATGGCACACAGCACACAGAAGTGCCCACTGTGTCGTTCTTATTGGGCAGCAATGGCACACAGCACACAGAAGTGCCCACTGTGTCGTTCCTATTGGGCAGCAATGGCACACAGCACACAGAAGTGCCCACTGTGTCGTGCTTATTGGGCAGCAATGGCACACAGCACACAGAAGTGCCCACTGTGTCGTGCTTATTGGGCAGCAATGGCACACAGCACACAGAAGTGCCCACTGTGTCGTGCTTATTGGGCAGCAATGGCACACAGCACACAAATTTACTACTCTCTATGGAACTAATTAGTTGGTTAGTTATTTAGTCACTTAATCACGAACATTACAATATATAACACTTTTACGATTAGACTAAATTAATAGAGACGAAATGTAGCACACATGAGGAAAACAAGAAGTACACAGAAAATTTCCACAACAACCTCCACAATCTCCATTTTCGAGCGAAGACATTGACTGCAAGTTTATAAGAAATAGTGGTGAAATCGTCTGGTTCAGGATAGGGTCGAATGACATGAAACTGTTAACACGAAAATAAATATTTGTGTTTCATAAAACACAATAACACTGTACGAAGTGAAACATCAGATTTGTGTACTTATCAGTAGGCATGTCAGCACAGGGGCCGTCAGCACACAGCCGCTGATCTGACTGCAAGTTAAAACAAAGCATCGTGTGTACAAAAGATGGCAGTGCTGCAGGAGATGTGTCGCTGTTGCACGCCACACGCGAAGCATCTCTGCTCCCGTGCTGTAAGCAGGCGGGGGGGGGGGGGGGGAGGCGCACAACTACGAGTGTATAGGCAATTAATGAGGCAATCTAAATGCATGATCAGTGCCTATCAGTCATTAATCAGAATAGCACAGCGTTGGCAGAAGGTCGCACTGTAGCAAGAAAAAGACACAAAGTCTAGACCGAGCGTGGCTTTCAATGTATGGGTAACGCCCCTCGGAGGGCCTCCTTTATTGGTTTTAGACTACTTATTAGTCGAATATCCAAGGTGACTGGACCCTATTTATTTTGTTCTACAGGCAGAGTTATCTACTGATCTAGTCTGTATTGTACCACAGGCAGAATTATCTACTGATCTAGTCTGTATTGTACCACAGGCAGAGTTATCTACTGATCTAGTCTGTATTGTACCACAGGCAGAGTTACCAGTAAACAATGGTTGGGTACCAGTAGTGGTACGCGGAACATAGTTCGAGAACCATGCGCTAAAAAATTAACACTTTAAAAATGAAATAAGACTTAAAGTTTTGCTTGAAGATTCAGTCCGTAACGCGAGTACACATCTCGTCTCAGTTATACAAACCGTCAGTTAATGTTTGTACAGTGAAATATCGCTGTTTGTTCTGAGATCCACACAAAACACATAAATACAGTCCGTACCGCGCAGTAAACACACTCCGTCTCAGTTATACAAACCAGTCAGTTAATGTTGTACAGTGAAATATCGCTGTTTGTTCTGGATCACACAAAACACATAAATACAGTCCGTACCGCGCAGTAAACACACTCCGTCTCAGTTATACAAACCATGTCAGTTAATGTTGTACAGTGAAATAATCGCTGTTTGTTCTGAGATCCACACAAAAACATAAATCAGTCCGTACCGCGCAGTAAACACACTCCGTCTCAGTTATACAAACCAGTCAGTTAATGTTGTACAGTGAAATAATCGCTGTTTGTTCTGAGATCCACACAAAACACATAAATACAGTCCGTACCGCGCAGTAAACACACTCCGTCTCAGTTATACAAACCAGTCAGTTAATGTTGTACAGTGAAATAATCGCTGTTTGTTCTGAGATCCACACAAAACACATAAATACAGTCCGTACCGCGCAGTAAACACACTCCGTCTCAGTTATACAAACCAGTCAGTTAATGTTGTACAGTGAAATAATCGCTGTTTGTTCTGAGATCCACACAAAACACATAAATACAGTCCGTACCGCGCAGTAAACACACTCCGTCTCAGTTATACAAACCAGTCAGTTAATGTTGTACAGTGAAATAATCGCTGTTTGTTCTGAGATCCACACAAAACACATAAATACAGTCCGTACCGCGCAGTAAACACACTCCGTCTCGGTTATACAAACCAGTCAGTTAATGTTGTACAGTGAAATAATCGCTGTTTGTTCTGATATCCACACAAAACACATAAATACACTGTGTGGGCAGAACGTAGAATTTGTGACTGTTAAACCTGATGGTACATATAGTAACCACTGGGCTGTAAAGGTTAAACGATTTGTTAGAATTGTACAATTTTATGACAATCACTTCGAACAGACCAAGGACCAGTCTCACATTTACAAAAGTGGTTTCTCTTATCCGTAACTAAAACACATCAAATAGTCCTCTGTTTAAACGAACTTATCGTAACTAAAAAGGGGTGACATAACAACAATAACAACCCCTCACCTAACTCACCCTCTAAGAAGCCTCAATCTCCTATTAGCATATTAAACCGGGCATGATATGAAGTCTGGGGTGAGGTTGGGGGGAGTGGGGGGGGGGGGGGGGGCACGGCTCAGCAGAGCGCCGATCGCATTACAGCAAGCTACAGAGCACGGTCCGCCTGCTAAAGCGGTAGTACCGTGCGGGCAGTATCGCAGCTTAGTCAAGGGGCACGACTATACCACCAAGCTTACTTGAAGTTCTGTCCGTTGGCGCGGTGAATTTTAGGATTCCAAAGGATTAGACTGGCTCTTAATATATTTGACTACACTGATCCAACTGCAGAGATAACTACAGCGTGACATGAGACTGGACTAGCAAGATGACGGTCTGCTAGCATGGAAAGCTGTCTCGGAGGAAAATACTGCCTCTGTCTTCAGGGTACAAGTGTGATGAATGGGAATGTTGGGGAATGAGACACAGAGCTGTGAAATAAAAACGAGTGTAGTGTGAATCAAGGAGGTATGTAAGAGCAATGTGCAGGCCTCACACCGCAGAGGCCCGGGTTCGATCCCGGGTCGGTCCATGTGGGATTTGTGGTGGACAAAGTGGCACTGGGACAGGATTTTTCCCCGAGTACTTCGGTTTTCCCCTGTCAATTTCATTCCACCGGTGCTCCATTACTTGGAAAAACGAAAAAAACTGATCATCTTCATCACAGGGTTGCACAATAAGCCTTAAGGCTGCGGTGCGTCCGTAGCATCTGCTGCGGGGCCCTGCACCAAAAAAGAGCAATTTACTATGCAAAGCTGCATTATATAACGGATAGAATAAAAGACTCAAACCTTATGTAGTGAATATGGAAACAGTAATTTCCTCCGAAACCATATTAAATGACGTCAAATCACGAAAACCCTACTATTGATATTCGCCGCCATGGAAAACTGCTGTATCAGGTGTTACGCAGTTACAGATCAGTTGGTATGACGTCACAGAAACTTCTTACTTTGAAAAAAAAAACAAAAAACAAATAATATTTATTTTTGTTTGTCAACGTGTGCTGCAGTATTGCAGCTTATACAGGCGCTAAAACTGATAAACTGGCAAATAGCTTCCACTGAATGCGAATGATACTTCCGTCTTTGCAATAGTCAAAATTGTGACACGGTACATTACTGCAGTACAATTCATTGTACATACGTAAGTTACGTGACAGTACAATTATTGTGACATACGGTAAGTTACGTGCAGTACAATTATTGTGAGATACGGTAAGTTACGTGCAGTACAATTATTTGACATACGGTAAGTTACGTGAAGTACAATTATTGTGACATACGGTAAGTTACGTGAAGTACAATTATTGTGACATACGGTAAGTTACGTGCAGTACAATTATTGTGACATACGGTAAGTTACGTGAAGTACAATTATTGTGACATACGGTAAGTTACGTGCAGTACAATTATTGTGACATACGGTAAGTTACGTGCAGTACAATTATTGTGACATACGGTAAGTTACGTGAAGTACAATTATTGTGACATACGGTAAGTTACGTGAAGTACAATTATTGTGACATACGGTAAGTTACGTGCAGTACAATTATTGTGACATACGGTAAGTTACGTGCAGTACAATTATTGTGACATACGGTAAGTTACGTGCAGTACAATTATTGTGACATACGGTAAGTTACGTGCAGTACAATTATTGTGACATAGGTAAGTTACGTGCAGTACAATTATTGTGACATACGGTAAGTTACGTGCAGTACAATTATTGTGACATACGGTAAGTTACGTGCAGTACAATTATTGTGACATACGGTAAGTTACGTGCAGTACAATTATTGTGACATACGGTAAGTTACATGCAGTACAATTTATTGTGACTTAGGTAAGTTACGTGAAGTACAATTATTGTGACATACGGTAAGTTACGTGCAAGTACAATTATTGTGACATACGGAAGTTACGTGCAGTACATTATTGTGACATACGGTAAGTTGCCTCCAGCTTCAAGTAAGGTCTTCATGTACTGGCTGATTCGAATCTAAAAAAATTCTTACGGCCATTTACCGTGCGTATAAAACTGACTGTAAAGTTTTGGACAGGAAAACCCGCAGACGGTAGCAGGCACATCATATAGTATAGAACACTACACTGTACACTGTCTATAGTAACACTACACTGTACACTGTCTATAGTAACACTACACTGTACACTGTCTATAGTAACACTACACTGTACACTGTCTATAGTAACACTACACTGTACACTGTCTATAGTAACACTACACTGTACACTGTCTATAGTAACACTACACTGTACACTGTCTATAGTAACACTACACTGTACACTGTCTATAGTAACACTACACTGTACACTGTCTATAGTAACACTACACTGTACACTGTCTATAGTAACACTACACTGTACACTGTCTATAGTAACACTACACTGTACACTGTCTATAGTAACACTACACTGTACACTGTCTTTTAGTAACACTACACTGTACACTGTCTATAGTAACACTACACTGTACACTGTCTATAGTAACACTACACTGTACACTGTCTATAGTAACACTACACTGTACACACTTCGTGAATAAGCTAAATAAAAGAGGCGACTAACTGGACACACGTGTCAGGTGGGAAATCACTTGGGTCACCCACGTGACACTTTACGTTCAGTTAAGGCGTGACTGAACATCACGACTGCACGTAAAACATGGAGCCTGCGCAGTATTTAATTAACAAAGGACTGTTTGTATCTGCCCCTGCATGCCGTCTCTCCCGTCATGCACTCGAGCACGAGAAGTTGCCGGCCGTTCAAGGCGGCACAGTAAGACAGAAGCTTCACGACACAAATGAGAGCGAGCTAAAGTTCAACCAAACAATACAAAATATCCAGTTTTTTTTGTGAAGGGCCCCGCAGCAGAAGCTACTGACGCACCGCAGCTTTGAGGCTTATTGTACAACCCTGTGATGAAGATGAAGAGAAAGATGATCAGTTTTTTTCATTTTTCCAAGTAATGTAGCACCGGTGGAATGAAATTGACAGGGGAAAACCGAAGTACTGGGGGAAAAACCTGTCCCAGTGCCACTTTGTCCACCACAAATCCCACATGGACTGACCAGGGATCTAACCCGGGCCTCCGCGGTCAGAGGCCGGCGAATAACCGCCTGAGCAATGGCACGGCCTAAATATACAGTTCCTACTCAAAGAAAACACACTGCGTCTCAATTAAAAAGACCAACTGGTTAACGCTGTTTTAAAAAATGATCACTGTTAAATCTAACAATCAGGCAAAACACACACATACTGTGTGAAAATGCAGTTTCTGGCGTCAAAGTGGTACATAGGGCAAAAACGACGCTTAAAAACGTCTAAGCAGACCGGTAATACAGGTCTCTTTGTTATATCCCGTAACATTAATAAATGCTGCATTCTGTTCAGAGACTGTATTAACGGTCGCTACATCTGTCACAAGTTGACATTTATTTCTGTAGAACACCAAATGCTTCAGCCCCCTGTTCAGTCCTTACCGGCATTCATCTCTCCTCGGCCAGAGCGTGCGGGGCGTGAAGCTCACCGCGCATTTCCACGTAGTGCCGAGGCTAAGAATGGGTGGATTTATACCCCTAATCCACTTACACGCCTTAACTTTTACTTTCCCTACAACGTCACAACGTAAGCCTATTACATGTAATTTGAATGTTTTCGGATTAACCCTCTAAAGCCCAGTGGTTACTATACGTACCACCAGGTTTAACATTCACAAATTCTACGTTCTGCCCACACAGTGTATTTATGTGTTTTGTGTGGATCTGAGAACAAACAGCGATTATTTCACTGTACAGCATTAACTGACTGGTTTGTATAACTGAGACGGAGTGTGTTTACTGCGCGGTACGGACTGTATTTATGTGTTTTGTGTGGATCTCAGAACAAACAGCGATTATTTCACTGTACAACATTAACTGACTGGTTTGTGTAACTGAGACGGAGTGTGTTTACTGCGCGGTACGGACTGTATTTATGTGTTTTGTGTGGATCTCAGAACAAACAGCGATTATTTCACTGTACAACATTAACTGACTGGTTTGTATAACTGAGACGGAGTGTGTTTACTGCGCGGTACGGACTGTATTTATGTGTTTTGTGTGGATCTCAGAACAAACAGCGATTATTTCACTGTACAACATTAACTGACTGGTTTGTATAACTGAGACGGAGTGTGTTTACTGCGCGGTACGGACTGTATTTATGTGTTTTGTGTGGATCTCAGAACAAACAGCGATTATTTCACTGTACAGCATTAACTGACTGGTTTGTATAACTGAGACGGAGTGTGTTTACTGCGCGGTACGAGCTGAATATTAACGTACAATTCAGGCCAATTTAGGTCTTTAAGGCGGTTAGTCGTCAGTCTGTCACCACGAAGGACTGGGTTCGATCCATCGCCATTTTTGTAAAATGTTTAATGGAGAAAGTGGTACTACAACATGTTTCTCTCCGAGTACTTCGTTTTCTCCTTGCAGCACGATTCCTCTAATGCCCCACACTAATGTCCGTCTGCAAGCTAATGCCCCACACTAATGTCCATCTGCACGCTAATGCCCCACACTAATGTCCATCTGCACGCTAATGCCCCACACTAATGTCCATCTGCACGCTAATGCCCCACACTAATCTCCATCTGCACGCTAATGCCCCACACTAATCTCCATCTGCACGCTATTCTCACCAGAAGGACAAACACGCAATGACGTGAAAGCTGCAAACAGCGACGTTTTCGGAAACCGGAGTGCATTGGATACAAAAGTAAATTGAGTTCGTCTTTGAAATGTTGAAGACTATTAGTCTAATGGCACTGATAATGGCTAATAGCGACAGCTGTGTCGTCGTAGTTTAGTGCTGCAGGGTTTGTAAGTTAAAACGCTGCGTGCAAGCAGGGACAAGCGACTAGGCCTCGACAAATTCACGAGCGTACGGTCTGACTGCACGTACGGGCTGACTGCACGTACGGTCTGACTGCACGTACGGTCTGACTGCACGTACGGGCTGACTGCACGTACGGGCTGACTGCACGTACGGGCTGACTGCACGTACGGGCTGACTGCACGTACGGGCTGATTGCACAGCACAACACACTTCAAGAAATGTCACGTCTTTGTGCAACATTCATCGCCTTGCTTACAGAAATCATGGCGGTAGTTCAGTAAGTCTACTAGTTCAGTAAGTCTATTAGTTCAGTAAGTCTACTAGTTCAGTAAGTCTACTAGTTCAGTAAGTCTACTAGTTCAGTAAGTCTAATAGTTCAGTAAGTCTAATAGTTCAGTAAGTCTAATAGTTCAGTAAGTCTACTAGTTCAGTAAGTCTAATAGTTCAGTAAGTCTAATAGTTCAGTAAGTCTAATAGTTCAGTAAGTCTACTAGTTCAGTAAGTCTAATAGTTCAGTAAGTCTAATAGTTCAGTAAGTCTAATAGTTCAGTAAGTCTAATAGTTCAGTAAGTCTAATAGTTCAGTAAGTCTACTAGTTCAGTAAGTCTACTAGTTCAGTAAGTCTACTAGTTCAGTAAGTCTACTAGTTCAGTAAGTCTATAGTTCAGTAAGTCTAATAGTTCAGTAAGTCTAATAGTTCAGTAAGTCTACTAGTTCAGTAAGTCTAATAGTTCAGTAAGTCTAATAGTTCAGTAAGTCTAATAGTTCAGTAAGTCTAATAGTTCAGTAAGTCTACTAGTTCAGTAAGTCTACTAGTTCAGTAAGTCTAATAGTTCAGTAAGTCTAATAGTTCAGTAAGTCTTATTCATAAGTTACATTCAGTAAGTCTAATAGTTCAGTAAGTCTAATAGTTCAGTAAGTCTAATAGTTCAGTAAGTCTAATAGTTCAGTAAGTCTAATAGTTCAGTAAGTCTACTAGTTCAGTAAGTCTACTAGTTCAGTAAGTCTACTAGTTCAGTAAGTCTAATAGTTCAGTAAGTCTAATAGTTCAGTAAGTCTACTAGTTCAGTAAGTCTACTAGTTCAGTAAGTCTAATAGTTCAGTAAGTCTAATAGTTCAGTAAGTCTACTAGTTCAGTAAGTCTACTAGTTCAGTAAGTCTAATAGTTCAGTAAGTCTAATAGTTCAGTAAGTCTACTAGTTCAGTAAGTCTACTAGTTCAGTAAGTCTACTAGTTCAGTAAGTCTACTAGTTCAGTAAGTCTACTAGTTCAGTAAGTCTAATAGTTCAGTAAGTCTAATAGTTCAGTAAGTCTACTAGTTCAGTAAGTCTACTAGTTCAGTAAGTCTACTAGTTCAGTAAGTCTACTAGTTCAGTAAGTCTACTAGTTCAGTAAGTCTATAGTTCAGTAAGTCTAATAGTTCAGTAAGTCTAACTAGTTCAGTAAGTCTAATAGTTCAGTAAGTCTAATAGTTCAGTAAGTCTAATAGTTCAGTAAGTCTAATAGTTCAGTAAGTCTACTAGTTCAGTAAGTCTACTAGTTCAGTAAGTCTACTAGTTCAGTAAGTCTAATAGTTCAGTAAGTCTAATAGTTCAGTAAGTCTACTAGTTCAGTAAGTCTACTAGTTGAGTAAGTCTACTAGTTCAGTAAGTCTAATAGTTCAGTAAGTCTAATAGTTCAGTAAGTCTAATAGTTCAGTAAGTCTACTAGTTTAGTAAGTCTACTTAGTTCAGTAAGTCTACTAGTTCAGTAAGTCTAATAGTTCAGTAAGTCTAATAGTTCAGTAAGTCTACTAGTTCAGTAAGTCTACTAGTTCAGTAAGTCTACATCTTGACATTGTAGCTTCCAATACCCATTTCAATACTATCATCTAGACATCCCACATTATTTCCTTCTTTCTACTAAGTATTAAGCGATAAACACTAAAGATTTACTACATTTTAAAAAACATTATTTTTTTAAAAGTCTTTACTTTAAATGGAGTTTTCAGGAGATATGTTTAAAATTTATAGTCTGTATTTGTTAAAGGAAATAAACAAATAAATTATTCTTAGAATTTAAGGCCTCTATAATTAAAGCGAAGGATTTTTTCGAGAATTATCCAATTACATTTCCCTTCTTAATTATTTCTGTAAGGCTGTACACAGTGCTGCCCCCCCCCCCCCCCCGCACACGGCTGTTAATGCACGAACAGACGCGCAGTGTCGAGGTCAGATAACATTACGACGGCTAATATGGAAGCCGGAAAGAAGGAACCAGGTTTTTCGTTTTTACTTCCCCTTTTTTTTTCTCCACCACCTCGAGTCGCTACTTTTTTCTTTTCTCCCTCTTATCTGTGCGACCCGCGATCCACCCCAACCAAAGAGGTGGGGATATCGTCTGAATGCATGAGTGAACCAAGTCTTCAGCACAGAAGTCCCACCGTTTAGTGCATTAACAAGTTTCTCGTTATATGCTATTGGGGCGAAAACTCGTAAAACGAACATCAATTTGCTATAACTTTCTACAACACCAATTTCAATTCGCTATAACTTTCTACAACACAAATTTCAATTTGCTATAACTTTCTACAACACAAATTTCAATTTGCTATAACTTTCTACAACACAGATTTCAATTTGCTATAACTTTCTACAACACAAATTTCAATTTGCTATAACTTTCTACAACACAAATTTCAATTTGCTATAACTTTCTACAACACAAATTTCAATTTGCTATAACTTTCTACAACACAAATTTCAATTTGCTATAACTTTCTACAACACAAATTTCAATTCGCTATATCTTTCTACAACACAAATTTCAATTCGCTATAACTTCTACAACACAAATTTCAATTTGCTATAACTTTCTACAACACAAATTTCAATTTGCTATAACTTTCTACAACACAAATTTCAATTTGCTATAACTTTCTACAACACAGATTTCAATTTGCTATAACTTTCTACAACACAAATTTCAATTGCTATAACTTTCTACAACACAAATTTCAATTTGCTATAACTTTCTACAACACAAATTTCAATTTGCTATAACTTTCTACAACACAAATTTCAATTTGCTATAATTTCTACAACACAAATTTCAATTCGCTATATCTTTCTACAACACAAATTTCAATTCGCTATAACTTTCTACAACACAAATTTCAATTTGCTATAACTTTCTACAACACAAATTTCAATTCGCTATAACTTTCTACAACACAAATTTCAATTTGCTATAACTTTCTACAACACAAATTTCAATTCGCTATAACTTTCTACAACACAAATTTCAATTTGCTATAACTTTCTACAACACAAATTTCAATTTGCTATAACTTTCTACAACACAAATTTCAATTTGCTATAACTTCTACAACACAAATTTCAATTTCCTCCACAGTTCAAACATTTCTTCCACAAATACAAAGTTTAGATAAATACAAGACAGAACGATCCCTAAGTGTGAAAAAATAAATAATTATGTTCACACAGAGGGGCGGTGGAGGTATAGCTCCTACCCATTCGCAACCCAGCACTAGACAGAGGTGGGTGTTCAACTCCACGCCCCGGCCGCTTTACCCACGAGGATGACCCAGTACCCATTGTACAGGAGGCTGGGGTGGGCCTCGGAGCCGGTCTGTAGAGGTGCAGAAAATCTCGCCCCCACCGGAATCGATCCGCGGACCGTCCAGCCCGTAGCAAGTCGCTATACTGAGCTATCCAAACATTAGGTACAGTCCCAGTCACAAGTATCTAAGTAACACGCACACAGGTTCATTTGATATTTAAAGGTAAATTCTTCGCTGCTGCTGTTGGTGGGTTCATTTCATTCATTCTGCAGTCTGTCTTACGACAGGTCCGTAGCCTCTTCATTCTGCAGTCTGTCTTACGACAGGTCCGTAGCCTCTTCATTCTGCAGTCTGTCTTACGACAGGTCCGTAGCCTCTTCATTCTGCAGTCTGTCTACGACAGGTCCGTAGCCTTTCATTCTGCAGTCTGTCTTACGACAGGTCCGTAGCCTTCCAAGCGAGTTCTCCACAGGGTGCGATCTAGTGCTTCCTCTTTCAATTTACAGTATCTTCTCTTTCCCTTAAGGTCATCCAGCAGCTGCTTACGTCTTCTCCCTCGTCTTCCCGTCATTTCTATCCTTCCCTCTAACTTTCCTTCAATCACGTGTTTCAGAAGGCAGTTCCTACGCAAGATGTGACCAATCCAGTTAGCCTTTCTTCTTTTTATTGTATGTACGATATTCCTCTCCTTCTTGACTCTGTGTAATAATCTGCAAATTCGAGAGTATGCGGAAGCCGACGGCAGCCGAGAAGAGGCGCCGGAAACACAGATCGGTTTGCGAGATGGCGATCGTACACGTGAAAAAATTACTTGTAAATTTAAAAATGTTTATTAACTTGTGCGTATAGTGTGAGCCGAAACTCGTAATTCGAGAGGCCAACCGTAGTGCGGACAGCTGGACACAAAGGTCACAGCAAGAGCAGGAAAGTAGATCTACAGACAGTTTCAAAAGTAATTACTCTCAGGACTTCGGCTGCCTTCACGTACATATGGCGGTGTTGCAGACAGGCTCACGGACAGGCTGGGCAAGCCAGATAAGCCCTCCCTAGCAGCAAGTGCAGAGAATCGCAGCAGGAAGATGAGCCTGCGGTTGCACCAACTGCACGTGGCGGACTGCCTTCACTTTCTTTACCGACAACTGTCGGATTTTCTAAATTAGAAACGTCTGATTTTGTTTTCGGAAAAAAATGGCAAAACTGGTACTTGTATATTGCAGTGACTTTGGACAACTTTGGCTGTGTAAGGTACAGCGTAGGCGTCGAGAGTTCGTTGTACACAGGCTGTCAGGCGATTTGTTGTCGTCATACGGTGACAGTGTCCCCGAGAGGAAGTTAAGAGGGCCCCAGAGCTGTCTACACAAGACGGCAATAAAAATACTTTGTTCATTAATACTGGAAATCAATTTAGGGGTACATCTCGTAAAGTACTGACACGTATATAGTCTTTACACTTAAACATGTGAATTCTTATAATTTGAAACAAACGTGTGACGTAATGAACGGAACTGCACAAAGTCACAGTTCTAAACGTAACGTCCAGCGAACGCACAAGCGACAAATTTAAAGTTGTCCATTCCGTGAAAATGCATGTTGGTGGAACACGCGACAGTTTACTGCGCGGTACGAGCTGGATCTTTATATATAATTCAGGTTTAACGTTCACAAATTCTACGTTCTGCCCACACAGTGTATTTATGTGTTTTGTGTGGATCTCAGAACAAACAGCGATTATTTCACTGTACAACATTAACTGACTGGTTTGTATAACTGAGACGGAGTGTGTTTACTGCGCGGTACGGACTGTATTTATGTGTTTTGTGTGGATCTCAGAACAAACAGCGATTATTTCACTGTACAGCATTAACTCACTGGTTTGTATAACTGAGACGGAGTGTGTTTACTGCGCGGTACGGACTGTATTATGTGTTTTGTGTGGATCTCAGAACAGACAGCGATTATTTCACTGTACAACGTTAACTGACTGGTTTGTATAACTGAGACGGAGTGTTTTACTGCGCGGTACGGACTGTATTTATGTGTTTTGTGTGGATCTCGAAAAAACAGCGATTATTTCACTGTACAGCATTAACTCACTGGTTTGTATAACTGAGACGGAGTGTGTTTACTGCGCGGTACGGACTGTATTTATGTGTTTTGTGTGGATCTCAGAAAAACAGCGATTATTTCACTGTACAGCATTAACTCACTGGTTTGTATAACTGAGACGGAGTGTGTTTACTGCGCGGTACGGACTGTATTTATGTGTTTTGTGTGGATCTCAGAACAAACAGCGATTATTTCACTGTACAGCATTAACTGACTGGTTTGTATAACTGAGACGGAGTGTGTTTACTGCACGGTACGGACTGTATTTATGTGTTTTGTGTGGATCTCAGAACAAACAGCGATTATCTCACTGTACAACATTAACTGACTGGTTTGTATAACTGAGACGGAGTGTGTTTACTGCGCGGTACGGACTGAATATTTATATATAATTCAGGTTTAACATTCGTCTTCAAGCAACTACTGAGATGTTTCCCAACTCTACTGCATGCTCTTCATGCAGCCCTTCCAATTTAAATTCATCAAAATAGCCCCCTTGTCTTAAAGTCAATCAATTTAATTTTTCAAATCATGCGGCTTATCAATAACCACAAATAAAATTTCCGCGACTCTTTATTTCAAACCACAACTGCCATCATTTTCACCGCCATTTTCATAGTATTCCAAAGGAAGGACGAGCGGGCGAAGTCCGGGGACCTTCTAACAAAGTGACGATCTTTTCCCTTCAAGCTAAAGTCTCTCACTTCGCCCTTGCTTTTCCCTTTATTCCCTTCGCAGTGGATAAAGCGGCCGGTGCATGAAGCTGACCTCATCTAGAGCCGAGATCAAGCAGGAGTGGAGCTAAAACTCTACTTCTCCTCTACGCCTTCATGGCATGTACAGGGACAACTTTACCTAAACTAACTCCATGCAGGAGATTCCATCCTGAGAAGCTGACGTTTCCTTAGCTGGTCAAGAAATTCTCCGCGTTTTATAAAACCCGAAAGTTCATTACCGCATTCACAACAGCCCGCCACGTGTCGCTATCCTGAGCCACAGCAATGCAAAAATTTACCTTGTTACAATTAACAACTGCTGTTTGTAATAAAAACGCGGTGTGTTTACAGTGATGTAGAAACTGAATTTTCATACATTATTCAGTTTTACTGCAGAGTGTGAAGTGTTACACTGTGTAACCACGCAGCTTCTGCATAACACGTGTAATCGTTGGCACTGCACACGTGCAAAGTAACTGACGTCTCGAAACGTCGATAAGAATTCGAACGACACCACAACACCACAACACCACAACAGGCGACTACATGCGTTTATAAAAAGTGACAAATTATTCCAGAAGTACAAAGCGTTAGGCCATATCGACTGGTAATTAACTGCCGGAGTTTCGGAGGCATCACGTTCCTCCGTAAACCTCGGTAACCAGTCAACCGAGCGTGATATCGCAACTCTGTGACAACCACAAATCTCTCTCATTCTTCCAAACGCAGAAGACGAGTACACAAAAATCATGTCAGCAATAGTGTACAATGTTAGAGCTGGAAACGATCTGTTAGTGTCTGACTGGCGATGGTGCAACCGCAAACCTGAACGATCTGTTAGTGTCTGACTGGCGATGGTGCAACCGCAAACCTGCGGATAGACAGAGAGGAGCGGCTGGCGGTCTGCACCGGTCGATATCTCATTTATAGCAAAATAATAGAATTTATGAGAAGACGCGGCGTCACGGCGCCTCAGCCTTAAGACGGAGAGCTTGAAGAGTCGTCCGCATTATCAGCCAGATTGTCACGGGTTCAAATCCTGGTTGCAACAGGTTGGTACCACCGTCACCTCTCATATTCAAACTTAGAATGAATCAGCAAAACAGCAACTTACCTGGGTAACCAAAAAAATTTTGGGCCGCGATAGCTCAGTCGGTATAGCGACTACGCTACGAGCTGGACGGTCCGGGGATCGAATACCGGTGGGGGCGAGATTTTCAGCACCCGTCCAGACCGGCCCTGGGGCCTACCCAGCCTCCTATACAATTGGTACCGGGTCATTTCCGGGGGTAAAGCGGCCGGGGCGTGGCGTTAACCACCCACCCCATCTAGTGCCAGGGTTAAAGAAAGAGTAGAACTATATCTCTACTCCCCCTCTGGGCCTTCGTGGCCTGTTATAGGGTGACCTTTACCTTTACCTTTACCAAAAAATTAACTAACAACTTAGAATTAACTAGCTAACGAACGAACCAACCGACTTAATTACTAACTAACAGAACAACTGACTCAGCAAGCCAACAACTCGTACAGAGAACAACACAGCCAATACCTGACCTACTTTAGACACAGCGCTTAATTTGCAAGTGGTTATTAATATAATTAATTGACAATATTTACAACAGATGGCGTTTGTCGTTATGACGCACGCAAGAAGTACAAAAGTATCTATGCTTCAGTCGGCATTGCAGCGCGCTACTTTACATGTAGCATATATCAAGCTAAAAACGTTTCAAATTGATGGCGTGAAACTGTGATTTAGTACTATTCCTATACAGCAGTGGTTCCCAAAGTGGGCGGTACCGCCCCCTGGGGGGCGGTGGGATTACCGAGGTGGGTGCTAATAGGTACGAGAGGCCGAAGGGAGCGCTGTTATTATCACAGGGGGCGCTAGTAGACAAGTAGTGCATTTATTTTTATAATAAAATTGAAATAAAGTAATTTTTGTGTTAAAAATAAAAAATTAACTAAATTTCTTTGTATTTTAATTTATGAATCTTATTCAAGCACATATTTTGTTAATAAACTATTGCTAGATTAATTATTGTTAATTGTAAAAATATAATAAATTTTAATTTATTAATTAACACATAAAACATTAAGTTTAACTCTTGTAATTTTATTTAAACGATTTTTTAAATATAAAATAAAAGTGGAAACAAAAGCGCATTTATGTTTTTTAAAAAGGTAGGGGGGCGCTGTGGGTGTGTATATGGAACCGAGGGGGCGGTGGACCGAAAATGTTAGGGAACCACTGGTCTAAGGCTATAAGGGCCCAAGGGTTACCTGTGGAAATGGCAGAAAGAGAAGTCGTGGAGTAGCGCGTGAATATAAGGCTTACCGTGTCGTATGTGGATAAATGTGAGGATCAGTTTGTGCTCAAGCAACAGACACGACGTCATCGAGCTACGAATGACGTCAGTCAGACTGGCGGTCACTTGTGTTCTGGACTGAAGGAAACTTAGCGGGTGGTTTGGACGTTTAGTGACAGCAACTGGCAAATGTTGAGGAACGGGGCGAAACGCCGGATGTGAACTTTACAGCTGCCATGACAACAGGTTCCTGCATCTTGCAGCTCGCACCTGCAACCCCACAGGGGTGTCAATTACAGCTGACAGGCTCCTGCAGACAATTAACTCGTCACAGCACAGAGCTTCAGGCCGTCAGCTATGAGGATCTGACGATGTACGTCTTGTGGCACGTGGCACGTGGCACAGCGAGACATTACAGGCGACCTGGAGGTTACGAAATTACTTGCTTTGGGGGGGGGGGGGGTAAGGCAAAATAATTATTGCAGTGTCCACAGATGGGGGACATGGACTGGATTGATCTGGCTCAGGATAGGGACAGGTGACGGGCTCTTGTGAGTGCGGTAATGAACCTTCGGGTTCCGTAAAATGTGGGGAATTTCTTGACTAGCTGACGACCTGTTAGCTTCTCAAGAAGGACTGTGCTACATGGAGTTAGTTAGTTAGTTAGTTAGTTGTTTAACGACACTGTCAATTGCTAACATTATATTCCGTCGATTATAGTTGGGTGATTGAGTATGGGGCATTGGTGGAATGATAGTGACAGGGGAAAACCTGTCCCAGTGTCATTTTGTCCACCACAAATCCCACAGAGGGTGGCCTGGGATTTAATCCGAACCTCCGTGATGACAGGCCGGCGACTAAGTGCCTGAAGAAAGGCACGGCCTTCAAAATAGTCTGTTTCCCTCAAGAATTCCCAGTAGATCTTGTCTACGAATGTTTTCTCTCCACAATACAAGCAACGTCCTTCGAGCATCCAAACCTCGTTAATTTGAATATCTGTGAGACATCAGACGAACAGTACAGGCTATGACAAATCACAAGACTAAAACCAACATATGCACTGTATTTGTATACACAAAGTCAATTGCCCCTACATGTTTCGGCTTCAACAAGCCATCATCAGCAGTCCCAAGTTTACACGCACTACACATCCATTAGTTCATCTAATAACGTCACACATAATAGCTGATGTATTATAGTGAAAGTGAATTGGATGTATTTGAAAACTGTGAACTCTCGACGACACCCCTGAGGATGGCACAAGGAGTGTCGAAACATATGTAGGGACAAGAAAACACTAAAATAGTGTAGTGTATTTGTTGGAATACAATAATTGATTATTCAAATGCACGGTATATATAATATAAAGGATTATTTAGTTCTACGCTTATACTGCTACTACTACTACTACTACTACTACTACTACTACTACTACTACTACTACTACTACTACTACTACTACTACAACTAATAATAATAATAATAATAATAATAATCGTGATCGCTGGTGTTACTGTCTCACGCACAGCTCTGCACGCCTACGCCAGCACTACGTAACGCACAACGCCACAAGCTACACCACGCAAGGCAGTCCCCCCTCCAGACAGCACACGTGGGTGTTTCCGGAAACATTTCTATGCGTTATCCATGTTCAGACACGAGATGGTATGCTGTTATCAAGAGAAAACTGTATGCTGCTAGCTTCAATGAAAACGGACTATACAGGGTGTTCGTAAAGTAACACGACACCACTGCAGTGACCACAAAAACAACAAAACATGTCTGCAACATGCCTAAAATAATCACCTCCCTGCAAGTAGTCATTCATGTGTGAAGACGCACTTTCAGTAAATTATATGCGTTCGCAGTGCGTCACTTTGGCACACCGTCGCTTTAACACATTACGAAACATAACCTCTACACCTCACAATACACATCAAATAGCGGCCAGCATTGCAGACGTTGACGTACAGGGGTTGTCATCATCACACTTCGTAGCATAACACACCCCTCACAGCAACCCCAAAGAACCCCCTATAAGTTGCACCTGCCCCTGTACCACACACATCCTGCATTTACCTTGCAGTAACTGTCGTGGACACTCGCACAAGACAGTTGACGTCGCGACACAAAGCGCTCAGCGATCCTTTAAAACTAACAGAACTGAACCCCCATACAAAACACACAAGACACAGATATGGTCTCCTGTGCCTTGTTCAAATGTATTAGTTGACGACACTGTCAGTTACTGACATTTTAAAGCATCTGTGATACGTTAAAGAACGAGTATGGGAAAGGGAAGTACTTGGAGAGAAACATGTCCCAGTGCTACTCTGTCCACCATAGATGTCACACGAACTGACCAGGGACCAAACCTGGGACTCCGCGATGAAAGTCCAGCAACTAACGCCCTGAGCCAGGCTGTGCCATGGCTCAGGGCGTTAGTCGCCGGCCTCTCACCGCGGAGGCCTCGGTTCGATCCCGGGCCAGTCCATGTGGGATATGTGGTGGACAAAGTGACACTGGGACAGGTTTTTCCCCAAGTACTTCGGTTTTCCCCTGTCAGTTTCATTCCACCGGTGCTCCATTACGAACAAAAAACTAATCATCTTCATCAGAGTGTTGCACAATAAGCCTCAAGGCTGCGGTGCGTCCGTAGCATCTGCTGCGGGGCCCTTCACCCAAAAAAAAACGCCCTGAGCCATGCCACAGTCCCACTTGGACAACTTGTGCCAGTAAGGCTATATTTGCCGCATTTGACGGTTTGTTTCTCGTCAGCACACAAATTATTTTCTCCACACATTTTGTGCTCCAAATCCCGTAACGATACTCACAAACGTATTCGTATGCACAACTGCGACGACGAGGAGAACTAAACCTCAGAACAATTCTATCAGAAATACTGGATAAAATCACGCAAAATATAAGTGAGCCTCCTGTTCACAGTTTGCATAGCCAGTTGTCAGTATCGTCATTAATCTTGCAGGCAACAGGTGTACGTGTGTAGTGCGGGATGCAGGGATGCAGGTGCGATGTTCACACTTCATAAGGCAGACTTAGTTACTGAACAAACATCACCTCCCCTCCACCTCCCAGCCTGTTGCTCGCTCGCTGGATTGCATTTGTTTAACGGCGTGCATCATCGCGTATATTATTTGGCAGATGTAACTGCGATGGCCCTGACACGGTGCAGTTTGGTAGACATGCAACAAGTGCTGCCTCCTTCTTCAAGGTAGAAAGGTAAGAACAACGACAAAATCAAGACTGCAAACGGTGTATCCCGTGATGCAGTAGACAGTCTCTACCCAGGCGTTCTTTGCCGTCACAATGCCCCACACTTGACGCCTGCAGACGTCTCCAGTGCCTACACTCTGCCCTTAACACAGTTACTTCCAATTTAAGAAGCGCCTTTCCTTTCACGTTTTTCCGAAATAAAAATTGGGGCGCGTTCTAAATTCGAGGTATCATTTTTCGCTCTGGTGGGCAGCGATAGCTCAGTCGGTATAGCGACTGTGTGGGCCGCGATAGCTCAGTCGGTATAGCGACTCACTACGAGCTGGACGGTCCGGGGATCGAATCCCGGTGGGGGCGAGATTTTTCTCAGCCGTCCAGACCGGCCCTGGGGCCTACCCAGCCTCCTGTACAATGTATACCGGGTCTCTTTCCCGGGGATAAACCGGCCGGGGCGTGGAATTGACCACCCATTCCCATCTAGTGTCAGGGTTAAAGAAAGAGTAGAGATATACCTCTACTCCCCCTCTGGGCCTTCACGGCCTGTTCTAGGGTGACCTTTACCTTTACCTTTACTGTTTTTCGCTCTTCCGAAATCTCGACAACATAATTTTCCGCGCAGAACAAGTGGCCTCGCTAAAATAGTGGTACATTTTACGGAGAGTGAAATGCATTTGCTTGCAAAATTTTTTTCCTGAAAATCCGTTTTTAAAAGCGAGATGCCTCTTAAATTTGAGGACGTTTTAAATTCGAGGTAAACGGTAGATCGTGTATGAGTGCCCTGAAGATCACTTGGTTTACAAGCCGAATCGTGCGAGATTTGAAGTTATCACAGCGGTGGTGCTGATGTGTCAGATCTTTTGGAATCCGAGACTGTGTCAATAGGTGTGGGTTTACCGACGTTTCGAAAGAACGTACTCCCTTCAAGTTCAAGATTGAGTGATCTATTACAGACAATGGCATACCGTGTAACAAGTCCTTTGAATTGACATGCAGTTACTACGGCCTTACGGCCTTACAGAATTTTGGGACATTGACGAGGTCACAATCCAAATTTCAGTTTGACCACAACCTGCAGGTGAGTCAGTAGCCAGTTACTGTCACGTTACTGTCATGTTACTGACACGCCGAGCAGCATCACACCCTGTTCACACCGTCGATACCGCCACTTGTTCGGATTCTGACGTCGATCGTACAGCTCACAGCTCCACCTTCACAAACTGGCTTCACAATTCACCCGTTTATCTTCGATTTTTTAAGCGTTTCCCCTACAAAGTCTGTCGAACTGTGTTGTAAGGTTTTCTTTAGAAACGTTAAAAAAATCGTCACTTAGCAACGACACGGATTCAATCACGAGAAACATGTAAGACTTCATTACGTTATAGGGTGTTTTAAAATATAATACTCTGGAATCGGTGAAATTGGAAAAATAGTAGCAGTTTGTAAGTTAACTTCCCCTTCAAGCAACTCTGTCCAACAGCATTTGTTGAATGACTCGTAACGTGGTAATTTTTTTACGGTGAGGAGTCGTTAGCACCTCGCCCAACCCCCAAGCTGGAGGACCACCCCTTGTCGGCTGTCCGCGACTGCTTATTCAATGTATTCGCAGCTACCCTCCATCCGCAACCCGAGGACGCGCCATGCCGTGGTGACAGGGACCGACTTAACATGGTGACAGGGACCGACTTATCGTGGTGACAGGGACCGACTTAACATGGTGACAGGGACCGACTTATCGTGGTGACAGTGACCGACTTATCGTGGTGACAAGGACCGACTTAACATGGTGACAGGGACCGACTTATCGTGGTGACAGTGACCGACTTATCGTGGTGACAGTGATCGACTTATCGTGGTGACAGTGACCGACTTATCGTGGTGACAGTGACCGACTTATCGTGGTGACAGGGACCGACTTAACATGGTGACAGGGACCGACTTATCGTGGTGACAGTGACCGACTTATCGTGGTGACAGTGACCGACTTAACGTGGTGACAGGGACCGACTTATCGTGGTGACAGTGACCGACTTATCGTGGTGACAGTGATCGACTTATCGTGGTGACAGTGACCGACTTAACATGGTGACAGGGACCGACTTATCGTGGTGACAGTGACCGACTTATCGTGGTGACAGTGATCGACTTATCGTGGTGACAGTGATCGATTTATCGTGGTGACAGTGACCGACTTATCGTGGTGACAGGGACCGACTTAACGTGGTGACAGGGACCGACTTATCGTGGTGACAGTGACCGACTTATCGTGGTGACAGTGATCGACTTATCGTGGTGACAGTGACCGACTTCTCGTGGTGACAGGGACCGACTTATCGTGGTGACAGGGACCGACTTAACATGGTGACAGGGACCGACTTATCGTGGTGACAGTGACCGACTTATCGTGGTGACAGTGACCGACTTATCGTGGTGACAGTGACCGACTTATCGTGGTGACAGGGACCGACTTATCGTGGTGACGGGGACCGACTTATCGCGGTGACAGGGACCGACTTATCGTGGTGACAGGGACCGACTTATCGTAGTGACGGGGACCGACTTATCGTGGTGACAGGGACCGACTTATCGTAGTGACGGGGAACGATTTATCGTGGTGACAGGGACCGACTTATCGTGGTGACAGGGACCGACTTATCGTGGTGACGGAAACCGACTTATCGTAGTGACAGGGACCGACTTATCGTGGTGACGGGGACCGACTTATCGTGGTGACGGGGACCGACTTATCGTGGTGACGGGGACCGACTTATCGTGGTGACGGGGACCGACTTATCGTGGTGACAGGGACCGACTTATCGTAGTGACAGGGACCGACTTATCGTGGTGACAGGGACCGACTTATCATGCCCAAAGCATTATAGAAGCCAATTACTTCAAGTGTCTCACTGTCTCACTGCCTCACTGTCCCACTGTCTCACTGTCTCACTGTCTCACCACCATCAAGGTTCCTCAGCACAGAAGTACTCATTGATGCCAACTACCACCGAACGCAATAATGCACTTTACCCATAATGGCACGAATTTAAAAATTTAAAAAATTCCGTCGCGCGGGCCTTGACACGCGATGAGACACGCGGTGCGCCATTTGACTCTTCACAACAAAACAGACTGGTACGCAGTTTGGGCCATTCCAGCATCACTTGAGAGATCGCCGATTCCAAAATACAGTAGAACCTCGGTTATCCGAACTTCGCTTAACCGAAACTCGGGTTAACCGAAACGCCTGTCAGGCGCTGCGATTCCCAGAACTGCCCGCCGCGAGACACCTCTGAGCCTCTCGCCGTCAGTTTGCTGTCAAAAGTTGACTGTGCTGACTGTACCTGTAAATATCGTACAGTTGACAGTGCGGACTGTACCTGTAAATATCGTACAGTTGACTGTGCGGACTGTACCTGTAAATATCGTACAGTTTGTTGTGTAAAGTTGACAGTGCTGACTGTACCTGTAAATATCGTACAGTTTGTTGTGTAAAGTTGACAGTGCGGACTGTACCTGTAAATATCGTACAGTTTGTTGTGTAAAGTTGACTGTGCGGACTGTACCTGTAAATATCGTACAGTTTGTTGTGTAAAGTTGACAGTGCTGACTGTACCTGTAAATATCGTACAGTTTGTTGTGTAAAGTTGACAGTGCGGACTGTACCTGTAAATATCGTACAGTTTGTTGTGTAAAGTTGACTGTGCGGACTGTACCTGTAAATATCGTACAGTTTGTTGTGTAAAGTTGACAGTGCGGACTGTACCTGTAAATATCGTACAGTTTGTTGTGTAAAGTTGACAGTGCGGACTGTACCTGTAAATATCGTACAGTTTGTTGCGCGTAAATTTTGTTAACATAAGGCGTGTTTATGTATATATGTTATTTGTATTGCACCTTATCACGTCAAGCCGAATTTCCGAATTATCCGAAATTTTGCTTATCCGAAATCGGTTCAGCCCCCTTTATTTCGGATAATCGAGGTTCTACTGTACTAGGAAGTGGAAATGGCTCTCTGTGAATGGCCTCAATGAATCTGACGAACACATTGACCAATATTAACTGTTAATTAAATTCCTATTCGACTGCCTTTCAGTAGTTTCAATAATTAGTGGACTTTACTGTAAGTCTGCCGATCGCAGTGGCCGTGCGGTCTAAGGAGTGGGTCTGTGGTCGCTCGCTTACTGGGATTGTGGGTTCGAATCCCGCCTAGGGCATGGATTTCTGTCTCTTGTGAGTGTTGTGTGTTGTCAGGTAGAGGTCTATGCGACGAGCTGGTCCCTCGTCCAGAGTCCTACCGAGTGTGGTGTGTCTGAGTGTGATCGTGAAGCCTCGAAAAATGAGGCGGCCTAGGCCCCCAAAGGGGCTGTCGAGCCATTGAAAAGAAAATACTGTAAGTTTACGTAAGCTACATTCCTGAAAGCCCGAACATCCGTCACTACGAACAAATACAGCCCAGACACGAGCCATAGCTTGTACATAACACATCATAGAACACTTTTGCAATAGACAATGCACCTATTGTCCTCCCTACACCGCAAGGGATGATGGGAAACGACTGTAGCAACGTAGCCTCGGCTGTGCCCCAGAACTGTCAAACATCGTATGTTGAAGCGATGTTGAACTACAACAATCGAAAGGCGGTCGGAGGGTGAGACGGCGTGCGTGTTGAACAGAGGACGGCATGTTCAATGCAAGACTATCACATGATAAGGACGAACAGCGTCGCTGCAAACCCAACACAACAGCTCTCCCGTAACAAATGAAAGTCTCGTCACAGCACTGCCGTCGGCACCTTCCTGACGACGCACTGCAGTACAAATGTTCAACTGTGGAGAAGATCAGTTGGACCGATCGTGTGAGAAATGAAGAAGTGTTACACAGGGTCAAGGTCAAGAGGAATATCGTACATACAATAAAAAGAAGAAAGGCTAACTGGATTGGTCACATCTTGCGTAGAAACTGCCTTCTGAAACATGTGATTGAAGGAAAGTTAGAAGGAAGGATAGAAATGACGGGAAGACGAGGAAGAAGACGTAAGCAGCTACTAGATGGCCTTAAGGAGAAGAGAAAATACTGTAAATTGAAAGAGGAAGCACTAGATCGCACCCTATGGAGAACTCGCTATGGAAGAGGCTACGGACCTGTCGTAAGACAGACTGCAGAATGAAGAGGCTACGGACCTGTCGTAAGACAGACTGCAGAGTGAAGAGGCTACGGACCTGTCGTAAGACAGACTGCAGAATGAAGAGGCTACGGACCTGTCGTAAGACAGACTGCAGAATGAAGAGGCTACGGACCTGTCGTAAGACAGACTGCAGAATGAAGAGGCTACGGACCTGTCGTAAGACAGACTACAGAATGAAGAGGCTACGGACCTGTCGTAAGACAGACTGCAGAATGAAGAGGCTACGGACCTGTCGTAAGACAGACTACAGAATGAAGAGGCTACGGACCTGTCGTAAGACAGACTGCAGAATGAAGAGGCTACGGACCTGTCGTAAGACAGACTGCAGAATGAAGAGGTACGGACCTGTCGTAAGACAGACTGCAGAATGAAGAGGCTACGGACCTGTCGTAAGACAGACTGCAGAATGAAGAGGCTACGAACCTGTCGTAAGACAGACTGCAGAATGAAGAGGCTACGGACCTGTCGTAAGACAGACTGCAGAGTGAAATGAATACTCAAGTGTGTTGCTTAAGGAAACTGTCAGTTGCTGAGTCTATACAGCGTCTGTGAGAGATCAGTGATACTGACAGAATAAAACCCGTCCCAGTGTCACTTTGTCCACCACAAATCCTACACGAACTGACCTGGGATCAAAACCGGGCCTCTGCGGTAACAGGCAGGCGAATACCCGCTTGAACTAAGACAAGAAACCGAAACGGACAATGACATAAAATGAAAAGTCTTCAGGTATGTGACAATGCATTATTGGGCAAGCAGTTCCCGACGTTTCGGATGATCGTACGGCCTTCATCGTCACGGTAAAGTAGTCCCAAGTTTTGGTAACCACACGCAACAAGACAGTGTCACATCAAGTGAGACTTGCATTGTCAGCAACACCGCTCAGCTAACCTCCAGTCTCGCACACGACAATAACCACTTAACCACGACCTTTGTTTGCTGCTAGGCAGAAGATGAAGACTGCCAACAGGCAGTTCACTTCAAGCCACTTTTGCGCGGATATGTCTAGCAATGTATCCAGTGTCGCGGCGCCTCTCGCTACCCGATGCAGCTCCACCTGGTCTGTAACGGTCTGTTGTGGACCCCACAGCTAGATCGGGGAACTAATCCTGTGCTGTCAAGTCTATGGATAGGGAGATCATCCCTTCAACAGGGTGACGAAAAGCCGTACTAACCTCCTGCTGATATTTGTTTGACGATGTCTGTCTGCTTTGATCAAACTGGATTTGCGAAAACCGCAGAACTACTGTTCTCGATGGCTACATGCCATAGGCTCTATGCAATGCGATCGTAAGTTTGTCGCCTCTTTAACCCTTTACGTCCCCGTGGTTACTATAAGTACCGCCATGTTTTAACATCACAAATTCTACGTTCTGCCCACACAGTGTATTTATGTGTTTTGTGTGGATCTCAGAACAAACAGCGATTATTTCACTGTACAGCATTAACTGACTGGTTTGTATAACTGAGACGGAGTGTGTTTACTGCGCGGTACGGACTGTATTTATGTGTTTTGTGTGGATCTCAGAACAAACAGCGATTATTTCACTGTACAGCATTAACTGACTGGTTTGTATAACTGAGACGGAGTGTGTTTACTGCGCGGTACGGACTGTATTTATGTGTTTTGTGTGGATCTCAGAACAAACAGCGATTATTTCACTGTACAACATTAACTGACTGGTTTGTATAACTGAGACGGAGTGTGTTTACTGCGCGGTACGGACTGTATTTATGTGTTTTGTGTGGATCTCAGAACAAACAGCGATTATTTCACTGTACAACATTAACTGACTGGTTTGTATAACTGAGACGGAGTGTGTTTACTGCGCGGTACGGACTGTATTTATGTGTTTTGTGTGGATCTCAGAACAAACAGCGATTATTTCACTGTACAACATTAACTGACTGGTTTGTATAACTGAGACGGAGTGTGTTTACTGCGCGGTACGGACTGTATTTATGTGTTTTGTGTGGATCTCAGAACAAACAGCGATTATTTCACTGTACAACATTAACTGACTGGTTTGTATAACTGAGACGGAGTGTGTTTACTGCGCGGTACGGACTGTATTTATGTGTTTTGTGTGGATCTCAGAACAAACAGCGATTATTTCACTGTACAACATTAACTGACTGGTTTGTATAACTGAGACGGAGTGTGTTTACTGCGCGGTACGGACTGTATTTATGTGTTTTGTGTGGATCTCAGAACAAACAGCGATTATTTCACTGTACAACATTAACTGACTGGTTTGTATAACTGAGACGGAGTGTGTTTACATTTGTGTATAATTTATTGGACCCAAACATTAGTCAAACGCTCAACGACAGACACATATCACCAGGATCCTTGTGCCTCAGCGGTCCACACAATTAACGAGAGTTTGTAATAAGTGCACTTTAACTGACAGACCGAGAGGCGCTCAACAGCCAGAACTAAATACGGACGGATGTGAGGGCCACAGCTGGAGTGGATGAAACTGATGCAGGACTTTGGCACTGTCTGTGATGATAAAAATCTTCCTTATTTTATTAAATTTTCTTCTCCCATTTTCTTTCCTCCGACATTCCCCGTCCAATTTCTTTTTCATTCTCTTATCTTCCTGCATACTTATTCTACTATTTATGTCCTTATTTCTTTCTCCCCTGATATGGTGTGAGACTGGACTTTAAGAAGACAAAGTGACAGACGATGGCAGCCTGTACTTTATAAGAGCATAAAACAAATGTAGAAACATGAAGTAGATGCACATAAGTTTAGCCGGCAGTGAACACAGCATTCACTCGTATTAAAAATGAACAATACAATTATTCCCAAGTTAGTGTATGAATACATTCCAACCGCTAGAAAAATCTAGGTCGACCAAGAAGAAGACAGACCAACACCTGTGAAGCAGTAACAAGTCATAAAATGGCGTATATCTGTTGCTGCTGCTGATGATTTCTTTTCTTTTTTTTTTCTTTCTTTGCTTCTGCCTTTCTAGCTTTCCATTCCATATTCTTGCCTTCTATTCGTGAATACAAAATTCTGTCTTTGTTCAATTCAGCGCTGAATCATGTAGGCATATGGAGGGAATGTGTGTATAGCTCCACCCATTCTTAACCTCGTCATTAGATTGAAGTGATGTGACGTCTTTACGCCCCGGCCGTTTCTACCCCGGAAAAGTTGCCAGTTACCCACTGGATAGAATGCTGGGTGGGCCCTATAACCGGTCTGGAGGTTTTGGGGAAAGCAATTATTCACCCTGCTTAGGATCGAACCCGGATTCAGCGGTCGTCCAGCGTATAGTTTAGTCACTACACTGACTGAACTATTCTTTCTCTTCCTCAGTTCTACATAGCTTTACTGGGGAAAAAAACACACCAGGCCGTCCGAATATCTGACTATATACAATATCAGGAAACTCAGATGTGATTTGGACGAACCTTGAGCACACTTCTACCCGTGACACCCTGTATATGTGTACAGCCTTCTCTGTAGGTCCTGTTGCTGTCAGCAAACCAATACCATATACCAGAGGGTTGGTATACAAGTAGCATTACTATTTTTTTGAAACAGGGCGCACTGGATCGGAAAATGGGTTGGTTTTGACATCCGACACCCCGTCTAGTGATACTGTATATGAAAGAGGGTAAGTAACTGAGCTGCCCTTTTGTTAAGGGAGGATTGGTGTGGTTAGAAAAACATGACAACAACAATAACAGCGAGTCGGATTTAAATAATTTCGCTTGGTCGGCCAGCCAGCCAGCAGTCTTGAAGGTAAAGACGACAACAATGGTGCGATTAGCAGGGCGTCTCCCGGGTGGCAGTCAGCTCACTGTAAGCGCATGTCTCTTGTTTAACGAGGTATTGTGTGGACAGTGCTACAGCCCTAACAAATGGCGAAGTTCACACTGGATAAGAAGCTCGTAACTGGAATAACTAGCAACTTTGCGTCAAAAGGGGCCAGACGGCTCAGACCAGTGACGTCGTCCGCACTACTGTGTCGTTACACGAAGGTAACAACATTTTGAACATATAACACATGCCATCTCTTTTCTTGTCTTGCCGTTTGCTATCTGAGAATAAAATTGCAAAATATGCAAGACTATAATTTTGCCTGTTATTTATGGGTGTGAAACTTGGTCTCTCACATTCAGGGACGAACACTCTCAAGGTATGCCCTAGGCACTGGGTCCCCGAGTGTAACTTCAGGTATCCCTTACCGTAACTTCAGGTATCCCTTAGCGTAACTTCAGGTATCCCTTAGCGTAACTTCAGGTATCCCTTACGTAACTTCAGGTATCTCTTACCGTAACTTCAGGTATCCCTGGTATCCCTTACGTAACTTCAGGTATCCCTTACGTAACTTCAGGTATCCCTTACGTAACTTCAGGTATCCCTTACCGTAACTTCAGGTATCCCTTACGTAACCTCAGGTATCCCATACGTAACTTCAGGTATCCCTTACGTAACTTCAGGTATCCCTTACCGTAACTTCAGGTATCCCTCAGTGTAAGGTCACAACAGGAAGAGGTCATGGCCCACTACAAGTACTGTCTCGGCATTTCCCTCAAGGGACTAAGGAAAACCACGAAACATCGCATTCGGCACAACCGTTGTTGCGGCCGATATTCGAACCCGGAGCCTTAACGCGACACCAAAATGATCTGTAAAATTACAAATTGAATTCCATTTTACAATCTAGAGACAAGTCTCCCTGTGCATATAGGAGTGTAGGGGGACCAGAGGCGTGACTCCATTCATTCTCAGCCTCTATATTAGATGGAGGTGTTTGGTCAACTTCACCCCTCAGCCGCTTCACCCCCCCCCCCACGAAAGAGCCCCCGGTACACATCAAATAGAACCAGTCTGGGCATTTTTGAGCAGAGAAACATCTTACCCTGCCAGGAATCGAAATACGGGTCTTCCACCCCGTAGCGTAACTACTATACCGACTGAGCTATCACGGCCGGTTTTACATTAATTGTTGTATCTATTCGTATAATAAAGAAGTCAAAGTTGGTTGTAAAGTACAAATTTTCAGACAGCCACAAGATGATCTTTTGAAGCACTGAAACAACGCGAAGTAGCAAGACAGAACGCGCCATAAGCTATCCGACTCTCTAGATCACAGTTTTCCGCTTCAAGAGTAAAGGAGATGAAGCGATTTGTGAAGCAGTTCATTTGCTGTGTGTCAGTGATACACTACTGTCACAACCGGTTAGGAAATCGAATTAATTTTGTAAGCCACAGTTTGGGAGGTCTCTACTAGCAACTCTTCAGAGCATTACAGGAAAAACCAACCAAGTAGCATCCTAGCTACTCCAGGGACAAGTCGCACACAATTCCAAAATAAAGCAACCTGAAATACAAAAATTGTGTTTCTCAAAGCGGTGTTGCTGAAGTTGCAGGTGTTTGCTATGCCCTACAGGCTTCCAAACGAAAAATCTGTACACATTTCTCTTGTCAAATATACGTGACACATGCACCACCAATCTCATCCTCCTTGATTTGATCATCGTAATAATATTTGGCGAGAATTTCAAATCACGAAGCTCCCCATTATGCAATTTTCTCAATTCCCACTGTTACGCCCTACCACTTAAGCCCAATATATTCCTCAACACCCTGTTCTCGGACACCCTGTACCTCAACGTCGTCATGATATACACAACAGCCAAGTTACAGTTCCGTATATTGCGTTCTTATATTTTGAGACAGCAAACTAAAACAAAAGATTCTAGACCTAATGGTAGAAGGCATTCCGAGAATTTACTCTGCTCTTAATTTCTTCATGCATAAAATTTCGATTCGTTATTGAAGTTCCGAAGCCCTAAATTTGCTTCATTTTCACTACAAAACTGCTTATAAAATCTGTCGTCTTCTGGGTAATTACACGGCGTCGTGTGGTAATTATTTACCGACGTTTCGGGACAACGTATCGGTCCCATCTTCACGGGTCAAGATTCCGAGTAGCAAAGAAAGACAGCAAAACCGATACGTTGTCCCGAAACGTCGGTAAATAATTACCACTTGCTGGCTTTCTTTCCTAGTCGGAATCTTGACCCGTGAAGATGGGACCGATACGTTGTCCCGAAACGTCGGTAAATAATTACCACTTGCTGGATTTCTTTCCTAGTCGGAATCTTGACCCGTGAAGATGGGACCGATACGTTGTCCCGAAACGTCGGTAAATAATTACCACTTGCTGGCTTTCTTTCCTAGTCGGAATCTTGACCCGTGAAGATGGGGACCGATACGTTGTCCCGAAACGTCGGTAAATAATTACAACATGCTGGCTATCTTTCCTAGTCGGAATCTTAACCCGTGAAGATGGGACCGATACGTTGTCCCGAAACGTCGGTAAATAATTACCACACGACGCCGTGTAATTACTCAGAAGACCACAGATTACATCAACATCGCGGCGGAAGCCTGAAATCGAGGTTAAAACTGCTTATGTATAAACCCTTGCTGTAATGTACAGTTCAGTTCATATTACTAGCAACCCTTCAAACGACATGACCGCCACTGTACCTGCGACATAGACCACTGTTGGTCGGAACGGATGCCTGCTCACGGCTCCTGGCTCTAGACATAATGGCGACGACAAAAAACGTACACAGTGGAGTCCCGCCTCCTCCATCACCGGGTTTTTGTCGCATTGTGAGATCGCGACCCTCCAAACCACAGCGGAATGTAAGAGGAACCACAAGATATGAGGGAAGCACTTTTGTCATCCGCTGTACCTACAGTAATGAAGATTGAATGGGAACACAACTGGAATACTTGGGTGGTAAGGGCCACAGTGGCATTGAATTAGCACCGCACGTTGCAGCTGAAGGATTGTATATTTGTGTGCAAGAATTGCTTAGCAGGAGGTTTTGACACGACAACAAATGTGAACACAAAAAGACACGATGCATTAAGTCACCTAAACAAAACGTGTTTACAGCTGAATTAATTTTTGTCGTCCACAGGTCAAAAATAGTTATTAATAACAATAATGATAACACGTGTCTTTGTACTTGCACGTGTAACGTTATTGTATCAAATGGTTCCTAAGTTAAGTGCAGCAAGTTATGCAGTTAGATCGATGTATCGTATCAGCAATATCGACACATTTAAATCAATTTATTTCGCATACTTTCGTTCTATTATAAAGTACGGAATAATTTTTGGGGTAATTTCTCCAACAGTAAGAAGATATTCACATTGCAGAAGAAAATCGTTAGAAGTACGGTCGGTGCACAACCAAGAACTCCATGCAGAAGTACGGTCGGTGCACAACCAACAACTCCATGCAGAAGTACGGTCGGTGCACAACCAACAACTCCATGCAGAAGTACGGTCGGTGCACAACCAACAACTCCATGCAGAAGTACGGTCGGTGCACAACCAAGTACGGTCGGTGCACAACCAAGAACTGCATGCAGAAGTACGGTCGGTGCACAACCAAGTACGGTCGGTGCACAACCAAGAACTGCATGCAGAAGTACGGTCGGTGCACAACCAAGAACTGCATGCAGAAGTACGGTCGGTGCACAACCAAGAACTGCATGCAGAAGTACGGTCGGTGCACAACCAAGAACTCCATGCAGAAGTACGGTCGGTGCACAACCAAGAACTGCATGCAGAAGTACGGTCGGTGCACAACCAAGAACTGCATGCAGAAGTACGGTCGGTGCACAACCAAGAACTCCATGCAGAAGTACGGTCGGTGCACAACCAAGAACTGCATGCAGAAGTACGGTCGGTGCACAACCAAGAACTGCATGCAGAAGTACGGTCGGTGCACAACCAAGAACTTCATGCAGAAGTACGGTCGGTGCACAACCAAGAACTGCATGCAGAAGTACGGTCGGTGCACAACCAAGAACTCCATGCAGAAGTACGGTCGGTGCACAACCAAGAACTGCATGCAGAAGTACGGTCGGTGCACAACCAACAACACAAAATGTGTGTGCTAAATACTGTCAAATGTGTGTGCTAAATACTGGCAATAAATGTGTGTGCTAAATACTGTCAATAAATGTGTGTGCTAAATACTGTCAATAAATGTGTGTGCTAAATATGTCATAAATGTGTGTGCTAAATACTGTCAATAAATATGTGTGCTAAATACTGTCAATAAATGTGTGTGCTAAATACTGTCAATAAATGTGTGTGCTAAATACTGTCAATAAATGTGTGTGCTAAATATGTCAATAAATGTGTGTGCTAAATACTGTCAATAAATGTGGTGCTAAATACTGTCAATAAATGTGCGTGCTAAATACTGTCAATAAATGTGTGTGCTAAATACTGTCAATAAATGTGGTGCTAAATACTGTCAATAAATGTGTGTGCTAAATACTGTCAATAAATGTGTGTGCTAATATACTGTCAATAAATATGTGTGCTAAATACTGTCAATAAATGTGTGTGCTAAATACTGTCAATAAATGTGGTGCTAAATACTGTCAATAAATGTGGTGCTAAATACTGTCAATAAATGTGGTGCTAAATACTGTCAATAAATGTGCGTGCTAAATACTGTCAATAAATGTGTGTGCTAAATACTGTCAATAAATGTGTGTGCTAAATACTGTCAATAAATGTGTGTGCTAAATACTGTCAATAAATGTGTGCTAAATACTGTCAATAAATGTGTGTGCTAAATACTGTCAATAAATGTGTGTGCTAAACTGCAATAACTGTGTGCTAAATACTGTCAATAAGTGTGTGCTAAATACTGTCAATAAATGTGTGTGCTAAATACTGTCAATAAATGTGTGTGCTAAATACTGTCAATAAATGTGTGTGCTAAATACTGTCAATAAATGTGGTGCTAAATACTGTCAATAAATGTGTGTAAATACTGTCAATAAATGTGTGTGCTAAATACTGTCAATAAATGTGTGTGCTAAATACTGTCAATAAATGTGTGTGCTAAATACTGTCAATAAATGTGTGTGCTAAATACTGTCAATAAATGTGTGTGCTAAATACTGTCAATAAATGTGTGTGCTAAATACTGTCAATAAATGTGTGTGCTAAATACTGTCAATAAATGTGTGTGCTAAATACTGTCAATAAATGTGTGTGCTAAATACTGTCAATAAATGTGTGTGCTAAATACTGTCAATAAATGTGTGTGCTAAATACTGTCAATAAATGTGGTGCTAAATATGTCAATAAATGTGTGCAATTGCTAAATATTGTTCAATATAATAAGTGTGTGCTAAATACTGTCAATAAATGTGTGTGCTAAATACTGTCAATAAATGTGTGTGCTAAATACTGTCAATAAATGTGGTGCTAAATACTGTCAATAAATGTGTGTGCTAAATACTGTCAATAAATGTGTGTGCTAAATACTGTCAATAAATGTGGTGCTAAATACTGTCAATAAATGTGTGCTAAATACTGTCAATAAATGTGTGTGCTAAATACTGTCAATAAATGTGTGTGCTAAATACTGTCAATAAAATGTGTGTGCTAAATACTGTCAATAAATGTGTGTGCTAAATACTGTCAATAAATGTGTGTGCTAAATACTGTCAATAAATGTGTGTGCTAAATACTGTCAATAAATGTGTGTGCTAAATACTGTCAATAAATGTGTGTGCTAAATACTGTCAATAAATGTGTGTGCTAAATACTGTCAATAAATGTGTGTGCTAAATACTGTCAATAAATGTGTGTGCTAAATACTGTCAATAAATGTGTGTGCTAAATACTGTCAATAAATGTGTGCTAAATACTGTCAATAAATGTGTGTGCTAAATACTGTCAATAAATGTGTGTGCTAAATACTGTCAATAAATGTGGTGCTAAATACTGTCAATAAATGTGTGTGCTAAATACTGTCAATAAATGTGTGTGCTAAATACTGTCAATAAATGTGGTGCTAAATATGTAATATGTTTGCTAAATACTGTCAATAAATGTGTTTGTTTGTGTGCTAAATACTGTCAATAAATGTGTGTGCTAAATACTGTCAATAAATGTGTGTGCTAAATACTGTCAATAAATGTGTGTGCTAAATACTGTCAATAAATGTGTGTGCTAAATACTGTCAATAAATGTGTGTGCTAAATACTGTCAATAAAAAAGTGTGCTAAATACTGTCAATAAATGTGTGTGCTAAATACTGTCAATAAATGTGTGTGCTAAATACTGTCAATAAATGTGTGTGCTAAATACTGTCAATAAATGTGTGTGCTAAATACTGTCAATAAATGTGTGTGCTAAATACTGTCAATAAATGTGTGTGCTAAATACTGTCAATAAATGTGTGTGCTAAATACTGTCAATAAATGTGTGCCTATAATCAAAGGCTTGCACTCGTTCGAATATTTCTTAGGGCTCCTGCGAGACACAAAGCTGTCATAACAGAAACACACGGCGGTACTTGCAAAGTTAATATTGCGGAGATCAGTGACAGGCAGAAGGACAAATTTAAGAGTTACAAAGCAACTGCTGTCTATTTCAGAGACGTAACACCGACATAATGACGACTGAGTCCGGCACTTTACGTGTCTGCTGATACCTAACGGTGATGCACAGTGCGACCGTGGTAGAGAAAATTACGTAACAGAGAGCTTCATGGTCCGCACTGATCAGAAAATGTCATGTAAGAGGCGTGGCATGTGGATTGTGTTGAGGGGGGAGACATTATATATATATATATATATATATAGAGTTTTGGTGGAGCAATCTGAAGAAAAGAGACGACTTGGAAAGTCTAGGAGTGGATGGTCGGATAATATTAAAACAGACCTTAAAAATAGGAAGGGAGAGCGTGGCTTGAATTCGTGTGTCTCAGGACGAAGAAGCGATGTGCTTTTGTGAACACGGTAATGAACCTCCGGGTTCCATAGAATGTGGAAAATTTCTCGATTATCTCAGAAACTATCAGATTCCCGAGAAAAACTATGCTCCATGGCATTTTTTTTTAAATTAGGTAGTAGGTCAGGCAGTCAGTCAAGTCAGTCAGTCAGTCAAGTCAGTCATTCAGTCAGTCAGCTTAGTAAATAACCAACCAAAACTTTTCACTTGACGTCCATTTTACTCTGAAATTTTCACCCTAGAGTAATTAAATAAGACGCCAATAGATATTGCAACATCGTTCTGAATATCACAACTTTTCCACAAAGAGTGGAAAAGAAGAAAATCGTAACTGTGTGCCAGACTACAACAGACACAAAATTAATTCTACGGGCGCGCCACCCCAGCGCGGAAGTGTGTGTATTTCTATTACTACTAAATCTGAAAAGTTTTATGAAACAACTGATAAGCTCTTTTCCAGAACTAATGGCAAGGAGCTAGCAAGTAGCTGCTTTCTGATTGGTTAATTTTCCACCCTCCCACATCTGTCCTGCACCTTGCCTGTCGTATAAGCAGCGAAAGAAAATAAAAGTTATTCTTCGAGAAAAGAAGTTCGTCGCAACTTTTGCTGGCACCCTTGGATATACACAGACTGCAGCTCTGCCTGCACTCACTGAACAAGAGCTGACTAAGCAACGCTCGCTTTCTGAGCCGGTATTTTGATAGAACGGAAAAATGGGAGAAAGACGGTTTAAAAACGTACTGCTTTGTAAGACCTGGAGGGACAATGAGCGAGGTACGTAGTGAGGGGCACAGCGTTTATATTGTTACGGGGGATATCCTGAATTTATCCAGTCCGTACCGCGCAGTAAACACACTCCGTCTCAGTTATACAAACCAGTCAGTTAATGTTGTACAGTGAAATAATCGCTGTTTGTTCTGAGATCCACACAAAACACATAAATACAGTCCGTACCGCGCAGTAAACACACTCCGTCTCAGTTACACAAACCAGTCAGTTAATGCTGTACAGTGAAATAATCGCTGTTTGTTCTGAGATCCACACAAAACACATAAATACAGTCCGTACCGCGCAGTAAACACACTCCATCTCAGTTATACAAACCAGTCAGTTAATGTTGTACAGTGAAATAATCGCTGTTTGTTCTGAGATCCACACAAAACACATAAATACAGTCCGTACCGCGCAGTAAACACACTCCGTCTCAGTTATACAAACCAATCAGTTAATGTTGTACAGTGAAATAATCGCTGTTTGTTCTGAGATCCACACAAAACACATAAATACAGTCCGTACCGCGCAGTAAACACACTCCATCTCAGTTATACAAACCAGTCAGTTAATGTTGTACAGTGAAATAATCGCTGTTTGTTCTGAGATCCACACAAAACACATAAATACAGTCCGTACCACGCAGTAAACACACTCCGTCTCAGTTATACAAACCAGTCAGTTAATGTTGTACAGTGAAATAATCGCTGTTTGTTCTGAGATCCACACAAAACACATAAATAAACTGTGTGGGCAGAACGTAGAATTGTCGAATGTTAAACATGGTGGTACATATAGTGACCAGTAGGCAGCTGCGCGTTCAAAATGTGCGAAGGATTCAAAGATAACAAATCTCAGTTCATCAAGACACGTCACACATTTATGGTACCCTAGGCTTCATTACCTTACAAAATAACCCGCCCTCTTCTGAACCAAAATAATCCAGTCCAAAGCACTCTAACCTAATTCCAGATACATTTTAATATTATCTTTCTCATCGAAGTCTAGGTCTTCTAATGTCTCTCTTTCATGATTGTGTTCCAATTACGATTCTGTGAGCGTGCTACATGACCTGTTTATCTCCTACTTAGCTCGACCATATTATATAGCTAGTGCTGGTGAAGACTACGAGCCGTGAAGCTTCTCATTACGCAGTTTTCTCCGGCGTCTTGTCACTTCCCCTCTAGACCCAATACCAACACCATGACCTCCCTCAATAAGACAGACCACATCTCACACTCACGCAAAAGGCCTACGAAGTGTAAACATTACGATTGTCATGTTCAGATATTCACGTCGTTGAACAGAAGACAGGAAAACAACAGACTGCGAGCCGACTGGCAGCGAGCATCCACCTGACCTTATCTGCCCTCGCCGGAAGGTCGCGGGTTCGATTCCCGATGGTGTCATTGGAAGTTTTCATTGACATAATCCTTTCGGTCGCACTATGGCCCTGGGGTCGACTCAGCCTCTAACAGAAATGAGTACCAGGAATATTTCCTGGGGGTAAAGGTGGCCGGTGCGTAGGGCTGACAACCTTACCACCTTCATGTGCTGACTGTCTATAAATCTGTGAGCCTCAACCTCCTGGAACCCTAACGGCCTGTCCAGGTCTGTAATGGGATTGCTTTACCTTTACCTTTACCTTTACCTTTACCTTTACCTTTACCTTTACTGCCGTTCTAAGGTACTTAAATTTCTTCGCCTTTTCAAGTGATTTTTCGGTCATGTTTATCAGTCATAGGACTGTCACGTCACGTAATCAGTAACCGCCGACTTCATTTCTACGCAAAAGATGAAGTTGTCCCTGTGCATTCCATGAAAGCATATAAGGGAAAGGAGGTATATCTCCACGCATTCTTAAACTCGACATTAAATGGCAGTGAGTAACGAGCTTCGAAGCTCCGATGCTTTACCCGTGCAGCAAACAGCGCCCTGTGGCCACTGAATAGGGGGCAGGGTGGGCCTGCAGCCGGTCTGGACGTTTCGGAAAAACATCTTACCCTGCTCTGAATGTAACGCAGCATAGTCGCTGTACCGACTGAGCCATCTCAGCTTCACGTTAATTTCTAGAGCTAACCCAATAGAGGCTCGGTGTGTTTGTTACAGTATTTATGTTTATTTCGGGGAAAAAGAGCTGGGAAGATTACAAAGAACAGTCGCGGTACATAGTTCACTCTCGCACTATCTCGAACCCTGTTATCTTATGTTGCAGCTTTTTGGTAAAACTTTTTTAATAATCGCAAGTTTCTCTGTTTCCTTGCCTACGTGTGGACGGCACAGACACATTCCAGCCCCTCTCTCTTCCAGAACACAGACACATTCCAGCCCCTCTCTCTTCCAGAACACAGACACATTCCAGCCCCTCTCTCTTCCAGAACACAGACACATTCCAGCCCCTCTCTCTTCCAGAACACAGACACATTCCAGCCCCTCTCTCTTCCAGAACACAGACACATTCCAGCCCCTCTCTCTTCCAGAACACAGACACATTCCAGCCCCTCTCTCTTCCAGAAAACAGACACATTCCAGCCCCTCTCTCTTCCAGAACACAGACACATTCCAGCCCCTCTCTCTTCCAGAAAACAGACACATTCCAGCCCCTCTCTCTTCCAGAACACAGACACATTCCAGCCCCTCTCTCTTCCAGAAAACAGATACATTCCAGCCCCTCTCTCTTCCAGAACACAGACACATTCCAGCCCCTCTCTCTTCCAGAAAACAGACACATTCCAGCCCCTCTCTCTTCCAGAACACAGACACATTCCAGCCCCTCTCTCTTCCAGAACACAGACACATTCCAGCCCCTCTCTCTTCCAGAACACAGACACATTCCAGCCCCTCTCTCTTCCAGAACACAGAAGTGCCAACTGTGATTAAATTCCACGTTGCCTACCACAAAAAAGTACTGTTGAAATCTGCGGTCTTCTGGGGTGTTACGTGGCGTCGTGTGGTAATTGTTTACCGCAGCGGTATTCAACCTTTTTTTGTTCACGTACCCCCACATATAATTTCACTTCAACTTTGTACCCCCAAAGCTGTTGGTGCACAATTCAAGCTATACACAGTCTATAATCTACATCTAAAATAAGTTAAATAAATTACATCCAAAATAATGTATTAAATAATAAGTTTTAAATGACAAAAGGAGAGTCAAGCTATTAAATAACAAATATATTATTGTCTATCGTATAAAAATTAATAAAGGAACAAATGTATTTTAGCAAAGCAAAATTATATGCACTGTGTGGAATAAAATGAAACTAGCCGCCCAGATAAGAATCGCATAAAGGAGAGAGAGAGAGAGAGAGAGAGAGAGAAATGGCGCTCCCAAATCGCATGTCCTTACGTCCGGTCTGTTGTGGCTAACCGTAAATCTGGCCCTGATTATTCAGTGTTTATCATGAAATAATGTTTTTATTTTTTTATTTTACGTACCCCCTAAGATGTCTACGCGTACCCCCGGACGTACGCGTACCCCAGGTTGAATACCACTGGTTTAACGTATCGGTACCACACTCACGGGTCAAGAGTCCGAGTCCGGACTCTTCGATACGTTGTCCCGAAACGTCGGTAAACAATTACCACACGACGCTACGTAATACCCCAGAAGACCGCAAATTTCATCAACATCGCGGCGGAAGCCTGAAATCGAGGCTAAAGAAGTGCTGTGTTTGTTATTTGTAATGCATGTGTTTAATATACTGCGAAGAAAGGAATCACTGCACACACAATCACTGCACACACAATCACTGCACACACAATCACTGCACACACAATCACTAAAACACACCATCACTGCACACACAATCACTGCACACACAATCACTGCACACACCATCACTGCACACACAATCACTGCACACACAATCACTGTACAGACCATCACTGCACACACAATCATTTCACACACCATCACTGCACACACAATCACTTCACACACCATCACTTCACACACCATCACTGCACACACAATCACTGCACACACCATCACTGTACACACCATTACTGCACACACAATCATTTCACACACCATCACTGCACACACCATCACTGCACACACCATCACTGCACACACCATCACTGCACACACCATCACTGCACACACCATCACTGCACACACCATCACTGCACACACCATCACTGCACACACAATCACTGCACACACAATCACTTCACACACCATCACTGCACACACCATCACTGCACACACAATCACTTCACACACCATTACTGCACACACAATCATTTCACACACCATCACTGCACACATCATCACTGCACACACCATCACTGCACACACCATCACTGCACACACAATCACTGCACACACAATCACTGCACACACAATCACTGCACACACAATCACTGCACACACAATCACTGCACACACAATCACTGCACACACCATCACTGCACACACAATCACTGCACACACAATCACTTCACACACAATCACTTCACACACCATCACTGCACACACAATCACTGCACACACAATCACTGCACACACAATCACTGCACACACACAATCACTGCACAACACCATCACTGCACACACAATCACTGCACACACAATCACTTCACACACCATCACTGCACACACAATCACTGCACACACAATCACTTCACACACCATCACTGCCAACCACACAATCACTGCACACACAATCACTGTACACACCATCACTGCACACACAATCATTTCCACACCCATCACTGCACACACAATCACTTCACACACATCACTGCAACACACAATCACTGCACACACCATCACTGTACACACCATTACTGCACACACAATCATTTCACACACCATCACTGCACACACATCACTGCACACACACATCACTGCACACACCATCACTGCACACACAATCACTGCACACACAATCACTTCACACACCATCACTGCACACACCATCACTGCACACACAATCACTTCACACACCATCACTGCACACACAATCACTGCACACACCATCACTGTACACACCATTACTGCACACACAATCATTTCACACACCATCACTGCACACATCATCACTGCACACACCATCACTGCACACACCATCACTGCACACACCATCACTGCACACACAATCACTGCACACACAATCACTTCACACACCATCACTGCACACACCATCACTGCACACACAATCACTTCACACACCATCACTGCACACACCATCACTGCACACACCATCACTGCACACACCATCACTGCACACACAATCACTGCACACACCATCACTGCACACACAATCACTGCACACACAATCACTGCACACACAATCCGACGGTGTTCAAACTGACCAACACCATTTCTGTCCATATTTCAGCTTTCTTACTCTGTAGGCGGACAGTCACGTGACAGTCACCCTGCAACTCCATGACCCTTTCAGAAGCCAAAAGTTGTTCAGCGAGTCATAAAACTGCCCACATTTTATGAAGCTCGACTGCCCATTAATCTTATCACAACAGTCCGCCAGTGGTCCGTAACCTGAGCCAGATAAATCCAGTCAAAATTTTGCCATTCTATTTCTTTCAACTTTGTTTCAGCATTATCCTGTCATCTACACCTAGGTCTAACAAACGGACTCTTTCTTTCAAGTTGTCACACCAAGACTTTCCATGAAATTGTTTCCCATGTATGCTACACGACCGATCCATCTCAGTCTCCTTCTTTTTAAAAGCTTATACGTACCAAACACAAGATAGAACAACGATTCCAAAAATACAAGTTACTAGCCACGTGACGTCATATTACGTGGTGATATAATATTCACGCGCTACTCCACGGCATCTCTTGCTATCATCTCCTCAGTTTGATCCTTTTGTGTATATTACGGTGCTACGGGGTTCAGATATGTTCATGGCATGAATCAGAAACGTTCTTAGCTTGCTACATATTACCGGCAAAGTACGACGCTGCAATGCCGACCGAAATATAAGTATGCATTTATTATTTTGTTCCGGATATTGAGATGTTACTCACACTGTGGGGGCACGCGGTGGCGCAGTTGGTTGAGGCACTGAGCTACAAGCCGGAAGGTCGCGGGTTCGATTCCCGAAGGTGTCATTGGAATTTTTCATTGACATAATCCTTCCGGTCGCACTATGGCCCTGGGGTCGACTCAGCCTCTAACAGAAATGAGTACCAGAAATATTTCCTGGGGGGTAAAGGCGGCCGGTGCGTAGGGCTGACAACCTTACCACCTTCATGTGCCGATTGTCTATAAATCTGGGAGCCTCAACCTCCTGGAACCCTCAGGGCCTGTCCAGGCCTGTAATGGCTTTGCTTTACTCACACTGTGTTTCTGCAAAGTGCTGACAATTAAGATTGTGACGTCACGCTACTCACCACCGACACCGCCAAGCCACGACGTCTTTCAACACTTCAAACGAACTCCGCGACCTGTAATAACGAAAACCATTTTCACAGTGAGAAGTCGTAAATTTGAAACCTCAGTGATACAAAGTGTTGAGAAATTGCAGAATTCAAAATGTGCTCCATAAAGTAGCAATTAACTTGGAGCGTTCAACATCGCAGGGGCCGAGACAGGAAGCAGTTCCAGGCAGAGAATATTTAAAACGCGTGACGTCACATGCGCTCTTGTGTAGACATATTAATATAGGAGATCACCGGCAGTGTAAAAATTCAGTTCACTATTTGCTGTCAATATTTTGTATTAGGTTTAATACTCCGAAATGTGTTTGAGTATTTATTTTATTTTGGTTCTATCAGAAAAATGTACAATTTTATTACCTATTATTCAATACGTATATTTCATTGAAGACGGTCTAACATGTTTCGAACCTTATATGAGGTTCATCTTCAGGGACATCTGTTTTAAATTACACCAGCCCTTCTTCAAAGGTACGTGTTAGGTTGTACACTTTAAAGTGTTGTTTGTTGTTTGAGTGGTCATCTAATTAGACCTTATGACCTTATGAATGCCATATAATATATATATATATATATATATAATAACAATATAATAACCATGGCTCAACAGCCCTATATGGGCCCGGGCCTCCTCTTGCCTCCTCTTTTCGAGGTTACTAAGTCGTGCGCATTCGTGGCAGTTGGTGACTGGCCAACTGGCCGCGCTAGTGTTCTATCGGTCCTGATGTGCCCGCCAGAGCTATCTAGCAGGCAGTCAGGAGACTTGAGTGAGAAATGGAGGCAATTTAGCTTACGTAACATTTCTATTCATGCCCGTAAGGTTTTACATGCCGTAAATCTACGACATGGGACCGACGGCTTTACTTCCCCTCTGAAGGAAGTGGTGCTACGAATTTTTATCACCCTTAAAAATCCATCGACCTCGGTCGGGATCGAACCCGCGAACCTTAGGTCTAGTGACGAGCACGCTAACCACTAGTCCACGAGGGCGACTATATATATATATATAATATATGTATATATGTGCACATAAATATTTTAATTAGATATTTCATTATTCAAAATGTAAATGTAGAAGTCAGTTTATCATTCAGCGGGTTAAGCAATTAATTAATTAACTAATTAATGTTTTAGGTATTTATAAATCCATCCATTTGCTTCATTATTAATTCATCTTATTAATTGGCCATGTAATATTAATAACTTAGTTAATTAGCAAGCCAGTTGGTTAGTTACTGGACCAGACGGTTAATAGGGCCTAATTAGTTACTGGACTAGACGGTTAATAGGGCCTAATTAGTTACTGGACTAGACGGTTAATAGGGCCTAATTAGTTACTGGACCAGACGGTTAATAGGGCCTAATTAGTTACTGGACTAGACGGTTAATAGGGCCTAATTAGTTACTGGACCTAGACGGTTAATAGGGCCTAATTAGTTACTGGACTAGACGGTTAATAGGGCCTAATTAGTTACTGGACCAGACGGTTAATAGGGCCTAATTAGTTACTGGACCAGACGGTTAATAGGGCCTAATTAGTTACTGGACCAGACGGTTAATAGGGCCTAATTAGTTACTGGACCAGACGGTTAATAGGGCCTAATTAGTTACTGGACCAGACGGTTAATAGGGCCTAATTAGTTACTGGACTAGACGGTTAATAGGGCCTAATTAGTTACTGGACCAGACGGTTAATAGGGCCTAATTAGTTACTGGACCAGACGGTTAATAGGGCCTAATTAGTTACTGGACTAGACGGTTTAATAGGGCCTAATTAGTTACTGGACCAGACGGTTAATAGGGCCTAATTAGTTACTGGACTAGAAGGTTAATAGGGCCTAATTAGTTACTGGACCAGACGGTTAATAGGGCCTAATTAGTTACTGGACCAGACGGTTAATAGGGCCTAATTAGTTACTGGACCTAGACGGTTAATAGGGCCTAATTAGTTACTGGACCAGACGGTTAATAGGGCCTAATTAGTTACTGGACAGACGGTTAATAGGGCCTAATTAGTTACTGGACTAGACGGTTAATAGGGCCTAATTAGTTACTGGACCAGACGGTTAATAGGGCCTAATTAGTTACTGGACCAGACGGTTAATAGGGCCTAATTAGTTACTGGACTAGACGGTTAATAGGGCCTAATTAGTTACTGGACCAGACGGTTAATAGGGCCTAATTAGTTACTGGACTAGACGGTTAATAGGGCCTAATTAGTTACTGGACCAGACGGTTAATAGGGCCTAATTAGTTACTGGACCAGACGGTTAATAGGGCCTAATTAGTTACTGGACTAGACGGTTAATAGGGCCTAATTAGTTACTGGACCAGACGGTTAATAGGGCCTAATTAGTTACTGGACAGACGGTTAATAGGGCCTAATTAGTTACTGGACTAGACGGTTAATAGGGCCTAATTAGTTACTGGACCAGACGGTTAATAGGGCCTAATTAGTTACTGGACCTAGACGGTTAATAGGGCCTAATTAGTTACTGGACCAGACGGTTAATAGGGCCTAATTAGTTACTGGACTAGACGGTTAATAGGGCCTAATTAGTTACTGGACTAGACGGTTAATAGGGCCTAATTAGTTACTGGACCAGACGGTTAATAGGGCCTAATTAGTTACTGGACTAGACGGTTAATAGGGCCTAATTAGTTACTGGACAGACGGTTAATAGGGCCTAATTAGTTACTGGACCAGACGGTTAATAGGGCCTAATTAGTTACTGACCAGACGGTTAATAGGGCCTAATTAGTTACTGGACCAGACGGTTAATAGGGCCTAATTAGTTACTGGACCAGACGGTTAATAGGGCCTAATTAGTTACTTACGAGTTCAAACCTGAATGTGGATGTACAGTTTGTTACACAGCAAAGGCGGTCAGTCAGTCTACAGTCGGTTTATCAGTCGTTCAGTCATCGGACTCACGGTTCGAAGGCCAGTTCAGCTAGCTATAGCAAAGGTCACCCCAACCTAATGGCACATAGTGCGGCTAGACGGTATAGCTCTAACTCTTTTACTGGACCAGACGGTTAATAGGGCCTAATTAGTTACTGGACCAGACGGTTAATAGGGCCTAATTAGTTACTGGACCAGACGGTTAATAGGGCCTAATTAGTTACTGGACCAGACGGGTTAATAGGGCCTAATTAGTTACTGCACTAGACGGTTAATAGGGCCTAATTAGTTACTGGACCAGACGGTTAATAGGGCCTAATTAGTTACTGGACTAGCGGTTAATAGGGCCTAATTAGTTACTGGACCAGACGGTTAATAGGGCCTAATTAGTTACTGGACTAGACGGTTAATAGGGCCTAATTAGTTACTGGACTAGACGGTTAATAGGGCCTAATTAGTTACTGGACCAGACGGTTAATAGGGCCTAATTAGTTACTGGACTAGACGGTTAATAGGGCCTAATTAGTTACTGGACTAGACGGTTAATAGGGCCTAATTAGTTACTGGACTAGACGGTTAATAGGGCCTAATTAGTTACTGGACTAGACGGTTAATAGGGCCTAATTAGTTACTTCGAAGTTCAAACCTGCAGATGTGGATGTACAGTTTGTTAACAAGCAAAGGCGGTCAGTCAGTCAGTCGGTCAGTTGGGACAGGCAGTCAGCTAGCTAAGCAGATGGTCACCCTATAACCTGCCATGATGGCACAGAGTGGGGTAGAGGTATGGCTCTACTCTTTCTTTAACATCGGGGCTAGATGGGGGTGGGTGAGTGGTCAACGCCGCGCCTCGGCCGCTTTACCCCGGGAATGACCCGGTACCCATTGTACAGGAGGCTGGGTGGGCCCCAGGGCACGTCTGGACAGGTGCTAAAAATCTCGCCCTCACCGGGATTCGATCCCCGGACCGTCTAGCTCTTAGCGAGTCGTTATACCGACTGAGCTATCGCGGCCCCACAGTCGCTATACCGACTGAGCTATCGCGGCCCACACAGTCGCTATACCGACTGAGCTATCGCGGCCCACACATAGAACGAGGATACGTTTATGAAAAGACATCACAAAAGTCTGAACACTTCGTGAGAACTCAGGTCCTTACTGCGGTAGCGATAAGCATGCCACTCTTCTGAGATGTTGTGCCATGGTAACTAGTAAATGGTCACCGACGTTTCGTATTAGCGTACTACCACCACCTTCAGGGTCTAGCAGTCTGTCTTCATGCAGAAACTTGCTGTCTCCTTCAAGAAGGAAGTACAGACCAGCAGTGACATCTACATGTACATGACTGACATTACATGTCTTCCTGCAATTCATTCATTCATTTATTCATTCATTAATTCATTCTGCAGTCTGTCTTACGACAGGTCCGTAGCCTCTTCCAAAGCGAGTTCTCCACAGGGTGCGATCTAGTGCTTCCTCTTTCACCCCAACAAACAGCACAACAAATTTCACTTACACACATATACAGGGGACACTTCGATACCAAATTTAATCAAAATTCTTTCAGTAAACGTAATTTCGGAGGCGAACTATACGGCTGTACATACGTATATGTGAGTTGTTCGTAATAAAAAGCCCACAAAACCTTCAAGAGACCCTGACCACAGAGGTAGCAGGATACTCCGTAACGTCCGTACATTTGTACCAGACTAAACGGCATCATATCTCAGAAGACAGCAACTTTCATAGTGCATGTGTCACACCTATGTATATTTGCATGACCTGTGTTGAGTTACTGAGAGACAAATGTCTTGCCATCAGCGCACAGCGACGCAGATTAATTACCGCTGACCGCTTCATGTCGACACTGCGCTGCGGAGTGAGATAGCAAAGCCGTGTCATCAAGGGTGGTGATTCGTCTTGGACAGGAGAGGGTTGCTGTTGTGCGAGTCGGGCGAGAAGATGGATTGCAGTGCAAACAGGGCGCACTGCAGCTCTTGAAGGACGCTTTAATACACAGAGGGTGACAGACAGGATGGCAGGTCTTCGAGGGCCTTCTTCTGACAGCTGTTGAAGTAGCTGGTCACTAGGTGGCGTGTCGATGTTTGTCGTACGTCGACGTAACTATCTGCATACAGCACGGAGTTCCTCTGATTAGTATAACTAACTAACTGACTGACTAACTAACTAACTAACACCATGGAGCAGAGTACTTCTTGAGAAGCTAACAGGTCGTCAGCTAGTCAAGAAATTCCCCGCGTTTTATGGAACCCGAAGGTTCATTACCGCACTCACAACAGCCCGCCACCTGTCCCTATCCTAAGTAAGGCCCCATAACTAACTAACTAACTAACTCCATGTAGCACAGTCCTTCTTGAGAAGCTAACAGGTCGTCAGCTAGTCAAGAAATTCCCCGCGTTTTATGGAACCCGAAGGTTCATTACCGCACTCACAACAGCCCGCCACCTGTCCCTATCCTAAGTAAGGCCCCATAACTAACTAACTAACTAACTCCATGTAGCACAGTCCTTCTTGAGAAGCTAACAGGTCGTCAGCTAGTCAAGAAATTCCCCGCGTTTTATGGAACCCGAAGGTTCATTACCGCACTCACAACAGCCCGCCACCTGTCCCTATCCTAAGTAAGGCCCCATAACTAACTAACTAACTAACTAACTAACTCCATGTAGCACAGTCCTTCTTGAAAAGCTAACAGGTCGTCAGCTAGTCAAGAAATTCCCCGCGTTTTATGGAACCCGAAGGTTCATTACCGCACTCACAACAGCCCGCCACCTGTCCCTATCCTAAGTAAGGCCCCATAACTGACTAACTAACTAACTAACTCCATGCAGCACAGTCCTTCTTGAGAAGCTAACAGGTCGTCAGCTAGTCAAGAAATTCCCCGCGTTTTATGGAACCCGAAGGTTCATTACCGCACTCACAACAGCCCGCCACCTGTCCCTATCCTAAGTAAGGCCCCATAACTAACTAACTAACTAACTAACTCCATGGAGCACAGTCCTTCTTGAGAAGCTAACAGGTCGTCAGCTAGTCAAGAAATTCCCCGCGTTTTATGGAACCCGAAGGTTCATTACCGCACTCACAACAGCCCGCCACCTGTCCCTATCCTAAGTAAGGCCCCATAACTAACTAACTAACTAACTAACTCCATGTAGCACAGTCCTTCTTGAGAAGCTAACAGGTCGTCAGCTAGTCAAGAAATTCCCCGCGTTTTATGGAACCCGAAGGTTCATTACCGCACTCACAACAGCCCGCCACCTGTCCCTATACTAAGTAAGGCCCCATAACTAACTAACTAACTAACTAACTAACTAACTCCATGTAGCACAGTCCTTCTTGAGAAGCTAACAGGTCGTCAGCTAGTCAAGAAATTCCCCGCGTTTTATGGAACCCGAAGGTTCATTACCGCACTCACAACAGCCCGCCACCTGTCCCTATCCTAAGTAAGGCCCCATAACTAACTAACTAACTAACTAACTAACTCCATGTAGCACAGTCCTTCTTGAGAAGCTAACAGGTCGTCAGCTAGTCAAGAAATTCCCCGCGTTTTATGGAACCCGAAGGTTCATTACCGCACTCACAACAGCCCGCCACCTGTCCCTATCCTAAGTAAGGCCCCATAACTAACTAACTAACTAACTAACTCCATGTAGCACAGTCCTTCTTGAGAAGCTAACAGGTCGTCAGCTAGTCAAGAAATTCCCCGCGTTTTATGGAACCCGAAGGTTCATTACCGCACTCACAACAGCCCGCCACCTGTCCCTATCCTAAGTAAGGCCCCATAACTGACTAACTAACTAACTAACTCCATGCAGCACAGTCCTTCTTGAGAAGCTAACAGGTCGTCAGCTAGTCAAGAAATTCCCCGCGTTTTATGGAACCCGAAGGTTCATTACCGCACTCACAACAGCCCGCCACCTGTCCCTATCCTAAGTAAGGCCCCATAACTAACTAACTAACTAACTAACTCCATGGAGCACAGTCCTTCTTGAGAAGCTAGCAGGTCGTCAGCTAGTCAAGAAATTCCCCGCGTTTTATGGAACCCCAAGGTTCATTACCGCATTCACAACAGCCCGCCATCTGACCCTATCCTGAGCCATATCAATCCAGGCCATGCCCCCATCCCACTTCTTGAAGATCCATTTTAATATTATCCTCCCATCTACGCCTGGTTCTTCCAAGTGGTCTTCTCTCAGGTCTCTCCACCAAAATTCTGTATGCACCTCTCCCCTCACCCATACATGCTACATGCCCCGCCCATCTCATCACAGATCATTATGTGCACAACTGTCAACATAACAAGGGCCAGATATCCGCACTTGTGTCTTTTTCCAAAACTACTCAAAGACGGGCACTGGGAGTTCAAATTGCAAATTTTCCATTGTTTCATGTTTACCCATCGGACGCGATAGCTCAGTCGGTATAACGACTGAGCTATGAGATGGATGGTCCGGGGATCGAATCCCGGTGGGGGCGAGATTTTCAGCACCCGTCCAGACCGGCCCTGGGGCCCACCCAGCCTCCTGTAAATGGGTACCGGGTCATTCCCGGGGGTAAAGCGGCCGGGGCGTGGCGTTGACCACCCACCCCCATCTAGCGCCGAGGTTAAAGAAAGAGTAGAGCTATACCTCTACTCCCTCTCTGGGCCTTCATGGCTTGTTCTAGGGAGAACTTTACTTTTTTACGTGACAGTTTGATAGATTTAATCGGTAAAATATGATGCTGCAATACCGACCTCAGCATAGGCACCGCTTAACTTATTCATAACGAAGTACTGTTTTTGAGCATCAGTGCCATCTAGTGCCATATAGTGCCATCAGTGCCATCTAGTGCCATCTAGTGCACAATCAACTCTTACAAGAACCCGTGTGCCACAACTAACCAAACGTATTATACAAAGCAACCCCATTACAGGCCCTTAGGGTTCCAGGAGGTTGAGGCTCTCAGATTTCTAGACAATCGGCACATGAAGGTGGTAAGGTTGTCAGCCATACGCACCGGCCGCTTTTACCCCCAGGAAATATTCCTGGTACTCATTTCTGTTAGAAACTGAGTCGACCTCAGGGCCATTGTGCTGCCGGATTATACAGTGCGTTACAGTGCGTTACAGTGCGTTACAACAACCTATATACATATATATATGTCGTCAGTCGTTCTAACAACATTTTAAGTTTTGATTCTGCCGACGGTGATTATGAAAGCGGGGCCTTCTAGAATGTGACGTCATGTAGTTTCTTAGAAGTCCTCCGACGTTTCAGAGGAACGTGCTGCCTCCATCACCCACCCTGATTAGTCCTCTGAAACGTCTGTAAACACGTACCAGACTACACTGCGCCAAATTTGCTCTGTCCAGATTCTCGATCCGTGTTCTCCGGTAAGTAGCAATGCGGTCTGTACGTAAATTGTGAAGGTTCTGACGACGGCGTGTAACAGCGAGAACTGATTGTGTTCTGACGACGGCGTGTAACAGCGAGAACTGATTGTGTTCTGACGACGGCGTGTAACAGCGAGAACTGATTGTGTTCTGACGACGGCGTGTAACAGCGAGAACTGATTGTGTTCTGACGACGGCGTGTAACAGCGAGAACTGATTGTGTTCTGACGACGGCGTGTAACAGCGAGAACTGATTGTGTTCTGACGACGGCGTGTAACAGCGAGAACTGATTGTGTTCTGACGACGGCGTGTAACAGTGAGAACTGATTGTGTTCTGACGACGGCGTGTAACAGCGAGAACTGATTGTGTTCTGACGACGGCGTGTAACAGCGAGAACTGATTGTGTTCTGACGACGGCGTGTAACAGCGAGAACTGATTGTGTTCTGACGACGGCGTGTAACAGCGAGAACTGATTGTGTTCTGACGACGGCGTGTAACAGCGAGAACTGATTGTGTTCTGACGACGGCGTGTAACAGCGAGAACTGATTGTGTTCTGACGACGGCGTGTAACAGCGAGAACTGATTGTGTTCTGACGACGGCGTGTAACAGCGAGAACTGATTGTGTTCTGACGACGGCGTGTAACAGCGAGAACTGATTGTGTTCTGACGACGGCGTGTAACAGCGAGAACTGATTGTGTTCTGACGACGGCGTGTAACAGTGAGAACTGATTGTGTTCTGACGACGGCGTGTAACAGCGAGAACTGATTGTGTTCTGACGACGGCGTGTAACAGCGAGAACTGATTGTGTTCTGACGACGGCGTGTAACAGCGAGAACTGATTGTGTTCTGACGACGGCGTGTAACAGCGAGAACTGATTGTGTTCTGACGACGGCGTGTAACAGCGAGAACTGATTGTGTTCTGACGACGGCGTGTAACAGCGAGAACTGATTGTGTTCTGACGACGGCGTGTAACAGTGAGAACTGATCGTGTTCTGGACTTTGTGCATCGTCCGGATATGATATTAAATATAAAATCACGACGTTTCGGAAGTTGGTTCTTCTTCCATCTTCAGGTGAAGAGAGGGGAGACACCTACTCAGATGGGTCCCTTAGATAGAGCTAATCTCAATCACTCAATCAGGTACAGTGATTGAGATTAGCTCTATCTAAAGGACCCAACAGAGTAGGTGTCTCCCCTCTCTTCACCTGAAGACGGAAGAAGAACCAGCTTCCGAAACGTCGTGATTACATATTTTTATATTTTATTAGGACGATGGACAAAGTCCAGAACACAATTAGTTCTCAGTGGTCTGTACGTGTCTCACAGATGGCAGCATCGCGCTGATATTAGCGGAATTACAATAAGATGCATCAGCAGCACCGATCTGTGCAGTGACAGACGCCTTTAACACGGCGGAAACTGTTGTCAGACTGCAGCGAATTGGACAGGACCACGTGTACGGCGCCACGCATCTGTCAGCATTGTTCCCCTCGGTACACGTGGCACTGTGACAGAATGTGACCAGGCTGCACGGTCAGGTCGTCAGCTAACGGCTGCAGCACGCTGACCTGCCTGACTGTCAGCAGGCAACACCAACGTGACGTAGAATGCAGACCTTACACAGGCGTTCTTTACCGTCAAAATGTGACACGGTTTCGCGATACACCCATAAGTGTGGCTTCATGTACGTCCACGAGAAAAGAGCGACGGGCTCTGGGCCGATTTTCACGAAACTTACAGCAAATCGAAAAACGTCTGTAGGCACATCATATAAGGTAAAGGTAAAGGTCTCCCTAGAACAGGCCACGAAGGCACAGAGGGGGAGTAGAGGAATAGCTGTACTCTTTTTTAACCTCGGCGTTAGATGGGGTGGGTGGTCAACGCCACGCCCCGGCCACTTTACCCCCAGGAAAGAGACCCGGTACCCACCGTACAGGAGGCTGGGTAGGCCCCAGGGCCGGTCTGGACGGGTGCAGAAAATCTCGCCCCCACCGGGATTCGATCCCCGGACCGTCCAGCTCGTAGCGAGTCGCTATACCGACTGAGCTATCGCGGCCCACAGGCACATCCTATAACGAACTTTATTCGAATCGGATAAAAAAGCAGAAATGTGGGCAAAATTACTTTTGCGCCCGTAAGTAAAATACGGCTTTCATTGCTGGGACGGGAAACTGACCGCTCGCCCCATCTAGTATCGAGGATAGGAATGAGTGGATTTATACCTCCGCTCCCCGTATACCTTTGTGGCCTGCAAAGGGACAACTGTATGCTAGTTAAGCTTCAGTAAATGCGTTCATCCATTGCATTCAGTCCGACATTTCGGAACTCATGCTCCCCTACTGTGTCTCAGTCCGACGCTTCCAATTAAACCCGAATACGTCTGTCCTATAAAGACGCCTGTGTGACTCACAAGGACTGAAACACTTAACGGGCGAACGGGGGGGGGGGGTCCTCCCATCCCCCCGCAGGCCCAAAATGGAACACTCAAAATCATCCTGCAATTTCTTACAAACGCTACTTACCCAAAGCGCGAAGCAAAACGAACAAGCGGCGGTGAGTGACGAACGGTAGTTGTCAGATAAACTAACGGTAGTTGTCAGATAAAATAACGGTAGTTGTCAGATAAACTAACGGTAGTTGTCAGATAAAATAACGGTAGTTGTCAGATAAACTAACGGTAGTTGTCAGATAAAATAACGGTAGTTGTCAGATAAACTAACGGTAGTTGTCAGATAAAATAACGGTAGTTGTCAGATAAACTAACGGTAGTTGTCAGATAAAATAACGGTAGTTGTCAGATAAACTAACGGTAGTTGTCAGATAAAATAACGGTAGTTGTCAGATAAACTAACGGTAGTTGTCAGATAAAATAACGAACCTGTACTATAAATGCTTCCTCCTTGTTTTTTGCAAACAACATTTAATTCAACAACAATTCACAGCAGACTCAATCAAGTTTCGCTGTAAAATTCCCGCGCTGCAACAAAACACAACTCAGTTCTGCAAGCCAACTGCTGACAAAACTTCTTGCACAGAACTTCCGCTTGCTTTACTGCATACGGTGAGCGACTTATCACCGACATTGGTCTGGCAACTTGTGGGCTAGATCAGCGGTATTCAACCTTTTTTGTTCGCGTACCCCCACATATAACCTTTCTTCAACTTTGTACCCCAAAGTTGTTGGTGCACAATTCAAGTTATACACAGTCTATAATCTACATCTAAAATAAGTTAAATAAATTACATCCAAAATAATGTATTAAATAATAAGTTTTAAATGACAAAAGGAGAGTCAAGCTATTAAATAACAAATATATTATTGTCTGTCGTATAAAAATTAATAAAGGAACAAATGTATTTTAGCAAAGCAAAATTATATGCACTGTGTGGAATAAAATGAAACTAGCCGCCCAGATAAGAATCGCATAAAGGAGAGAGAGAGAGAGAGAGAGAGAGAGAGAAAAAATGGCGCCCCCAAATCGCATGTCCTTATGTCCGGTCTCTTGTGGCTAACCGTAAATCTGGCCCTGATTATTCAGTGTTTATCATGAAATAATATATTTTTTTTTTTAATTTTACGTACCCCCCAAGATGCCTTCGCGTGCCCCAGGTTGAACACCACTGGCCTAGACTGTAAAAACAGGTTTCATGAAAACCATTGCTGTAGTTTGGGATATAATACATGTGTAGGAGCAGATAGACATCCCAGTTCTGGGTTCATTTTGTGCACCCTGCTGCAGTCGCAAGTAATACAGACACATACTGTCATTGCCTGCATTTACTGTGGGCCGATATACGTCACTTCCTGCTTTAGATACATAAGGACAGCTTCATCACAGCCTGGCTGTTCACGCCCCAACATTTACACCCGTCTGTGCACAGAACTCTCCACACCCCGTCTTCCGCAGTCCGACATCTCACCGCCTTTAGCTCATATAATTTAAAGCTAATTTTGTGCGCTCATCCATAAGGATATAAGCAATGTTACTTTTATGCGTTAAAACCATCGTGCGAAAGGGGCGGGGGTAGGCTACACTGCTATATTACACTTGCAGAGTTTCATTTGTTTTGCGGGCCGCGAGAGTCATTTGTCACGTTTATCGCCATAATGTTGTCGTTAGAGGGCCTCTGTTTCCGCGAGCTCATTATTTCTCGGTGAAAATTAGAACGGTTACCGCAAGAGGAACACAGTTTCCGTATTACACAGTTTCCGTATTATATTTAAAACGTGTGGGCGGTGTTGGTTTGTTAGCAGGCGCTAGATTAAGCACCTGAAACAGGATGTGTGTAAATTCTACCTTAATTACAGTCTCTACTGCGACGGTGGAAATTTGCACCGTTACATTTGCATTCTTTCGCTTTTTTTACAAAATCATATTTTCGCAAAGCAGCAGAGCTGTGAGCTGCTTTAACACTGTCTTCGTTATTTACGGCGTGCTTGACGACTCAATAAACAGCTCAGGTTACACAGTTTTACACAATTAAACTAGATTTCGTTCACACGACTATTTACTATCGCATAAATCTTATAAAGATAACATGTTTCGACCGGAAACTGTAAGGACACCATCGGGTATAATGTCGAGTAAGAAATATAACATTGAAACAATCCCTGAAAGGTATTAGATCTCATTTCTTTTAAAGTTTTGGTCTGACTAGAGCCCATTTTTTGAAAACGTGTTCAAATGTAAATATACACAGCTAAATCCCTGTACAGGGTGTTGGGATCGAAGTGTTGGCTTTGTTTCTCGACTATAAAATAGTCTATGTAGTAACTAACTTACAATTCTAAGCTATATATATTCCCTTTACATGACCATAAATTACGATTTAAACTATTGCATCTTCAAAGCGGAATTCGATTTTCAAACTGGCCGGGCCACAGCTCAGGCGGTTGGTCGTCGGGTTCGATGCCAGGACAGCCATGTCGGATCTGTGGTGGACAAACTGGCACTGGGTCAGGTTTTCCCCCTACAAGTATCATTCTAGCAGTGCTCCATATCCATTCTTTCAACACAGCTCTCAAAGCCCACATTCTGAAGCCACGGCATTCTACCGATAAACACAGAATCATCTTCAGGATGCGAGATTAAGGTCTGTGGAAGGAATCGAAATAGATGGAAATAAATACCAGAGGTCAAGAAAGAGTTGAGAATGTCTTGATGTTGAAATGGAAGGGAGAAGAATCACAGGAGGGAGGTATTAATGTAGAGGAAGGCGTGGGACAGAGATACAGCGATAACGAAATGTAGAGGAATGCGTGGGACAGAGATAAAGCAATAACGAAATGTAGAGGAAGGAGTGGGACAGAGATACAGCGATAACGAAATGTAGAGGAAGGAGTGGGACAGAGATACAGCGATAACGAAATGTAGAGGAAGGAGTGGGACAGAGATACAGCGATAACGAAATGTAGAGGAAGGAGTGGGACAGAGATACAGCGATAACGAAATGTAGAGGAAGGCGTGGGACAGAGATACAGCGATAACGAAATGTAGAGGAAGGCGTGGGACAGAGATAAAGCGATAACGAAATGTAGAGGAAGGCGTGGGACAGAGATACAGCGATAACGAAATGTAGAGGAAGGCGTGGGACAGAGATAAAGCGATAACGAAATGTAGAGGAAGGCGTGGGACAGAGATACAGCGATAACGAAATGTAGAGGAAGGCGTGGGACAGAGATAAAGCGATAACGAAATGTAGAGGAAGGCGTGGGACAGAGATACAGCGATAACGAAATGTAGAGGAAGGCGTGGGACAGAGATACAGCGATAACGAAATGTAGAGGAAGGCGTGGGACAGAGATACAGCGATAACGAAATGTAGAGGAAGGCGTGGGACATAGATACAGCGATAACGAAATGTAGAGGAAGGCGTGGGACATAGATACAGCGATAACGAAATGTAGAGGAAGGCGTGGGACAGAGATACAGCGATAACGAAATGTAGAGGAAGGCGTGGGACAGAGATACAGCGATAACGAAATGTAGAGGAAGGCGTGGGACAGAGATACAGCGATAACGAAATGTAGAGGAAGGCGTGGGACAGAGATACAGCGATAACGAAATGTAGAGGAAGGCGTGGGACAGAGATACAGCGATAACGAAATGTAGAGGAAGGCGTGGGACATAGATACAGCGATAACGAAATGTAGAGGAAGGCGTGGGACATAGATACAGCGATAACGAAATGTAGAGGAAGGCGTGGGACATAGATACAGCGATAACGAAATGTAGAGGAAGGCGTGGGACAGAGATACAGCGATAACGAAATGTAGAGGAAGGCGTGGGACAGAGATACAGCGATAACGAAATGTAGAGGAAGGCGTGGGACAGAGATACAGCGATAACGAAATGTAGAGGAAGGAGTGGGACAGAGATACAACGATAACGAAATGTAGAGGAAGGCGTGGGACAGAGATACAGCGATAACGAAATGTAGAGGAAGGCGTGGGACATAGATACAGCGATAACGAAATGTAGAGGAAGGCGTGGGACATAGATACAGCGATAACGAAATGTAGAGGAAGGCGTGGGACAGAGATACAGCGATAACGAAATGTAGAGGAAGGAGTGGGACAGAGATACAACGATAACGAAATGTAGAGGAAGGAGTGGGACAGAGATACAACGATAACGAAATGTAGAGGAAGGAGTGGGACAGAGATACAGCGATAACGAAATGTAGAGGAAGGCGTGGGACAGAGATACAGCGATAACGAAATGTAGAGGAAGGCGTGGGACAGAGATAAAGCGATAACGAAATGTAGAGGAAGGCGTGGGACAGAGATACAGCGATAACGAAATGTAGAGGAAGGCGTGGGACAGAGATACAGCGATAACGAAATGTAGAGGAAGGTGTGGGACAGAGATACAGCGATAACGAAATGTAGAGGAAGGCGTGGGACAGAGATAAAGCGATAACGAAATGTAGAGGAAGGCGTGGGACAGAGATACAGCGATAACGAAATGTAGAGGAAGGCGTGGGACAGAGATAAAGCGATAACGAAATGTAGAGGAAGGCGTGGGACAGAGATACAGCGATAACGAAATGTAGAGGAAGGTGTGGGACAGAGATACAGCGATAACGAAAAGTAGAGGAAGGCGTGGGACAGAGATACAGCGATAACGAAATGTAGAGGAAGGCGTGGGACAGAGATACAGCGATAACGAAATGTAGAGGAAGGCGTGGGACAGAGATACAGCGATAACGAAATGTAGAGGAAGGAGTGGGACAGAGATACAGCGATAACGAAATGTAGAGGAAGACGTGGGACAGAGATACAGCGATAACGAAATGTAGAGGAAGGCGTGGGACAGAGATACAGCGATAACGAAATGTAGAGGAAGGCGTGGGACAGAGATACAGCGATAACGAAATGTAGAGGAAGGCGTGGGACAGAGATACAGCGATAACGAAATGTAATGTCGCACAGTTTGTAGCGAGCTATGTAAGGGTCTTATGCAAGAGTGGCTTACAACGAACGGATATTCCCCCTATGATCAGAAAGCAGTCCTTGCTTCAGAACCGAAATGCAAGCCAGACATATTCGTATGGTGCGACATGGAAATGTGGACATTTTGAATTAACATATATTATTATATTATGTATTATTATATTATATTATGTATTATTATATGTATTATTATATGTAATATGTTCACAACAGTCCGGCAACTGTCCCTGTCCCAAGCAATACCAATCGAACCCGCGTTCTCCTATCCTACTTTTAAAATTTCGCACAGTGTCAAATGGCCAAACGATGGGCAACAGGTGGCACAGGACGATCGCCTGGAAACAGGCGGTATGGATCCACTTGGTCATGAAGAAGTACTTCGAGGACCCTCGGTTTTGATAGACGCCATAATCGCGCAACATCGCTCGTGCTTGTCCGCAGTCACATTTGAACTCGCCGTCAATCAGCCACTTTGTTAGAACTGCAGCTTCAGTGTGCCGCGATAATGATTGCTACAGCAGTGGGGTCATCTGCAGGAGATGATTGATGATGCTACTGACAGTAACTGTGCCAATAGCACCCCTCTAACGTCACGTGTCCCGCTGACTCTCATGTGGCTTATTAAGCAGTGCACAACGTCCTTCTGTCCCGCCCTTACTATCTCTGAAACGTTGACATGCAATTGACATCTGCTAGACCAAGAATTCGAAATTCAAGCCCTTCCTTTGTGTGCAAATGCCACCAAAATCTACTTGCATTCAGACGGTACGCTGTTCAAATCCCAGTCTTGCAGCCAACTACACAAAATTTGTGGTTTTTTTAAGTTTCGTTTCGGACCGTGTCCATCGTTCCTACAGCACATTAAACTCAGAAAGTGCCCGTACAATTCGGTACAGAATTTTTAGTTTTCATATTTGCCCTCTAAGAATATCACCAACAAAACAAAAAAATACTATACAGATCTGCGCTCTTCTGGGGTATTACGCGGCGTCGTGTGGTAATTGTTTACCGACGTTTCGGGACAACGTATCGCTCCCATATTCACGGGTCAAGAGTTTGATATGGACGTGAAACGTGGTTTTTAACATTTAAGAAAGAAAACAGGTTGAGGGGGTCCGACGGACAGAGCGCTGAGCAACATACAGCGACATAACAGGGAGGAAGAACGAGCAGACTAGAGAAGACTGCGTAATGAGGAGCTTCTTATCAAATTATCAAATAAATCGTACAATGATTGAGATTAGCTTGATCAACAGGACCCATCTGAGTAGGCATCGCCTGAAGACGGAAGAAGAGACATCTTCCGAAACGTCGTGATTTTGTATTTTTATATTTTACATTAAAGACGATGCACAAAGTCCAAAAGACAAATCGTTCTCAGTTATCAAATATAATTAGAGTAGCCATATCAAGGCGGCTGAGATGGGCGGGGCATGTTGCATGTATGGGAGAAAAGAGAAATGCATATTGAGTTTAGATGAGAATCCTGTACGAAATAGACTACTTCCAAGACCTAGTCGTAGATGGAAGTATAATATTAAAATGCATATTAAATATGACGGGAGGGCGTCGGCTGGATTGATGTGTGTCAGGAGGGACGAAGTGGCGGTCTTTTGTAAATATGGCAAAGAACATTGGGTTGCATACTAACTGTGGCACTGTTAGTTAGTTAGTTAGCCAGATATGTTCCTCCCCTCAGTCAGTACTGACCGCACTAACCAGCATGGAAGGTCAGTCGCCGGCCTCTCACTGCGGAGGCCCGGGTTCGATCCCGGGTCGGTCCATGTGGGATTTGTGGTGAACAAAGTGACACTGGGACAGGTTTTTTCCCGAGTACTTCGGTTTTCCCCTGTAAATTTAATTCCACCGGTCTTCCATTAACTAACTAACTGACTAACTAACTCCATGTAGCACAGTCCTTCTTGAGAAGCTAACAGTTCCTCAGCTAGTCAAGAAATTACCCGCGTTTTGTGGAACCCGAAGGTTCATTACCGCACTCACAACAGCCCGACACCTGTCCCTATCCTAAGTAAGGCCCCATAACTAACTAACTAACTAACTAACTAACTCCATGCAGCACAGTCCTTCTTGAGAAGCTAACAGTTCCTCAGCTAGTCAAGAAATTACCCGCGTTTTGTGGAACCCGAAGGTTCATTACCGTATTCACAACAGCCCGCCACCTGTCCCTATCCTGAGCCATATCAATCCAGTCCACGCCCCCCCATCCCACTTCTTGAAGATCCATTTTAAAATTATCCTCCCATCTACGCCTGGGTCTTCCAAGTGGTCTCCTTCCCTCAGGTCTCCCCACCAAAATCCTGTATGCACCTCTCCCCTCACCCATACGTGCTACATGCCCCACCCACCTCATTCTTCTTGATTTGATCACCCGAATAATATTTGGTGATCAGTACAGATCATAAAGCTCCTCGTTATGTAGTCTTCTCCAGTCACCCGTCACCTCGTCCCTCTTAGGCCCAAATATCCCCAGTGCTCCATTACTCGGTAAAACGAACAAACTGATCATCTTTCTCTTCATCTTCATCACAGGGTTGCACAATAACTGCGGTGCGTCCGTAGAATCTGCTGCGGGGCCCTTCATCACAACAGAAACCTGTGATGGAATGACCGAGGAATCGGGGAGTCGATTCACGACAGCGTCCAGATGGGCTCTGAGCTCAACCAAGTCTTATTTAGTGCGTGTCGAGGGTAAGGGGACCGGAGCGTCAAGTCGTGCACTCATCTGCTCGTAGTGCCCATGTTAAGAATGCATGGCATTATACCTCCACTCCTCTGTACGTCCTCATGACGTCACGATTAAGCACGCGGTCAGTCTTACCTTACACTAAGTACAGTACGGCGACGTCGCCATGTCACTGCAACTACAGTGACGTCACAGTTCGGAGGGTACAGTGGGGTAACCGATAGGGTAAATCGCAGTGCTCGGAGACAATTCGGCCAGATTTCAGGCTTCCGCCGCGATGTTGATAAAATCTGCGTTCTTCTGTGGTGTTACGCGGAGTCGTGTGGTAATTGTTACCGACGTTTCGGGACAACGTATCGGTCCCATCCTCGCGGGTCAAGAGTCCGAGTAGGAAAGGATTCTTGACCCGTGAAGATGGGACCGATACGTTGTCCCGAAACGTCGGTACAAAATTACAACACGACGCCGCGTAACAACACAGAAGACCGCACATTTCAATTCCTCGAGAGTGCAACTTTGTCTACCACAAATCCCAATTTGACGAGGTCTTCACAATCAAAAGATGGCCACTAACCAACGAACCACGACGCGGTCTGTTTGTTCTGTCGTGCGATGTAGTGTGGCCAGCAGGGGTGGCCAGCCTGTGTCGCTCAACACAGGCAACTGGCGTGAGGAGGACTAGAGACGTGAGCGAGCAACACGCGTTGCACTGTACACTGTACACGTGCCGTGTACTGCACACACACACACACACACACACACACACACACACACACACATATATATATATATATCAGGAGTGGCCAAACCTGCTTACCGTAAGAGCCACATACGATAAACTTCAGATGTTTCAGAGCCGCAAGACATCAACAAATATTACACACACGTTTTTGTTGTTACACGCACATTTTATTACAAAAATCCTTAAATATATTTACTCACCATAAACATTAAACTTACGTTTTAATCCAGCGGACTCTCAGTTTATACTCGGTAAACAATTATAAAGCTTGAAAATTTTTATTTACCTTTTATATGAATTGTAATGCAAAAAGGAGCTCAGCCTACATATTTCCGCGAGTCGCACATTATATGTCAAAGAGCCGCATGTGGCTCGCGAGCCGCGGTTTGGCCACCCCTAATATATATAGTATCTTACTCGATTTGCAGCATTTTGGAAAAACATGACAGTGAGCTTTTAAATAATAAGTCAAAATTAACCGCAGTGTAGTCTGGTAAAAAGGCACCAACGTCTGGAAGGAGCAGCTCCTTCCAGACGTTGGTGCATTTCTTTGGCCTTAAGATGGAGGGAGCAGGTTCTTCCAAAACGTCGGTACCCATCTACCAGACTACACCTCCCAGGAAATCGTCACTCGTACTCATTATTTCCAGAGTGTATGGAGAATTCGTGGAATAAACGGGATACTTTGCGCGAATTACATTTAAAGACTCAGTCCGTACCGCGCAGTAAACACACTCCGTCTCAGTTATACAAACCAGTCAGTTAATGTTGTACAGTGAAATAATCGCTGTTTGTTCTGAGATCCACACAAAACACATAAATACAGTCCGTACCGCGCAGTAAACACACTCCGTCTCAGTTATACAAACCAGTCAGTTAATGTTGTACAGTGAAATAATCGCTGTTTGTTCTGAGATCCACACAAAACAACATAAATACAGTCCGTACCCGCGCAGTAAACACACCTCCGTCTCAGTTATACAAACCAGTCAGTTAATGTTGTACAGTGAAATAATCGCTGTTTGTTCTGAGATCCACACAAAAACACATAAATACAGTCCGTACCGCGCAGTAAACACACTCCGTCTCAGTTATACAAACCAGTCAGTTAATGCTGTACAGTGAAATAATCGCTGTTTGTTCTGAGATCCACACAAAACACATAAATACACTCTGTGGGCAGAACGTACAATTTGTGAATGTTAAACATGGCGGTACATATTGTAACCACTGGGCTTTGAAGGGTTAAATTAAATACGCAAGCTTCATGTGTCATCAAAAGTTTCCATGTAAAAGAAACGTGAAAAAAACTTACCAATTTCTGGACACACCAGAAGCTCCCCTGTGCCCCACCGTTCGCAGTTCATATCACTGTACCATCTCTCCATATTGCCAGCTCACTAACACACACGGACCGCACTGACTACGATGTTCTAAGCACGACGAATCGATGAAGACTGACTAATGTCTTCTTATCAATCCTACAAGCCAACAAGCTGATAAGAGCGACTTTGCAGCTCAAACAATTCCAAATAGCACGCAAGTCTCCTCACACACTGCCTTACGTACAGCGACCACGTGCATCACCTGTTGTCTCTGAATACACACAGGTCACAGTGACAACCGGAGCACTGCGTTCATTATACAACTGTGATTTGTTTAGAATGCGAGGAGCTATGTAAAACGTGGTGGTACACAAAATAACCACTGGAACTAAACAGTTAACCTACTGCGGTCACGGACTGCATGACGTCACAAGTCATTTCTCTTCGCGTGGCCACATTTTACTGTAACTTTCGGACGGGTCCAATTCAACCAAGTGACGTTGTTTTCGGAGTTCTACAGTTGTGACGTCATACAGGTCTGCCACGTACATCCACTCGATCACCGCTACAACTTTATAAATTTGTAGTGCCGCACTATGGCCCTGGGGTCGACTCAGCCTCTAACAGAAATGAGTACCAGGAATATTTCCTGGGGTTAAAGGCGGTCGGTGCGTAGGGCTGACAACATTACCACCTTCATGTGTCGATTGTCTAGAAATCTGGGAGCCTCAACGTCCTGGAACCATAAGGGCCTGTAATGGGATTGCTTTATTTGTGGAGTTTGTCTAATGGTGCTGTTGACAATGCATTAGATATGCTTGTTTAATGGTTCTGTCAAGCATAACTGTAGCTGATGTAGCTGATGTAGCTGATGTAGCTGATGTAGCTGATGTAGCTGATGAATACTAAAAGCTTCTGACGATTGTGTACAACATTGAGAACCAATTGTCTTCTGGACTTTGTTCATCGTCCGGATATAATATTAAAAAATAACATAAAATCACGACGTTTCGGAAGCTGGTTCGTCTTCCGTCTGCAGGTGATGGGAAGGGAGACACCTACTGAGATGGGTCCTTTTAGACTGAGCTAATATCAATCACAATCCAGTGATTTTTATATTATAACATATTATAATAACTGTATCTGGTCTGTTCACGGACAGTTCGATCAGACGTTACGATCGGCCACACAATAGTTCTGTGGCTCTATTTATAGTACGGTGTTATTATTATTATTATTATTATTATTATTATTGGTGCTGTATTTCAATATTTATTTCCGTGTCAATATTTCACAATTTCCCTTGCATCCAGTAATATTACCAATCAAGTCACAAATCAGTGCATCAACACAGCATAATTATTTTTTCTGTCATAGACACGTTTCAGTAATTAGTGTGTACATTTGTCATTTGAAAGTTTGTGAATGTTAATTAGTCCTTTGATTAGCTAGTCACATTTAAGTTTTATGGTTTGCCCTCGTGATAACGAAATCGATTTCGATCGCAAGCCACGCGATACACACAGCCGTGTCTATATATATATATATATGTATACACTGCTGACATACTTCGATTGTCTCCGGTCTGACTGGAGCTCGTGTTCCTAAACTTAACGGAAGTCTCCAAATTTCGATAATTTTACACAAAATCGTTTTCCCACAAATGTACACAATTTATTTTCTGTTATTTAATACAGTTTATATTAAAAATAGTCCAACATGTTTCGAACTGTGTTAGTTCATCTTCAGGGACTCATTTGTTTATTACACCAGCTATATACGTACGGTAGCCGATCGCAGTGGCCGCGCGGTCTAAAGCGTGGGTCTGTGGCCGCTCGCTTACTGGGATTGCGGGTTCGAATCCCACCGGTGGCATGGATGTCTGTCTCTTGTGAGTGTTGTGTGTTGTCAGGTAGAGGTCTGTGCGACGGGCTGATCACTCGTCCAGAGGAGTCCTACCGAGCTTCGTGTGTCTAAAGTGTGATCGTGAAGCGTCGAAAAATGAGGCGGCCTAGGCCCCAAAGGGGCTGTGGAGCCATTGGAAAAAATCTACGTATGGTACTCATTAAAATATATATGTTGGGTAGACAAAATGTCGCTAACTGTGTTGGACACTATCAGCTGCTTCGTGCTCGCCGTTTGTTTGGTAACAAAAATTTCGATAATTTTGTGGCAAAGTTGTGCACTTCTGCAAGCAAGGTCTCTCCTGCGGTTGTTTGTTCATTACTCTTCAACTACACATGTTCAATGCGAGATTTCAGGCTTTCACCGCGTTGTAAATGGCATCTTAGCTCTTCTGGGGTGTTACACAGCGTTGATTGGTAGTTAGTTACCGACGTTTCGGGACAACCTATCGGTTTCATCTTCAAGGGGCTGACCCTTGAAGCTTTAGGCCGAGTTTCGACATCGGGACGTCCCGGAGAGGAAGCAAATCCTGGGACATGCATTCCTTAGGACCTACTGACCCTTGAAATAAGGAACTGTGTTCCTTTGAAACGTCGGAACCCGGTTACTGCATCATGTACCAGAAGGGGCCTCAACGTCCCAAGCAGGACCCTGCTGCATGCAGTTGGCTGGTTAGTCGTGGCGTGTACTGTCCGTCATCACGAAATAGAAACATGGCAGCAGCGCGCTATCACAATGCCCATAACGCACGAACACACGTAATTCGCAACAAACTACAACACATGCGGGCCCTGCGCGGTCCCTAGGGAGTACACTGACCCACATAAACCCACGCATCCATCATTCAAGAATGACCCATACATGACGCAACGCCCTATCTCAGTGATGACCGCCTGGCGCATATCTCTGCCGCAGGGCTGAACAAATGTGTACTTGGGCATTCAGCTATCAACCAATTAAATGAATCCTTGCTTAGTTTGCAGAGACTACCAACTGATTTAAGTTTGACTTGCCAGTGGAACCAACTTCATAAACAGAAACTCCATTACTCCAGTTACAGACTGCAAGCCCTCATGCAGGTGCTGCTGCCTTCAAGAGACTACTGGACCGGTGCAGCGTAGTTCATAAGCACTTGCAAAAAATCACTAAATTCCAACAGAAGAGACGGAGTCGCAGACCAGAAGAGAATAGCGTTCTTATTCATAACACTGAGAGCCTGCGCTTGAGAGTTCGTGTGGCAACTTATGAGCGTTCTGCCCACACAGTGCATTTATGTGTTTTGTGTGGATCTCAGAACAAACAGCGATTATTTCACTGTACAACATTAACTGACTGGTTTGTGTAACTGAGACGGAGTGTGTTTACTGCGCGGTACGGACTGTATTTATGTGTTTTGTGTGGATCTCAGAACAAACAGCGATTATTTCACTGTACAACATTAACTGACTGGTTTGTATAACTGAGACGGAGTGTGTTTACTGCGTGGTACGGACTGTATTTATGTGTTTTGTGTGGATCTCAGAACAAACAGCGATTATTTCACTGTACAACATTAACTGACTGGTTTGTGTAACTGAGACGGAGTGTGTTTACTGCGTGGTACGGACTGTATTTATGTGTTTTGTGTGGATCTCAGATCAAACAGCGATTATTTCACTGTACAACATTAACTGACTGGTTTGTATAACAGAGACGGAGTGTGTTTACTGCGCGGTACGGACTGAATATTTATATATAATTCAGGTTTAACATTCACAAATTCTACGTTCTGCCCACACAGTGTATTTATGTGTTTTGTGTGGATCTCAGAACAAACAGCGATTATTTCACTGTACAGCATTAACTGACTGGTTTGTATAAGTGAGACGGAATGTGTTTACTGCGCGGTACGAGCTGGATCTTTTATATATATATATGTAGTTGAGGTTAATCTTAGTCTTTAAACACCTCGCAGACCCGGGTTCGATCCCCGTCATTCCCTGTGAGATTTGTGGTGAACAAAGTGGCACTGGGACAGGTTTTTCTCCCAGTAGGCTACTTTAGTTCCCCTGTCAGTATCATTGCACCATCTTCATATACATGTTGCTCTTACAAGTACTGTCAGCAATATTTCAAGGGTCAATAAATGTCTCAGCAAAGGTCTGTTTGGACTGCACAAAATCTCCAAAACTTGGTTACATACAGCCAGCAATGGGGCCGCATTTTTGGACCTCCTTTGCCAGTAGGGTGTGGGTACACAACGGCACCTCACAGTTGCACCCTTATCAGAACAGGGGGGTTGGTGGGGGTTGTGAAACAGCTCCCAACTGAACTCTTATCAGGCCGGCAGGGCAGTTCTCTGGGGATGAGGAGGGGTGAATTTGAGGAGCATATCCCCACCCCAATCACACAGCCACCCCCTAGTCATAAGTCTCTGGAGACAAGTCTGGTTGTACAGCTTACACGGACGAACGGTTATCACACACAGCGTCACAGCAAGAACGGCACAAGTCGGATTCACCTGAGGTCTGACATCTGCTGTCTTCAGCTGGATGCACTATGACAGCTGGAACTAATGTTCAAATGATTATGTCATAGCTGTTTCTGGGCCGAAGAGAAAAGGCCATCCGTTAGACATAAGTGTAGATGACAGAATAATATTCAAGTGCATCTTGTAGAAATAAAGTATGATGCTGTGGACTGGATTAATCTGGCTTAGGTTAGGCTGCAGTGGCGGGCTCCTCAAAAGAGGATAATGAAACTTGTGGTTCAATAAAAGGCGGATAATTTATCGTAAAGCCAAGACACTATCAAATTCTCAAGAAAATGTCTAGTAAAAGCAAGAGGCAAAGTAGGCCCTGCAAATTCTTCACTAAGCATGTTGTCATAGAGGGGAATGGAGGCATATCTCCACGAATTTTTAATTTCAACATTATATCCCTACAGAAAGAGCCCCATGTAGCCATTAAACTGGAGGTTTGGTGGGCCCCAGAGTCGGTCTGGATGCTGTGAAGAAGAGATCAGGCTGTCGTCTGTATTTCAGTCGAACGTCGACTCCTTAGTCGTGCTGTCCGTAACTACAGACTGAGCTACGTCTACTCTGTACTTCGCTCACACCGTGCGACTTTCGCCACAAAGAGCAATGACTCTCTAAACGTCGCTAAGTGCTTTATGTTGGCCATGAAAATGCAGTGAGTTTTGTGTCATGGCTCGACAGCCCCAGGGGGCCTAGGCCTCACTACCAAGGCTTCACGATCACACTCAGACACAGCACACTCGGTAGAACTCCTCTGGACGAGTGATCAGCTCGTCGCAGAGACCTCTACCTCACAACACACAACACTCACAACAGACAGACATCCATGCCCTATGCGGGATTCGAACGCAAAATCCCAGCAAGCGAGCGGCCGCAGACCCACGCCTTAGACAGCGCGGCCACTGGGATCGACTTGTGTCACTTGGGCCTACGTACTAAACATTTAGATGTTACGTAGTTACGTTTTGTGTTTCTAAAGGATAAGGTCATATAAAATGGTACAAGCAGTGCTGTTTTGAAGACAAGCACAACACGACATACTGCGTACCTCAATATTCAGCTCACATGCCTGTCCCAACCCAAACTTGCTAGAACTCCTTAAACAGGGATGGCTACATTCGTGGCCTGTAAGTGCATAGGACAGCATTACATAGGGAAACCTGGACACGTGTACATGCGCTTACTGGCCTTCAACCCCACAATCTCAGTGCTGAAATGATGCAGTATCAGTCAAAAAGTTGGAGTTGAAACTCGTTCATTAGCCCCACCCTTAGATTAATACTCGGGTATGATGTGAATGCGTTAACCGTACACACACTGAAATTAACCTGAATTATATATAAAGATCCAGTCCGTACCGCGCAGTAAACACACTCCGTCTCAGTTATACAAACCAGTCGGTTAATGCTGTACAGTGAAATAATCGCTGTTTGTTCTGAGATCCACACAAAACACATAAATACAGTCCGTACCGCGCAGTAAACACACTCCGTCTCAGTTATACAAACCAGTCAGTTAATGCTGTACAGTGAAATAATCGCTGTTTGTTCTGAGATCCACCAAAACACATAAATACAGTCCGTACCGCACAGTAAACACACTCCGTCTCAGTTATACAAACCAGTCAGTTAATGCTGTACAGTGAAATAATCGCTGTTTGTTCTGAGATCCACACAAAACACATAAATACAGTCCGTACCGCGCAGTAAACACACTCCGTCTCAGTTATACAAACCAGTCAGTTAATGTTGTACAGTGAATAATCGCTGTTTGTTCTGAGATCCACACAAAACACATAAACACACCGTGTGCGCAGAAACCAATCTGTGAATGTTATAAAACCGTGTGTACATATTGACCACTCAAAATAACATCAAATACGTGACTTATGCGCTGAGCTACTACGCTGTACAAACCAGTGTATACTAATCACCAAAAGCATGAAACACGATTGTCCGGATTGTGTGAGTGGATAAGAAAATAGGACGATTAGCAACTTTAAATTAATTCGCAGACTCTAGCGATCATAAAGTGCATACATGTAACAGGGGTTGGTGTTTTAGGGGCTGCATTCGGTGTGGGTGGGGAGAAGATCTCCATAACGATACTGTAGTGTGTATTGTCGCGAATCTGACAACAAGGGGGTCGACTCTGAATCATGTTGTCAACTCGATATATATCGATATCATTCTGTTTGATTTACAGCACCCTTTTCGCGTTAAGTGAACCAGATCTACAGCGAAGTTCTCGTGTTTCGATACGGACTGGCTGAATTCATATGCAGTCTGACTGAGTCCTGAAAGCGGATGGCCAAGAAGAATGGTAGACAGCCAAACCTTCTTCTTCTTCTTTAGCACTACGGCCCTTTACGTTTGACCTTGTGTTCCGTCACGACACATGCCCTGTCGCTGCTGTCCAAAGCCCCATTTCTCCATCTTTTTCACGTTCACAATCCTCAGGCCCGATAGAGCTCAAATCTGTTTGGTGAAGTGGAAGAACCTACCATCCGCCTTCAGCACTCAGTCAGGCACATTTCAGCGATTTTCTGTTTAATCATTTAACATCGTGCGTCACTGATACCTTATTGCAGGCCGATTCTTCTTCCAAGAAGTCCCAATAAATATCTAAACGATTTATTTACTTCTACAGCCTTTATTTACTTCTACACCTTTATTTACTTCTACAGCCTTTATTTACTTCTACAGCCTTTATTTACTTCTACAGCCTTTATTTACTTCTACAGCCTTTATTTACTTCTACAGCCTTTATTTACTTCTACAGCCTTTATTTACTTCTACAGCCTTTATTTACTTCTACAGCCTTTATTTACTTCTACAAGCCTTTATTTACTTCTACAGCCTTTATTTACTTCTACAGCCTTTATTTACTTCTATAGCCTTTATTTACTTCTACAGCCTTATTTACTTACAGCCTTTATTTACTTCTACAGCCTTTATTTACTTCTACAGCCTTATTACTTCTACGCCTTATTACTTCTACAGCCTTTATTTACTTCTACAGCCTTTATTTTCGATTCCCGGCTGAGGTAAGAAATTTTTCTCTTCTCAAAACTTCCAGATCGGCTCCACCCAATCGCCTATCAATGGGTACTGCGGTTCTTTCCTTGGGGATAAAGCGGCGGGGGCATGAAGCTACACACTTACTTGAATCTAATGTCAAGCTTAAGAATTAGCGGAGCCGTACCTCTATGCGCGCATATGCCTTCATGTCATGCACAGGGAGAATGTTTAAATTACGTGGAACGAAATGGTTATGGCATAGTTCAAGGTACCTGTCGACACGGCCCTAAGGAAACTAAAAACATCACGAAGATCGGAGTCACGATAAGCGAGTTCGCGACCGACATGTGAACCCGGGACGTAAATGTCCGAAGCAGGATTTGTGGTTATTCAACTGCAACACAAACTATTGTATCAGATTATTGTGCAGGAATCCAGCAACCTTTGAAGGCTGGCATCCATCTAAATCTTATATAAAAAATCCGAGCCTACCTCTTAGACAACACAATGTGTGTCCATTACAAACACCAGTCGGCTAATACTGTATCAGGAACCAATCGCTGGTTGTTCTGAAAACCATACGAAGCACACAAGTGCATTGTGCATAGCAAATTACGGGGTTTCTTAATGTTAGCTTACAACAGGTGGTACACATAGTTACCACTGTGTTTTAAACTGTTAAACTGCACGTGTCCGGTACGTGCCCTAGCAGCTGGTTGCTGTAACGGTGAATAGCAACAGCGACGTTTCGACGTTGGAACTCATTAGTGTTTTATCGGGCGTGTAGGTATGACTGAAAGACATTAATACTGTTATCGATATTGGTATCGATATTGTATCGATATTGTATCGGCGCTGAACGTGATTATTTCAGCTGCATGTTATTCAATGTCGGTAGGTACGCCTCCCAGGCCGCAGTAATAACAGGGTGTAGGTACTGCTGCTGCTACCTGATGGGACGTTGTGTCGTGACTACTGGCTGCACAGCAAACATGTACTGTGCTACAGGGTGCACTGTAATAGTGGTCTGGCGGTAACGCTGTAAACTGCCGAGATTATGAATGCGTGGGGATATACGCCATCTCCCCAATACGCCTTCGTAGCACAGTACCTAGTTAAGTACAGGGAAATGCGCACAAGTTACACGTCAAAAGCGGACGAATGTTGTGTCACAAGGTGCACCACAAAGTGGGTCACTAACTACATCACGACAAAAGAAGTGGTAACATGCACTGTATGTTCCGGATGTCGCTGTTTACATGGCGCTATGGAAGTGCGCTGTTTAAATGGCGCTATGGAAGTGCGCTGTTTACAATGGCGCTATGGAAGTGCGCTGTTTAAATGGCGCTATGGAAGTGCGCTGTTTAATGGCGCTATGGAAGTGCGCTGTTTAAATGGCGCTAGGGAAGTGCGCTGTTTAAATGGCGCTATGGAAGTGCGCTGTTTAAATGGCGCTATGGAAGTGCGCTGTTTAAATGGCGCTATGGAAGTGCGCTGTTTAAATGGCGCTATGGAAGTGCGCTGTTTAAATGGCGCTATGGAAGTGCGCTGTTTAAATGGCGCTATGGAAGTGCGCTGTTTAAATGGCGTTATGGAAGTGCGCTGTTTAAATGGCGCTATGGAAGTGCGCTGTTTAAATGGCGCTATGGAAGTGCGCTGTTTACATGGCGCTATGGAAGTGCGCTGTTTACATGGCGCTATGGAAGTGCGCTGTTTACATGGCGCTATGGAAGTGCGCTGTTTAAATGGCGCTATGGAAGTGCGCTGTTTAATGGCGCTATGGAAGTGCGCTGTTTAAATGGCGCTAGGGAAGTGCGCTGTTTAAATGGCGCTATGGAAGTGCGCTGTTTAAATGGCGCTATGGAAGTGCGCTGTTTAAATGGCGCTATGGAAGTGCGCTGTTTAAATGGCGCTATGGAAGTGCGCTGTTTAAATGGCGCTATGGAAGTGCGCTGTTTAAATGGCGCTATAGAAGTGCGCTGTTTAAATGGCGCTATGGAAGTGCGCTGTTTAAATGGCGCTATGGAAGTGCGCTGTTTAAATGGCGCTATGGAAGTGCGCTGTTTAAATGCGCTATGGAAGTGCGCTGTTTAAATGGCGCTATGGAAGTGCGCTGTTTAAATGGCGCTATGGAAGTGCGCTGTTTAAATGGCGCTATGGAAGTGCGCTGTTTAAATGGCGCTATGGAAGTGCGCTGTTTAAATGGCGCTATGGAAGTGCGCTGTTTAAATGGCGCTATGGAAGTGCGCTGTTTAAATGGCGTTATGGAAGTGCGCTGTTTAAATGGCGTTATGGAAGTGCGCTGTTTAAATGGCGCTATGGAAGTGCGCTGTTTAAATGGCGCTATGGAAGTGCGCTGTTTACATGGCGCTATGGAAGTGCGCTGTTTACATGGCGCTATGGAAGTGCGCTGTTTAAATGGCGCTATGGAAGTGCGCTGTTTAATGGCGCTATGGAAGTGCGCTGTTTAAATGGCGCTAGGAAGTGCGCTGTTTAAATGGCGCTATGGAAGTGCGCTGTTTAAATGGCGCTATGGAAGTGCGCTGTTTAAATCGCGCTATGGAAGTGCGCTGTTTAAATGGCGCTATGGAAGTGCGCTGTTTAAATGGCGCTATGGAAGTGCGCTGTTTAAATGGCGCTATGGAAGTGCGCTGTTTAAATGGCGCTATGGAAGTGCGCTGTTTAAATGGCGCTATGGAAGTGCGCTGTTTAAATGGCGCTATGGAAGTGCGCTGTTTAAATGGCGCTATGGAAGTGCGCTGTTTAAATGGCGCTATGGAAGTGCGCTGTTTAAATGGCGCTATGGAAGTGCGCTGTTTAAATGGCGCTATGGAAGTGCGCTGTTTAAATGGCGCTATGGAAGTGCGCTGTTTAAATGGCGCTATGGAAGTGCGCTGTTTAAATGGCGCTATGGAAGTGCGCTGTTTAAATGGCGCTATGGAAGTGCGCTGTTTAATGCGTATGGAGGGCTGTTTAATGGGGATGGAAGTGCGCTGTTTAAATGGCGCTATGGAAGTGCGCTGTTTACATGGCGCTATGGAAGTGCGCTGTTTACATGGCGCTATGGAAGTGCGCTGTTTACATGGCGCTATGGAAGTGCGCTGTTTACATGGCGCTATGGAAGTGCGCTGTTTACATGGCGCTATGGAAGTGCGCTGTTTAAATGGCGCTATGGAAGTGCGCTGTTTAAATGGCGCTATGGAAGTGCGCTGTTTAAATGGCGCTATGGAAGTGCGCTGTTTAAATGGCGCTATGGAAGTGCGCTGTTTAAATGGCGCTATGGAAGTGCGCTGTTTAAATGGCGCTATGGAAGTGCGCTGTTTAAATGGCGCTATGGAAGTGCGCTGTTTAAATGGCGCTATGGAAGTGCGCTGTTTAAATGGCGCTATGGAAGTGCGCTGTTTAAATGGCGCTATGGAAGTGCGCTGTTTACATGGAGCTATGGAAGTGCGCTGTTTAAATGGCGCTATGGAAGTGCGCTGTTTAAATGGCGCTATGGAAGTGCGCTGTTTAAATGGCGCTATGGAAGTGCGCTGTTTAAATGGCGCTATGGAAGTGCGCTGTTTAAATGGCGCTATGGAAGTGCGCTGTTTAAATGGCGCTATGGAAGTGCGCTGTTTAAATGGCGCTATGGAAGTGCGCTGTTTAAATGGCGCTATGGAAGTGCGCTGTTTAAATGGCGTTATGGAAGTGCGCTGTTTAAATGGCGCTATGGAAGTGCGCTTGTTAAAATGGCGCTATGGAAGTGCGCTGTTTAAATGGCGCTATGGAAGTGCGCTGTTTACATGGCGCTATGGAAGTGCGCTGTTTACATGGCGCTATGGAAGTGCGCTGTTTAAATGGCGCTATGGAAGTGCGCTGTTTAAATGGCGCTATGGAAGTGCGCTGTTTAAATGGCGCTATGGAAGTGCGCTGTTTAAATGGCGCTATGGAAGTGCGCTGTTTAAATGGCGCTATGGAAGTGCGCTGTTTAAATGGCGCTATGGAAGTGCGCTGTTTAAATGGCGCTATGGAAGTGCGCTGTTTAAATGGCGCTATGGAAGTGCGCTGTTTAAATGGCGCTATGGAAGTGCGCTGTTTAACATGGCGCTATGGAAGTGCGCTGTTTAAATGGCGCTATGGAAGTGCGCTGTTTAAATGGCGCTATGGAAGTGCGCTGTTTAAATGGCGCTATGGAAGTGCGCTGTTTAAATGGCGCTATGGAAGTGCGCTGTTTAAATGGCGCTATGGAAGTGCGCTGTTTAAATGGCGCTATGGAAGTGCGCTGTTTAAATGGCGCTATGGAAGTGCGCTGTTTAAATGGCGCTATGGAAGTGCGCTGTTTACATGGCGCTATGGAAGTGCGCTGTTTACATGGCGCTATGGAAGTGCGCTGTTTACATGGCGCTATGGAAGTGCGCTGTTTACATGGCGCTATGGAAGTGCGCTGTTTAAATGGCGCTATGGAAGTGCGCTGTTTAAATGGCGCTATGGAAGTGCGCTGTTTAAATGGCGCTATGGAAGTGCGCTGTTTAAATGGCGCTATGGAAGTGCGCTGTTTAAATGGCGCTATGGAAGTGCGCTGTTTAAATGGCGCTATGGAAGTGCGCTGTTTAAATGGCGCTATGGAAGTGCGCTGTTTAAATGGCGCTATGGAAGTGCGCTGTTTAAATGGCGCTATGGAAGTGCGCTGTTTAAATGGCGCTATGGAAGTACGCTGTTTAAATGGCGCTATGGAAGTGCGCTGTTTAAATGGCGCTATGGAAGTGCGCTGTTTAAATGGCGCTATGGAAGTGCGCTGTTTAAATGGCGCTATGGAAGTGCGCTGTTTAATGGGGCTATGGAAGTGCGCTGTTTAAATGGCGCATGGAAGTGCGCTGTTTACATGGCGCTATGGAAGTGCGCTGTTTACATGGCGCTATGGAAGTGCGCTGTTTAATGGCGCATGGAAGTGCGCTGTTTAAATGGCGCTATGGAAGTGCGCTGTTTAAATGGCGCTATGGAAGTGCGCTGTTTAAATGGCGCTATGGAAGTGCGCTGTTTAAATGGCGCTATGGAAGTGCGCTGTTTAAATGGCGCTATGGAAGTGCGCTGTTTGAATGGCGCTATGGAAGTGCGCTGTTTAAATGGCGCTATGGAAGTGCGCTGTTTACATGGCGCTATGGAAGTGCGCTGTTTAAATGGCGCTATGGAAGTGCGCTGTTTAAATGGCGCTATGGAAGTGCGCTGTTTACATGGCGCTATGGAAGTGCGTTGTTTCAATGGCGCTATGGAAGTGCGCTGTTTAAATGGCGCTATGGAAGTGCGCTGTTTAAATGGCGCTATGGAAGTGCGCTGTTCTGACAACATTTTGCCATTTCGTTCCCATCGACAAGGTAAATGCCAACAAATTTACTTCAAATAGGCCACGGTCATTTCCTATAAAAAGCAACGACATGTGTAGTGATCTATCCCACAATTAACCGCAGTAAATGCGCCTACTGTCGTCACACGAAATAATAAGCTGCCTGCCACAGGGCGCACCACAAAATGAGTGTCTACTCCAGTCGCAATAAAATATGTTCACTGCGACCGTTCAGCCACGAAACGTCACGATACGTCACGATACGTCACTACACGTCACGATACGTCACGATACGTCAAAATACGTCACAATACGTCACGATACGTCACAATACTCACGACACGTCACGATAGTCACGACACGTCACAATACTCACGACACGTCACGATACGTCAAAATACGTCACGATACGTCACGATACGTCACTACACGTCACTACACGTCACGATACGTCAAAATACGTCACGATACGTCACGATACGTCACTACACGTCACGATACGTCACGATACGTCAAAATACGTCACAATACGTCACAATACGTCACGACACGTCACGATAGTCACGGTACGTCACAATACGTCACGATACGTCACAATATAGGGCACCAAAATACAAACCCCACAACAGTAAAAAATAAGACAATCCGGGGTAAAGCGGCCGGGGAGTGAAGCACACAGCACACAGCAGTCACAAGTTACTGTGTCTTACGTCACAACAAACAAGTGCCACAGACAGCGTCACAATACGAACGCTACGGACGTCACAACAAACCGGCACACATCAGATTCTTCAGATCATTGCTAACTATCTAGCAAACAGCACGTTGTCATATTTCACAAGTCCGCGATTTTACAATTCACCTCTGCGAAAACCTCATAACTCGACTACAAAGGGCGCACACAGAAGAGACAGCAGCCGACATGAAACTAAATTATGGAGCTGTAGTTTTAATTGCACAGGCAGGCAGTTGGGCTGCTCTGCGCTCGGTGTGAGCTACACAGTGCGTTGTGAGCTACACAGTGCATTGTGAGCTACACAGTGCGTTGTGAGCTACACAGTGCGTTGTGAGCTACACAGTGCGTTGTGAGCTACAAATTGCATTAGGTTTGTTATCTGGAACTTCGGACAAGAAATGCATTCAGTTCATAATTGCATTTTTTTGTGAAGGGCCCCGCAGCAGAAGCTACGGACGCACAGCAGCCTTAAGGTTTATTATGCAACCCTGTGATGAAGATGATCAGTTTGTTCACTTCTCCAAGTAATGGAGCACCGGTGGAATGAAATTGACAGAGGAAAACCGAAGTACTCGGGGAAAAACCTGTCCCAGTGCCATTTTGTCCACCACAAATCCCACATGGACCGATCCGGGATCGAACCCGGGCCTCCGCGGTGACAGGCCGGCGACTAACCGCCTGAGTCATTGCACGGCCACTGTCACGTGTCAGTCTAAGCTCTGTGCACTGCACCGAGCTCTACAGCCAACGTCGCTGACTTTCTTGTCTACTGCAAACGCATTGACAAACACCTCAAATACTGAGCGAAGAACAGGCTGGGGTGTTCAAGACGAGGGTGTTGTGGACGGTGTTGGGTCCTGAGAAGTAGGAAGAACAGGCTGGGGTGTTCAAGACGAGGGTGTTGTGGACGGTGTTGGGTCCTGAGAAGTAGGAAGAACAGGCTGGGGTGTTCAAGACGAGGGTGTTGTGGAGGATGTTGGGTCCTGAGAAGTAGGAAGAACAGGCTGGGGTGTTCAAGACGAGGTGTTGTGGAGGATGTTGGGTCCTGAGAAGTAGAAGAACAGGCTGGGGTGTTCAAGACGAGGTGTTGTGGACGGTGTTGGTCCTGAGAAGTAGGAAGAACAGGCTGGGTGTTCAAGACGAGGTGTTGTGGAGGATGTTGGTCCTGAGAAGTAGGAAGAACAGGCTGGGGTGTTCAAGACGAGGGTGTTGTGAAGGATGTTGGGTCCTGAGAAGTAGGAAGAACAGGCTGGGGTGTTCAAGACGAGGGTGTTTTGGACGTGTTGGGTCCTGAGAAGTAGGAAGAACAGGCTGGGGTGTTCAAGACGAGGGTGTTTGTGGAGGATGTTGGGTCCTGAAAGTAGGAAGAACAGGCTGGGGTGTTCAAGACGAGGGTGTTGTGGAGGATGTTGGGTCCTGAGAAGTAGGAAGAACAGGCTGGGGTGTTCAAGACGAGGGTGTTGTGGAGGATGTTGGGTCCTGAGAAGTAGGAAGAACAGGCTGGGGTGTTCAAGACGAGGGTGTTTTGGACGGTGTTGGGTCCTGAGAAGTAGGAAGAACAGGCTGGGGTGTTCAAGACGAGGGTGTTGTGGACGGTGTTGGGTCCTGAAGTAGGAGCAACAGGAGACGGGAGAAAATTACATAACGAGGGGCTTCATGATCTGTAAGCGTGACTAAAGTTATTCGGATGATCAAATCAAGGAGAATGACATGGGCGTGGCATGTGGGGGAGAGGAGGGGTGGTGCAGGGTTTTGGTGGGGAGACTTGAGGGGAAGAGGCGACTTGGAAGACCTGGAAATACGCGGTAGGATAATATTAAAATGGATCTTCAAGTAGTGAGATGGGGGCATGGACTGGATTGATCTGGCTCAGGATAGGGACAGGTGGCGGGCTGTTGTGAGTGCGGTAATGAACCTTCGGGTTCCGTAAAACGCGGGGAATTTCTTGACTAGCTGAGGAACTGCTAGCTTTTCAAGAAGGACTGTGCTACATGGAGTTAGTTAGTTAGTTAGTTAGTTAGTTTATCATTTCAAACACCCAGCGACACCGACAGTTATTTCAAACGTGACAAGCGCAGCAGTTTGGACAGCCCTGCCGTCGCCGCAGCAAATGCCTCCATCTAAATGCATGATACGGCGCGGCGCCCAGATTATATGACCGCCGTCGTCAAAGTGTGAACCCACCCCTCGTCTGATTGCTGTTATCAATCCTTGGAGGCGCCCCGCCCGCACCGCACCGCCACACGGCAACGTCTTTTCGTTTCGACCGCATGCAGCTGGCTTCTTCATGCGCGTCAGTTGGCTACAGCTCCCTGAAGCAGCGTCCTTACGGAGAAGCTGACAGTTCCTCAGCTAATCGAGGTATTCTCCGAACTTTATGGAAACCGAAAATTCATTGTCGTGTTCAGTTATACTTTTACACTTGTTGATTTGGGTGTGAAACTTGGTTTTTGAGACCGAGGGTGTTCGAGAATAGGGCGCTCAGGAGGAAAGTAACCGGAGGCTGAAGCAAAGTCTACACTGAGGAGCTTGGTGATTTGTGCTCATTACAGAGTGGCATAAGAGTTGTCAAATAAGGAGAAGATGGGCAGGGCACGTGGCACGTATGAAGAAAAGAAAAACATATACATGGTTTTGGTGGGGTAAGACAAAATCTGTTCCAATAAGTTTTTTGATTTTCTTCAGACGTTCCAAATGACTGTCGGTATAAACAGGCCTACCTTTCTAATAGGCCGCGATCGCGTTCTCGCATCTCTGCCATTTAGCCATTCACAAACAATGTAACTTCCCTATCACAGAATTTGAAAAGGCGTCCTAAAATTATCTGAGAAGTCGCTAAGGGTCCACGTTCGTTCTTCAACACGTAAAAGAATTTTGAACTGCAGTCAGATTGTAATGAATTTGGAAATGAAAAGTAAAATTTGATTTTGGCGGGGAAAAAAATTTCAGTCAATTTTAATTTCACTCTGTCCTGCCGGCAATACCTGCCAAAATTGTTTATTGCTAACGGCGCAACGAAGGTGAGACACCGGCGGTCGGACCGACGTAGTTGTCAGCTGCTGCTGTACGGGACGATGCAGTGAGTTAGGCTTCACGGCGGGGGCCAAACGGAATACTTCAACACTTTTTTTTTTGTGATGAAGGGCGCCGCAGCAGAAACTACGGACGCACCGCAGCCTTGAGGCTTATTTTGTAACCCTGTGATGAAGATGATTAGTTTTTTTCGTTTTTCCGTGTATTGGAGCACCGGTGGAATGAAATTGACAGGGGAAAACCGAAGTACTGGGAGAAAAACCTGCCCCAGTGCCACTTTGTCCAACACAAATCCCACATGGACTTACCCGGGATCGAACCCGGGCCTCCGCGGTGAGAAGCCGGCGGCTAACCGCCTGAGCCATGGCAAAGCCTAAATATTTTATCACAGTCACTGATATTACTTTTACCTAGAGACAAGCTTAGCAGTTCTGAAAGTTGTCACCATATTGCCAGTAACTATCACACACCATATTGCCAGTAACTATCACACACCATATTCCAGTAACTATCACACACCATATTGCCAGTAACTATCACACACCATATTGCCAGTAACTATCACACACCATATTGCCAGTAACTATCACACACCATATTGCCAGTAACTATCACACACCATATTGCCAGTAACTATCACACACCATATTTCCAGTAACTATCACACACCATATTTGCCAGTAACTATCACACACCATATTTCCAGTAACTATCACACACCATATTTCCAGTAACTATCACACACCATATTGCCAGTAACTATCACACACCATATTGCCAGTAACTATCACACACCATATTGCCAGTAACTATCACACACCATATTGCCAGTAACTATCACACACCATATTTCCAGTAACTATCACACACCATATTTCCAGTAACTATCACACACCATATTGCCAGTAACTATCACACACCATATTTCCAGTAACTATCACACACCATATTGCCAGTAACTATCACACACCATATTGCCAGTAACTATCACACACCATATTGCCAGTAACTATCACACACCATATTGCCAGTAACTATCACACACCATATTTCCAGTAACTATCACACACCATATTGCCAGTATACTATCACACACCATATTTCCAGTAACTATCACACACCATATTGCCAGTAACTATCACACACCATATTGCCAGTAACTATCACACACCATATTGCCAGTAACTATCACACACCATATTTCCAGTAACTATCACACACCATATTGCCAGTAACTATCACACACCATATTGCCAGTAACTATCACACACCATATTGCCAGTAACTATCACACACCATATTTCCAGTAACTATCACACACCATATTGCCAGTAACTATCACACACCATATTTCCAGTAACTATCACACACCATATTTCCAGTAACTATCACACACCATATTTCCAGTAACTATCACACACCATATTGCCAGTAACTATCACACACCATATTGCCAGTAACTATCACACACCATATTGCCAGTAACTATCACACACCATATTTCCAGTAACTATCACACACCATATTGCCAGTAACTATCACACACCATATTGCCAGTAACTATCACACACCATATTGCCAGTAACTATCACACACCATATTTCCAGTAACTATCACACACCATATTGCCAGTAACTATCACACACCATATTGCCAGTAACTATCACACACCATATTTCCAGTAACTATCACACACCATATTGCCAGTAACTATCACACACCATATTTCCAGTAACTATCACACACCCATATTGCCAGTAACTATCACACACCATATTGCCAGTAACTATCACACACCATATTGCCAGTAACTATCACACACCATATTGCCAGTAACTATCACACACCATATTGCCAGTAACTATCACACACCATATTGCCAGTAACTATCACACACCATATTGCCAGTAACTATCACACACCATATTTCCAGTAACTATCACACACCATATTGCCAGTAACTATCACACACCATATTGCCAGTAACTATCACACACCATATTGCCAGTAACTTCACACACCATATTGCCAGTAACTATCACACACCATATTGCCAGTAACTATCACACACCATATTGCCAGTAACTATCACACACCATATTGCCAGTAACTATCACACACCATATTTCCAGTAACTATCACACACCATATTGCCAGTAACTATCACACACCATATTGCCAGTAACTATCACACACCATATTGCCAGTAACTATCACACACCATATTGCCAGTAACTATCACACACCATATTGCCAGTAACTATCACACACCATATTGCCAGTAACTATCGCACACCATATTGCCAGTAACTATCGCAAACCATATTTCCAGTAACTATCGCAAACCATATTGCCAGTAACTATCGCACACCATATTGCCAGTAACTATCACACACCATATTGCCAGTAACTATCGCACACCATATTGCCAGTAACTATCGCACACCATATTGCCAGTATACTACGCAAACCATATTTCCAGCAACTATCGCAAACCATATTGCCAGTAACTATCACACACCATATTGCCAGTAACTATCACACACCATATTGCCAGTAAACTATCACACACCATATTGCCAGTAACTATCACACACCATATTGCCAGTAACTATCACACACCATATTTCCAGTAACTATCACACACCATATTGCCACTAACTATCACACACCATATTTCCAGTAACTATCACACACCATATTGCCTAGTAACTATCACACACCATATTGCCAGTAATACATATCACATCAATCACCATATTGCCAGTAACTATCACACACCATATTGCAGTAACTATCACACACCATATTGCCAGTAACTATCACACACCATATTGCCAGTAACTATCAACACTCCATAATTTTGCCAGTAACTATCACACACCATATTCCAGTAACTATCACACACCATATTGCCAGTAACTATCACACACCATATTGCCAGTAACTATCACACACCATATTTCCAGTAACTATCACACACCTATATTGCCAGTAACTATCACACACCATATTGCCAGTTTAACTTCTACATCACACCATATTCCAGTAACTATCACACACCATATTTCCAGTAACTATCACACACCATATTGCCAGTAACTATCACACACCATATTTCCAGTAACTATCACACACCATATTGCCAGTAACTATCACACACCATATTGCCAGTAATATCTATTCATACACAACCATATTGCCAGTAACTATCACACACCATATTGCCAGTAACTATCACACACCATATTTCCAGTAACTATCACACACCATATTGCCAGTAACTATCACCACACCATATTCCAGTAACTATCACACACCATATTGCCAGTAACTATCACACACCATATTGCCAGTAACTATCACACACCATATTGCCAGTAACTATCACACACCATATTTCCAGTAACTATCACACACCATATTGCCAGTAACTATCACACACCATATTTCCAGTAACTATCACACACCATATTGCCAGTAACTATCACACACCATATTTCCAGTAACTATCACACACCATATTGCCAGTAACTATCACACACCATATTTCCAGTAACTATCACACACATATTTCCAGTAACTATCACACACCATATTGCCAGTAACTATCACACACCATATTGCCAGTAACTATCACACACCATATTTCCGAGTAACTATCACACACCATATTGCCAGTAACTATCACACACCATATTGCCAGTAACTATCACACACCATATTGCCAGTAACTATCACACACCATATTTCCAGTAACTATCACACACCATATTGCCAGTAACTATCACACACCATATTGCCAGTAACTATCACACACCATATTTCCAGTAACTATCACACACCATATTGCCAGTAACTATCACACACCATATTTCCAGTAACTATCACACACCATATTGCCAGTAACTATCACACACCATATTGCCAGTAACTATCACACACCATATTGCCAGTAACTATCACACACCATATTGCCAGTAACTATCACACACCATATTGCCAGTAACTATCACACACCATATTGCCAGTAACTATCACACACACATATTGCCAGTAACTATCACACACCATATTTCCAGTAACTATCACACACCATATTGCCAGTAACTATCACACACCATATTGCCAGTAACTATCACACACCATATTGCCAGTAACTATCACACACCATATTGCCAGTAACTATCACACACCATATTGCCAGTAACTATCACACACCATATTGCCAGTAACTATCACACACCATATTGCCAGTAACTATCACACACCATATTCCAGTAACTATCACACACCATATTGCCAGTAACTATCACACACCATATTGCCAGTAACTATCACACACCATATTGCCAGTAACTATCACACACCATATTGCCAGTAACTATCACACACCATATTGCCAGTAACTATCACACACCATATTGCCAGTAACTATCACACACCATATTGCCAGTAACTATCGCACACCATATTGCCATGTAACTATCGCAAACCATATTTCCAGTAACTATCGCACACCATATTGCCAGTAACTATCACACACCATATTGCCAGTAACTATCACACACCATATTGCCAGTAACTATCGCACACCATATTGCCAGTAACTATCGCAAACCATATTTCCAGCAACTATCGCAAACCATATTGCCAGTAACTATCACACACCATATTGCCAGTAACTATCACACACCATATTTGCAGTAACTATCACACACCATATTGCCAGTAACTATCACACACCATATTGCCAGTAACTATCACACACCATATTTCCAGTAACTATCACACACCATATTGCCACTAACTATCACACACCATATTTCCAGTAACTATCACACACCATATTGCCAGTAACTATCACACACCATATTGCCAGTAACTATCACACACCATATTGCCAGTAACTATCACACACCATATTGCTAGTAACTATCACACACCATATTGCCAGTAACTATCACACACCATATTGCCAGTAACTATCACACACCATATTGCCAGTAACTATCACACACCATATTGCCAGTAACTATCACACACCATATTGCCAGTAACTATCACACACCATATTGCCAGTAACTATCACACACCATATTTCCAGTAACTATCACACACCATATTGCCAGTAACTATCACACACCATATTGCCAGTAACTATCACACACCATATTTCCAGTAACTATCACACACCATATTGCCAGTAACTATCACACACCATATTTCCAGTAACTATCACACACCATATTGCCAGTAACTATCACACACCATATTGCCAGATAACTATCACACACCATATTTCCAGTAATTATCACACATCATATTGCCAGTAACTATCACACACCATATTGCCAGTAACTATCACACACCATATTTCCAGTAACTATCACACACCATATTGCCAGTAACTATCACACACCATATTGCCAGTAACTATCACACACCATATTGCCAGTAACTATCACACACCATATTTCCAGTAACTATCACACACCATATTGCCAGTAACTATCACACACCATATTGCCAGTAACTATCACACACCATATTTCCAGTAACTATCACACACCATATTGCCAGTAACTATCACACGATATCAATTCCACAATTCAGACCCATCGTATCCCTTGATCATTTCAAACCCTACAACAAACACAGACAGATTTAGTTGTAACGTATGTGAACACTAAAATAAATCTAGACAATACACATATTGTGTCGCCCTCGGTGGACTAGTGGTTAGCGTGCTCGCCACTGGACCCAAGGTTCGCGGGCTCGATCCCGACCGAGGGCGATGGATTTTTAAGGGTGATAAAAATCCGGAGCACCACTTCCTTCGGAAGGAAGGAAGATTTACGGCATGTAAAAGAACCCGACGGTATAAATTGAATTTCTCACCCAAGTCTCCTGACTGTCAAGCGACAGACCAAGTCCCACGCCTACATAAACGTCATAACAGCTGCAATTGTCTGCATCTAGCAAGACTCGTCACTTAAAATACACAAAGAAGGTAAAGGTAAAGGTCACCCTATAACAGGCCACGAAGGCCCAGAGGGGGAGTAGAGGTATAACTCTACTCTTTCTTTAACCTCGGGCCTAGATGGGGTTGGGTGGTCAACTCCACGCCCCGGCCGCTTTACCCCCGGGAAAGAGACCCGGTACCCACTGTACTGGAGGCTGGGTGGGCCCCAGGGCCTGTCTGGACGGGTGCTGAAAATCTCGCCCCCACCGGGATTCGATCCCCGGACTGTCCAGCCCGTAGCAAGTCACTATACCGATTGAGCTATCGCGGCCCACAAAATACACAAAGAAACGGAACCAAACTGCGTCAAAATCTGCGCGATGTGTGCAATAAAGTTCAGCAGACTTGCACGCCACTCATCAGCATGTGCGCACGTAGCCGCCCTGCGATCGTGTCTTGTCCCTCCCCGCAATACATTATTACAAGATATAATAAAGCTGGTAGCTGTTACATCCCACTCGGCGAGCTAGTGGGCGCTGAACGCAGAGAAACAACGGCCTATGTGACATCTCTGATTAAACTGACTCCATGCATCTGGGGTAGCTCAGTCGACATAGTGACTAGGCTAGGGGCTGGAAGATCAAAAGTTTGTGGTTCGACTCCCGTCAGGAACAAGAGATTTGTCTTTTGTAAGGCGTCCAGATCGGCTCTAGGACCCACGCAGCCTGCCCTTCAATCGGGGACAAATCGGCCGGGTCGTGAAGCTGGCCACTCATCCCCTTCTAATGCCAGGATTAAGAATGCATGGACTTATATCTCCACTCCCCCATATACCTTCATGGTGTTCACAGGGACAAGTTTGTCTTTCTTCCTTTTAAATTTACCGTGGCAAATAATTAGTTTTGGAAAGCTGACAATCTCTCAGCTAGTCAAAATATTCACCTCAAGTTCATTACAGTGTTCACAAAAGTCTAAATCATATAAATCAGTCCACACAGTCACAACACATTTATTACAATCAATTCTATACCCCTAATATTAGACTCCCATCTATGCCTGGGTCTACCAAGTTTTTTCCTCCTTTTCAGTTTTCAGAATAACATTTTGTAAACATTTCCCGTCTCCACCCGGTCAGTTTGTTCCTTTTCCTTCTCATCGCCCTAACTATCTGCACACTACTGACAGTTGTCAACCTCTCCACTGCGCTGTTTCACAAGCTTCCTGTCAATTATAAATTTTCGTGACAGTTGGCACTGGACAGACGTCAATGAAATCACACTTACACGTGTACCGTGAAGCCGTGTGACATCGTGAAAGTAACGAACGCCTTGGTGAAGTGTGTATACTGCGTGACGGGGTGCACAATTTGCAGTGTTGCCATATAACCAGCGCACTGTACAGTGCATAACAACACTGTGCTAAGTCAGTGTCACGTGACAGCTAACTGTGATAACTTACAGCCGGCAGTTTTAGTTTCACGTTTTACAGTCAACATATTTTAGTCACAAAAACCTCAGTCGCTGGTGTAATGAGTGTGAGGCCCCTGAAGTTGATCTAAGGGATCGAAATATTTTTGAGAACTAATGGGTTTCTGGGCCGATCCCAGTGGCCGCGCGGTCTAAGGCGTCGGTCTGCGGCCACTCGCTTACTGGGATTGTGGGTTCGAATCCCGCCTAGGGCATGTATGTCTGTCTGTTGTGAGTGTTGTGTGTTGTTAGGTAGAGGTCTCTGCGACGGGCTGATCACTCGTCCACAGGAGTCCTACCGAGTGTGGTGTGTCTAAAAGTGTGTGATCGTGAAGCCTCGAAAAATGAGGCGGCCTAGGCCCCCAAGGGGCTGTCGAGCCATTGGAAAAAAATGGGTTTCTGGACTTTGTACATCGTCCGGAAATCTAAAATAACTAGATCACACGACGTTTCGGAAACTGGATCTGCTTCCGTCCTCAGGTGTAGAGGGAGGAAGACACCTTCTGTGTTGGGTCGCTTAGATAGAGCTAACCTCAATCACTGGACAACCTAAGCCAGTTAAAGCACAGCTATATGAGTACCTGAGACCGGGATATATACGACTTTGTTTACGGCTTATTGATCTGTTATCTACCGCTGACATAACCTGGTCTCAGGTACTCATATAGCTGTGGTTTAACTGGCTTAGGTTGTCCAGTGACTGAGGTTAGCTCTGTCTAAGGGACACAACTGAGTAGGTGTCTTCCTCCCTCTACACCTGAGGACGGAAGCAGATCCAGTTTCCGAAACGTCGTGTTATCTAGTTATTTCAGATATCCAGACGATGCACAAAGTCCACAAACCCATTAGTTCTCAGTGTTACGTGCCGCCGTCAGAACCATCTAGAATTTATTTGAAATGTTTTTGGCAGATAGTACAGACACACGTGTTACTTTGTGCTGTCTGCTCACAGTCCAACATAACACAACGCACACATATCAGCCGAGGTGCGTTACGTAGCGAGTGCGTGCCTTCAGACTTGTGACAGTGTTGCACGTAGCACCAAGGCCGGTCTTTCTTTCAGTCGGTAGCTAAACGCTAACCAAGAGCGGGGAATATTGCTATTATGTGGGACATGAAGGAATGGCAGCCACAGCATGATTCGCAAGTCAGGCAACAGCTCGTGCCACCTGCCGTCCGGTGAGTCTACCAATGTCTGCAGTAATTCTACCCACGCGCTACTCCACTGAAACACGGTAACCATAGAAACCACACAAACCAAAACCTGACGCCACTCACAAAACAAGCTCTATCGTAACCATAGTCGTGTTATGATGTCGAACAGGACGGCACTCTGATTCCATTAACTAACTAACTAACTCCATGGAGCAGAGTCCTTCTTGAGAAGCTTCTGCTGACATTACTACCACGCTAACAGCAAGTACGTCCAACTTATGTCGTTACTATCACGCTAACAGCAAGTACGTCCAACTTCTGTCATTACTACCACGCTAACAGCAATTATATCATTACTACCACGCTAACCGCAACCACGTCCAACTTATGTCGTTACTACCAAGCTAACAGCAAGTACGGCCAACTTATGTCGTTACTACCAAGCTAACAGCAAGTACGGCCAACTTCTGTAGTTATTACCACGCTAACAGAAAGCACGGCCAACTTCTGTCGTTACTACCACGCCAACAGCAAGCATGACCAACTTCTGTCGTTACTATCACGCTAACAGCAATTATGTCATTACTACCACGCTAACAACAATTATGTCGTTACTACCACGCTAACAACAAGTACGGCCAACTTCTGTCGTTACTACCACGCTAACAACAAGCACGGCCAACTTCTGTCGTTACTAACACGCTAACAGCAATTCTGTCGTTACTACCACGCTAACAACAAGCACGACCAGCGTATGTCGTTACTACCACGCTAACAACAAAGCATGACCAACTCATGTCGTTACTACCACGCTAACAGCAAGCACGACCAACTTCTGTTGTTACTAACACACTAACAACAAGCACGATCAACTTCTGTAGTTACTACCACGCTAACAGCAAGCACGGCCAACTTCTGTCGTTACTACCACGCTAATAGTAATTCTGTCGTTACTACCACGCTAACAACAAGCACGGCCAACGTATGTCGTTACTACCACGCTAACAGCAAGCACGACCAACTTCTGTCGTTACTACCACGCTAACAGCAAGCACGACCAACTTCTGTCCTTACTACCACGCTAACAGCAAGCACGACCAACTTCTGTCCTTACTACCACGCTAACAGCAAGCACGACCAACTTCTGTTGTCACTACCACACTAACAACAAGCACGATCAACTTCTGTCGTTACTATCACGCTAACAGCAATTTTGTCGTTACTGCCACGCTAACAAGCACGACCAACTTCTGTCGTTACTATCACGCTAACAGCAATTTTGTCGTTACTGCCACGCTAACAAGCACGACCAACTTCTGTCGTTACTGCTACGCTAACAACAAGCGCGTCTATAGGACCATCAGCTACCTCCGCCATCCAGTTGTCTTGTCTTGAGCACAGTGTGCACCAAAATATCTGTTCCCTGATTAAACAAGAGTGAGCAGGCCAGCTGCATTTTGGACTGCCATAACGTCTGAGACTGAAAACCAGAATGGCGGTGACATTGAACGGACGTGTGCACAGTGCCTTACACTGCACAGTGCCTTACACTGCACAGTGCCTTACACTGCACAGTGCCTTACACTGCACAGTACGCCTACTGTGCACAGTGCCTTACACTGCAAAGTACGCCTACTGTGCACAGTGCCTTACACTGCACAGTGCCTTACACTGCACAGTGCCTTACACTGCACAGTACGCCTACTGTGCACAGTGCCTTACACTGCACAGTGCCTTACACTGCACAGTGCCTTACACTGCACAGTGCCTTACACTGCACAGTGCCTTACACTGCACAGTGCCTTACACTGCAAAGTACGCCTACTGTGCACAGTGCCTTACACTGCACAGTGCCTTACACTGCACAGTACGCCTACTGTGCACAGTGCCTTACACTGCAAAGTACGCCTACTGTGCACAGTGCCTTACACTGCACAGTGCCTTACACTGCACAGTGCCTTACACTGCACAGTGCCTTACACTGCACAGTGCCTTACACTGCACAGTACGCCTACTGTGCACAGTGCCTTACACTGCACAGTGCCTTACACTGCACAGTGCCTTACACTGCACAGTGCCTTACACTGCACAGTGCCTTACACTGCAAAGTACGCCTACTGTGCACAGTGCCTTACACTGCACAGTGCCTTACACTGCACAGTGCCTTACACTGCACAGTGCCTTACACTGCACAGTGCCTTACACTGCACAGTGCCTTACACTGCACAGTACGCCTACTGTGCACAGTGCCTTACACTGCACAGTGCCTTACACTGCACAGTGCCTTACACTGCACAGTGCCTTACACTGCACAGTGCCTTACACTGCACAGTACGCCTACTGTGCACAGTGCCTTACACTGCACAGTGCGCCTACTGTGCACAGTGCCTTACACTGCACAGTGCCTTACACTGCACAGTGCCTTACACTGCACAGTGCGCCTACTGTGCACAGTGCCTTACACTGCACAGTGGCCTACTGTGCACAGTGCCTTACACTGCACAGTGCCTTACACTGCACAGTAGGCCTACTACCTACATGTAAAGCGACCAAGCTGCACAACACAGTCACGTAGTTGTCATTTGATTAAAATCCTTAGTTAATCCTTACACTAAAATTGTAGGAACTGCCAAGTGGCGGGCTGTTGTGAACACGGTGATGAACACAAGTGACCAATCGAAGTGACGTAGCGTGCCTGACGATTTGCGTCGCATGACATAAGAGGGCCAACTGCATTAACTGGACAAGGAGAGGGCCAAGTGGCGGGCTGTTGTGAACACGGTGATGAACCTTCGGATTGCATAAACACGACATAAGACATAATTGCTTTCCTGTCAAGCCGATAAGTAAGCAGGTTGTCTAAGACATCAACATAAGCGGCAACTTAAGTTTGCTCCGCTGTGTCAGTCACGCACCAAGCACGCAACTCGCAGCGCAGTACCAACTTCACACAAAACTAAACACGCTGTAAATATCTCTGGGACTTAAGTCGAGGGTAGCAATGATTCACTGGGGGTTGCTTCATTTCTCTTCTTTTTCGCGGAGGGTTAATATGTACTTAGCGGTCGGCGGAGTGATATTAAGAGATGAGCCCCAGAGGACACGACGTAAGGAAGGAAGAAGCCTGTGTCTTGTTGCGGAAGGAGACGCCGGCGTTCAATGGACGTCTGGAGTCAGTATTTAACAGCTAGACAGAAATAAAATGGTACGGTCTGGTAATTCAGATGTTACCGAAAGACAATCACCGAATTTCCTTCACTGCCCAGTTCGAACCTCAACAGGGACACCGACTATACTAACTTAATGTTCGTGATTTTTTCTCAAAGTGTCGAGATAGTTATTCAAAATAGGCCACGACCGCTTCCTTTCACATCCTACTCAATTCAACACTCACCAGACACCTTACAGTTCTACTCTATACGCCTAAAGTTTCAACTTCTGACAACGTCGATAAATAAATTACAGTAATTATTTTATTACAATGGCTCGACAGCCCCTTGGGGGGCCTAGGCCGCCTCATTTTTCGAGGCTTCACGATCACACTCAGACACACCACACTCGGTAGGACTCCTCTGGACGAGTGATCAGCCCGTCGCAGAGACCTCTACCTGACAAACACACAACACTCACAACAGACAGACATCCATGTCCCCGGCGGGATTCGAACCCGCAATCCCAGTAAGCGAGCGACCGTAGACCGACGTCTTAGACCGCGCAAATGACAGTAATACAGTCATATAAAAGTAAATACAGTCTGCTACATAACATGACATGACATGATTTGCCAAATATAAGGCCTGTTATGTTACACGTTAACATATCAAGTACTGTCTGAACAAAGCAACCTAAATCGAACTCTTCCAATAACACACTCAAACACAAGAAATGAAAAACGCCTGTATCGACGCAGGCGGTTGGGAATGAAAGAATGCTTCGTGAAACACGTCTCAAAAGATGACGGATGGTACGGATCCGTAGAGAAAGACGCTTAAGCCTGAACGACGCTGACGTCGAAGTTAGCTGCGACGGCCGTGAGGAGTGACACGTGCAACGTGTAACAGCACGATACTGTAGCCTACCGTGCTTTGTACACAGCCATGGCGGACACGTGGACGTTTGAGGCAGAACAAACCAGTTAAGCCCTGAGGTTCGTTAAGTTGCGTGTTTTAAAAACTGTGTAATTTGCGTTACTACGGCTTTTTGCTTACGACACACAAACGTAACAACGTAACTTACGAGACACAAACGTAACAACGTAACTTACGAGACACAAACGTAACAACCTAACTTACGAGACACAAACGTAACAACCTAACTTACGAGACACAAACGTAACAACCTAACTTACGAGACACAAACGTAACAACGTAACTTACGAGACACAAACGTAACAACGTAACTTACGAGACACAAACGTAACAACGTAACTTACGAGACACAAACGTAACAACCTAACTTACGAGACACAAACGTAACAACGTAACTTACGACACACAAACGTAACAACGTAACTTACGAGACACAAACGTAACAACGTAACTTACGAGACACAAACGTAACAACGTAACTTACGAGACACAAACGTAACAACGTAACTTACGAGACACAAACGTAACAACCTAACTTACGAGACACAAACGTAACAACGTAACTTACGAGACACAAACGTAACAACCTAACTTACGACACACAAACGTAACAACGTAACTTACGAGACACAAACGTAACAACGTAACTTACGAGACACAAACGTAACAACCTAACTTACGAGACACAAACGTAACAACGTAACTTACGAGACACAAACGTAACAACCTAACTTACGAGACACAAACGTAACAACGTAACTTACGAGACACAAACGTAACAACGTAACTTACGAGACACAAACGTAACAACGTAACTTACGAGACACAAACGTAACAACGTAACTTACGAGACACAAACGTAACAACGTAACTTACGAGACACAAACGTAACAACCTAACTTACGAGACACAAACGTAACAACGTAACTTACGAGACACAAACGTAACAACCTAACTTACGAGACACAAACGTAACAACGTAACTTACGAGACACAAACGTAACAACCTAACTTACGAGACACAAACGTAACAACCTAACTTACGAGACACAAACGTAACAACGTAACTTACGACACACAAACGTAACAACGTAACTTACGAGACACAAACGTAACAACGTAACTTACGAGACACAAACGTAACAACGTAACTTACGAGACACAAACATAAGAACGTAACTTACGAGACACAAACGTAACAACCTAACTTACGAGACACAAACGTAACAACCTAACTTACGAGACACAAATGTAACAACGTAACTTACGAGACACAAACGTAACAACGTAACTTACGAGACACAAACGTAAGAACGTAACTTCAGCGCCAGAAAATTCCGTCAACAATTCCTGTCTTTCGTTGGTAAGAAGTGGAGAACGGCAGAATTACCAAATTGTTACCAAAAATTATTGTCGAGAAGTTGGCACACCTGTTTTAAACTTTTAAACGATCTTGTTCAGTACCTTCCTGCAGACCGACTATCCTGAGTTTTCGTGGGTTTTCTCAGTCATTCCAGCCAAATGCTATCTGTCAGTTTCTGTGCTATTGGTTGTACACTTACGTTCCACAGCAAAGAAACTTGAATTTGAACTGTCTGTACAAGTGCCGAGGGAAGGACTTACAGCAGAGCCGAGGAAGAGCAATGAGAAGAACTGGAACACGATGCCAGGCTGTACATTAAATTTGCTACAAAACATCTTCAGAGTCAAGCAGTCCAAAAAGACCTCTTGATCTTGAAGACGTAGGCATTACGAACCTTCGAAACGCCTGAAACTGATATCCCAAGGACACAGAGTCACATCCACAAGAATGAAGACTTCAAGTGCACTTTCAACCAGAAGACAGAGGCAGCAATATCCTCCGAATGTTCGGTAACCACGTGACACACTGCACAGTGTTGCTGTGTTAATACGACAACTGACATTGTGACACACTGCACAGTGTTGCTGTGTTAATACGACAACTGACATTGTGACACACTGCACAGTGTTGCTGTATTAATACGACAATTGACATTGTGAAACACTGCACGGTGTTGCTGTGTTAATACGACAACTGACATTGTGACACACTGCACAGTGTTGCTGTATTAATACGTCAATTGACATTGTGAACACACTGCACAGTATTGCTGTGTTAATACAACTGACATTGTAACACACTGCACAGTGTTACTGTGTTAATACAACTGACATTGTGACACACTGCAGTGTTACTGTGTTAATACAACTGACATTGTGACACACTGCACAGTGTTAATGTGTTAATACAACTGACATTGTGACACACTGCACAGTGTTACTCTGTTAATACAACTGACATTGTGACACACTGCAGTGTTACTGTGTTAATACAACTGACATTGTGACACACTGCACAGTGTTGCTGTGTTAATACAACTGACATTGTGACACTGCACAGTGTTACTGTGTTAATACAACTGACATTGTGACACACTGCACAGTGTTACTGTGTTAATACAACTGACATTGTGACACACTGCACAGTGTTACTGTGTTAATACAACTGACATTGTGACACACTGCACAGTGTTACTGTGTTAATACAACTGACATTGTGACACACTGCACAGTGTTACTGTGTTAATACAACTGACATTGTGACACACTGCACAGTGTTGCTGTGTTAATACAACTGACATTGTGACACACTGCACAGTGTTACTGTGTTAATACAACTGACATTGTGACACACTGCAGTGTTACTGTGTTAATACAACTGACATTGTGACACACTGCACAGTGTTACTGTGTTAATACAACTGACATTGTGACACACTGCACAGTGTTACTGTGTTAATACAACTGACATTGTGACACACTGCAGTGTTACTGTGTTAATACAACTGACATTGTGACACACTGCACAGTGTTGCTGTGTTAATACAACTGACATTGTGACACACTGCACAGTGTTACTGTGTTAATACAACTGACATTGTGACACTGCACAGTGTTACTGTGTTAATACAACTGACATTGTGACACACTGCACAGTGTTACTGTGTTAACACAACTGACATTGTGACACACTGCACAGTGTTACTGTGTTAATACAACTGAGATTGTGACACACTGCACAGTGTTACTGTGTTAATACAACTGACATTGTGACATCCTCAGTTACAATTAGCAACATGTCGCAGACATCTACAGTTTCCACATTCATCTGTACACTGAAGACAGAGGGAGAAGATCATAAACAGCGATAAGTCGCCCTACCAGACAGCACGGTGTCACAAGTCAGCAGCCCGCAGTCTGCGTTCTCACGTCAGATCGCCCATAAGCTACAGCATTTACCTGAAATAGTTCCTGAATACAGGAAAAAAGGAAAAGGAAGAAATACGTCTTAGAGCGAATAGGCGGACGAGGAAGAAGTAAGAGGGGTGGTGATGAAGAGAGATTGGGGTTGGTCACAGCGTCGTGCAGGTCGCACACCAGAAGCTGTGTACAGTAATCTGTGTCTCCGTGGCAACGGCGCCGTTAAGTCAAGTCAGCGGCACCGAAACTCGATCTCACACCGCGAACAATTACTGGCTCTGCAGAAAACGTCGGTCGCCTTAGACAGACAACATGGCGTCTGCAGCCTAGTGAGAAATGAGGGGCGTCGTTGGAAGCGCTTTAAAAGAAGCACTATGGAATGCGACGTCGTGTAGCCTGGTAAACTGTGCTGATGTTCCGAAGAACCTTGCTGTCTCCATCATCATAGCAGATGGAACGTCTGAAACGTCGGTACCATGTACTAGAACAAACGGCGTCATGTCAAAGAAGAAAACTGTCATGTTCACAGTCGGAGCCGTCAGAACCTTAACTGTCATGTTCACAGTCCGAGCCGTCGGAACCTTAACTGTCATGTTCACAGTCCGAGCCGTCGGAACCTTAACTGTTATGTTCACAGTCCGAGCCGTCGGAACCTTAACTGCCATGTTCACAGTCGGAGCCGTCGGAACCTTAACTGTCATGTTCACAGTCCGAGCCGTCGGAACCTTAACTGCCATGTTCACAGTCCGAGCCGTCGGAACCTTAACTGTTATGTTCACAGTCGGAGCAGTCGGAACCTTAACTGTCATGTTCACAGTCCGAGCCGTCGGAACCTTAACTGTTATGTTCACAGTCGGAGCCGTCGGAACCTTAACTGTCATGTTCACAGTCCGAGCCGTCGGAACCTTAACTGTTATGTTCACAGTCCGAGCCGTCGAAACCTTAACTGTTATGTTCACAGTCGGAGCCGTCGGAACCTTAACTGTCATGTTCACAGTCCGAGCCGTCGGAACCTTAACTGTTATGTTCACAGTCGGAGCCGTCGGAACCTTAACTGTTATGTTCACAGTCGGAGCCGTCGGAACCTTAACTGCCATGTTCACAGTCCGAGCCGTCGGAACCTTAACTGTTATGTTCACAGTCGGAGCCGTCGGAACCTTAACTGTCATGTTCACAGTCCGAGCCGTCGGAACCTTAACTGTTATGTTCACAGTCGGAGCCGTCGGAACCTTAACTGTCATGTTCACAGTCCGAGCCGTCGGAACCTTAACTGTTATGTTCACAGTCGGAGCCGTCAGAACCTTAACTGTCATGTTCACAGTCCGAGCCGTCGGAACCTTAACTGTCATGTTCACAGTCCGAGCCGTCGGAACCTTAACTGTTATGTTCACAGTCGGAGCCGTCGGAACCTTAACTGTCATGTTCACAGTCCGAGCCGTCGGAACCTTAACTGTTATGTTCACAGTCGGAGCCGTCGGAACCTTAACTGTCATGTTCACAGTCCGAGCCGTCGGAACCTTAACTGTCATGTTCACAGTCCGAGCCGTCAGAACCTTAACTGTCATGTTCACAGTCCGAGCCGTCGGAACCTTAACTGTTATGTTCACAGTCCGAGCCGTCGGAACCTTAACTGTTATGTTCACAGTCCGAGCCGTCGGAACCTTAACTGTCACCAAGTACACGCGTTGTGAGGAGCCGGCATAGAGCACTGGTCAGCGGCGCGGAGGGGGGGGGGGGGTAAGGCTGCCCCGGGGGGCAGAGTCCAAGGGACGGCGAAGTGACTTAAATAAAAAAAATGAATTTCGGCTTTCAACAAACGTCAAGATACTGAGCCGACTACAAAGACATCCACACACAATTGTGTACCACAGTTCATAATCCCCGTAAGAGACGTCACTGTCCTTCCTAGCCCCCGGCGCTAGGCCACTGCTGACAGTCAGTATGGTCATTACGATGGACACGGGGAATTGGGGTTCGACGCTTGACAGGGACAGAGCTGTGTCTCGAGCCCACAGTTACCAGACCGACCATTCAGGGGCCCACCCAGTCTGTACCCCGACACTTTCCCACACAGCAAAACACCCTGGGCTTGAATATGACCGTTCACCTCCATACAGTGCCCAGATTAAGAATGAGTGGCGCTATACCTCAGTTCACTTGTAACTCACCGTGGCGTGACGCTAAGTCTAAGCGAAAGTACCTTCCTATCCATAGCTCAAAGCGTTGCAAAACAACACTGCTTTTTGGAAGTTACGCAGACCTCACCCGCTTGTCCTTCTGGTAAGAGCAACACGTAGATGAAGATGAATACGAAATAGAACTACGTCTAACTTAAATTATTTTATATTGTATGTACCGTGCATTTTGTATGTACCGTGCATTTTGTATGTACCGTGCATTTTGTATGTACCGTGCATTTTGTCATAAGTTTAAGTTAAACCAACTAACGCACAATAATTATTAACAAAGTATATTTGCAACCCCCTACATACGTTTCGGCAATCAAGTTGTCATCCTCAGGGGGCGCATCAAAAAATCACAAGTATCTATGGCATCCAGATACACATACATTTGGCATTATAACCTCCATCTAGCGCCGAGGTTAAAGAAAGAGTACAGCTATACCTGTACTCCCCCTCTCGGCCTTCATGGCATGTTCTAGGGTGAACTTTACCTTTAATGGAAGTACACATGCCGCTCAAAATATTAAAACGAATTGATGTCTACAGTCATAAAACTGAACGTTAACAGTAAATAATACAGTGTGTATATGTCAGTGATGTAAGCTGGTACTTCATATAACACAGAAAAAATTATTATATACAAATACTGTTACATGATTTGACTTAGATGATTAAAACATATAAACATTTATTAAAGTTTTTTTAAACTTTTAACTTAAATTACATTTAAAGATTAAGCTCGTAACCGCGCAGTAAACACACTCCGTCTCAGTTATACAAACCAGTCAGTTAATGCTGTACAGTGAAATAATCGCTGTTTGTTCTGAGATCCACACAAAACACATAAATACAGTCCGTACCGCGCAGTAAACACACTCCGTCTCAGTTATACAAACCAGTCAGTTAATGCTGTACAGTGAAATAATCGCTGTTTGTTCTAAGATCCACACAAAACACATAAATACAGTCCGTACCGCGCAGTAAACACACTCCGTCTCAGTTATACAAACCAGTCAGTTAATGTTGTACAGTGAAATAATCGCTGTTTGTTCTGAGATCCACACAAAACACATAAATACAGTCCGTACCGCGCAGTACACACACTCCGTCTCAGTTATACAAACCAGTCAGTTAATGTTGTACAGTGAAATAATCGCTGTTTGTTCTGAGATCCACACAAAACACATAAATACAGTCCGTACCGCGCAGCAAACACACTCCGTCTCAGTTATACAAACCAGTCAGTTAATGTTGTACAGTGAAATAATCGCTGTTTGTTCTGAGATCCACACAAAACACATAAATACAGTCCGTACCGCGCAGTAAACACTTTTCATCTCGGTTACAAAAACAAATCAATTTATGTTATATAAGGCAAAAGTCGCTGTTTGTTGTAATATAAATACAACACACATTAATACAGTGTGGGCAGAATGTAGAATTTGTGAATGTTAAAACTGTTGATGCATCAAGTGACCGTTAGGCTTTTATAGGTTAATAAGTCGCTCTTCACTGTTTACACAGTCCGTGCCCCTGTAACGCCCGCTTGCTGCACAGCACAAATCCCTTAAACACGCAACCTTACCTACGTGTCTCGGCGCAGGCTCTCACTGTACAACTACACTACTCTACTGCTATTGTCACTTGCCAATACAATCTGCCTGTAAGTTCTAAAACGTTCTGATGACGGTACGTAACATTGAGAACTGATTGGTTTCTGAACTTTGTACATCGTCCGGAAATCTAAAATCACGACGTTTCGGGAGCTGATTGAGATTAGCTCTGTCTAAGGGACCCAACACAGTAGGTGTCTCCCTCCCCCTTCACCTGAGGACGGAAGCAGATCCAGCTTCCGAAACGTCGTGATTTTAGATTTCCGGACGATGGACAAAGTCCAGAAACCAATTAGTTCACAGTCTACCTGATCTCTACAAACACACTCGCCGTGACCTCCAGTACCGTCTGTGTCCACTGACTTCATTTTCTCATTTTTTTTCAAATCTAAATACGTATTTTCCAATTTGTATATATATATCCATACATATATATGTATATATATACAAACATACATATATATGTATGTATATATATAGAAACATTATATGTATATACCATCGCGTAGTCTACAATTGGTAGCAAGTAGGAATAAATGTTGGGATTCCAGTCTTCTGGGATGTGACGCTTTTTTGTTGGGTAAGTGGTTCCCGACGTTTCGAAGGAACGTAGTGCCTTCAGTTTTAAAGATCAAACAGGCCTTGACTGTCAAAGATGATGAAAAGACGAGCCTTCGAAACGTCGGGAATCTTCAACAACACTGTCGGGGCAACCTCAAACTTACAGTAATAAATCTTTTTTTATGGTGAAGGGACCCGCAGCAGAAGCTACGGACACACCGCAGTCTTAAGGCTTATTGTGCAACACTATGATGAAGATGATTAGTTTTTTTCATTCTTCCAAGTAATGGAGCACCGGTGGAATGAAATTGACAGGAGAAAACCGAAGTACTTGGGGAAAAACCTGTCCCAGTGCCACTTTGTCCACCACAAATCCCACATGGACCCGAACCCGGGCCTCCACGGTGAGAGGCCGGCGACTGACCGCCTGAGCCATGGCACGGCCAAAGGTTCTGACGACGGTGTATGACAATGAGAACTAACTGTGTTGTGGACTTTGTGCATCGTCCGGACAGAATATTAACATATAATATAAAAATCACGACGTTTCGGAAACTGGTTCTTCTTCCGTCTTCAGGTGATGAGAGGGGAGACACCAAGTGATTGAAATCAGCGCAGTCTAAAAGGACCCATTTCAGTAGTTTTCTCCCCTCCCTTCACCTGAAGACGGAAGACAAACCAACTTCCGAAACGTCGTGATTTTATATTTAATATTATATCCGGACGATGCACAAAGTCCACAAGACAGTTGGTTCCCACCTCATCCCCCTTACTTTGACCACCCGAATAACATTCGGTCATCAGCACAAATCATGACGCTCCTCATTACGCAGTCTTCTCCAGTCCCCTGTCACCTCTCCTTGTTAACTCCAAATACCTCCCTCAGCACCATGTTCTCGAACACGCTCAAAGTACGGCCATGTTCCGAACACGCTTAAAGTACGGCCATGTTCCGAACACGCTTAAAGTACGGCCATGTTCCGAACACGCTTAAAGTACGGCCATGTTCCGAACATGCTCAAAGTACGGCCATGTTCCGAACACGCTCAAAGTACGGCCATGTTCCGAACACGCTCAAAGTACGGCCATGTTCCGAACACGCTCAAGGTACGGCCATGTTCCGAACACGCTCAAAGTACGGCCATGTTCCGAACACGCTCAAAGTACGGCCATGTTCCGAACACGCTCAAGGTACGGCCATGTTCCGAACACGCTCAAAGTACGGCCATGTTCCGAACACGCTCAAAGTACGGCCATGTTCCGAACACGCTCAAAGTACGGCCATGTTCCGAACACGCTCAAAGTACGGCCATGTTCCGAACACGCTCAAAGTACGGCCATGTTCCTAACACGCTCGAAGTACGGCCATGTTCCGAACACGCTCAAAGTACGGCCATGTTCCGAACACGCTCAAAGTACGGCCATGTTCCTAACACGCTCAAATTACGGCCATGTTCCGAACACGCTCCAATTACGGCCATGTTCCGAACACGCTCAAAGTACGGCCATGTTCCGAACACGCTCAAAGTACGGCCATGTTCCGAACACGCTCAAAGTACGGCCATGTTCCGAACACGCTCAAAGTACGGCCATGTTCCGAACACGTTCGAAGTACGGCCATGTTCCGAACACGCTCAAAGTACGGCCATGTTCCGAACACGCTCGAAGTACGGCCATGTTCCGAACACGCTCAAAGTACGGCCATGTTCCGAACACGCTCAAAGTACGGCCATGTTCCGAACACGCTCAAAGTACGGCCATGTTCCTAACACGCTCAAATACGGCCATGTTCCGAACACGTCAAAGTACGGCCATGTTCGAACACGCTCAAAGTACGGCCAGTTCACGAACACGCTCAAAGTACGGCCATGTTCCGAACACGCTCAAAGTACGGCCATGTTCCGAACACGCTCAAATACGGCCATGTTCCGAACACGCTCAAAGTACGGCCATGTTCGAACAGCTCAAAGTACGGCATGTTCCGAACACGCTAAAGTACGGCCATTTCCGAACACGCTCAAGTACGGCCATGTTCCGAACACGCTCAAATACGGCCATGTTCGAACACGCTCAAAGTACGGCATGTTCCGAACACGCTCAAAGTACGGCATGTTCCGAACACGCTCAAAGTACGGCCATGTTCCGAACACGCTCAAAGTACGGCATGTTCCGAACACGCTCAAAGTACGGCCATTTCCGAACACGCTCAAATACGGCCATGTTCCGAACACGCTCAAATACGGCATGTTCCGAACACGCTCAAGTACGGCCATGTTCCGAACACGCTCAAAGTACGGCCATGTTCCGACACGCTCAAATACGGCCATGTTCCGAACACGCTCAAATACGGCCATTTCCGAACACGCTCAAATACGGCCATGTTCCGAACACGCTCAAAGTACGGCCATGTTCCGAACACGCTTAAAGTACGGCCATGTTCCGAACACGCTCAAAGTACGGCCATGTTCCGAACACGCTCAATACGGCCATGTTCCGGTTTCGGCCATGTTCCGAACACGCTCAAAGTACGGCCATGTTCCGAACACGCTCAAAGTACGGCCATGTTCCGAACACGCTCAAGTACGGCCATGTTCCGAACACGCTCAAAGTACGGCCATGTTCCGAACACGCTCAAAGTACGGCCATGTTCCGAACACGCTCAAGTACGGCCATGTTCCGAACACGCTCAAAGTACGGCCATGTTCCGAACACGCTCAAAGTACGGCCATGTTCCAACACGCTCAAGTACGGCCATGTTCCGAACACGCTCAAAGTACGGCCATGTTCCGAACACGCTCAAAGTACGGCCATGTTCCAACACGCTCAAATACGGCCATGTTCCGAACACGCTCAAGTACGGCCATGTTCCGAACACGCTCAAAGTACGGCCATGTTCCGAACACGCTCAAAGTACGGCCATTTCCGAACACGCTCAAAGTACGGCCATGTTCCGAACACGCTCAAAGTACGGCCATGTTCCGAACACGTCAAGTACGGCCATGTTCCGAACACGCTCAAAGTACGGCCATGTTCCGAACACGCTCAATACGGCCATGTTCCGAACACGCTCAAAGTACGGCCATGTTGAACACGCTCAAAGTACGGCCATGTTCCGAACACGCTCAAAGTACGGCCATGTTCCAACACGCTCAAATACGGCCATGTTCCGAACACGCTCAAAGTACGGCCATGTTCCGAACAGCTCAAAGTACGGCATGTTCCGAACACGCTAAGTCGGCCATGTTCCGAACACGCTCAAAGTACGGCCATGTTCGAACACGCTCAAATACGGCATGTTCCGACCGCTCAATACGGCCATGTTCCGAACACGCTCAAAGTACGGCATGTTCCGAACACGCTCAAAGTACGGCATGTTCGAAACGCTCAAGTACGCCATGTTCCGAACACGCTCAAAGTACGGCCATTTCCGAACACGCTCAAAGTACGGCCATGTTCCGAACACGCTCAAAGTACGGCATGTTCCGAAAGCTCAAAGTACGGCATTTCCGACACGCTCAAAGTACGGCCATGTTCGAACACGCTAATTAGGCAGTTCCGAAAACGCTCAAATTAGGCCATTTCCGAACACGCTCAAATTACGGCCATGTTCCGAACACGCTCAAAGTACGGCCATGTTCCGAACACGCTAAAGTACGGCCATGTTCCGAACACGCTCAAAGTACGGCCATGTTCCGAACACGCTCAAAGTACGGCCATGTTCCGAACACGCTCAAAGTACGGCCATGTTCCGAACACGCTCAAAGTACGGCCATGTTCCGAACACGCTCAAAGTACGGCCATGTTCCGAACACGCTCAAAGTACGGCCATGTTCCGAACACGCTCAAAGTACGGCCATGTTCCGAACACGCTCAAAGTACGGCCATGTTCCGAACACGCTCAACGTACGGCCATGTTCCGAACACGCTCAAAGTACGGCCATGTTCCGAACACGCTTAAAGTACGGCCATGTTCCGAACACGCTCAAAGTACGGCCATGTTCCGAACACGCTCAAAGTACGGCCATGTTCCGAACACGCTCAAAGTACGGCCATGTTCCGAACACGCTCAAAGTACGGCCATGTTCCGAACACGCTCAAGTACGGCCATGTTCCGAACACGCTCAAATTACGGCCATGTTCCGAACACGTCTCAAAGTACGGCCATGTTCTGAACACGCTCAAAGTACGGCCATTTCCGAACACGCTCAAAGTACGGCCATGTTCCGAACACGCTCAAAGTACGGCCATGTTCCTAACACGCTCAAACTACGGCCATGTTCCGAACACGCTCAAAGTACGGCCATGTTCCGAACAGCTCAAAGTACGGCCATGTTCCGAACACGCTTAAAGTACGGCCATGTTCCGAACACGCTCAAAGTACGGCCATGTTCCGAACACGCTCAAATTACGGCCATGTTCCGAACACGCTCAAAGTACGGCCATGTTCCGAACACGCTCAAAGTACGGCATGTTCCGAACCGCTCAAAGTACGGCCATGTTTCCGAACACGCACAAAGGTACGGCCATGTTCCGAACACGCTCAAGTACGGCACATATTCCGAACACGCTCAAAGTACGGCATGTTCCGAACACGCTCAAAGTACGGCAATGTTCCGAACACGCTCAAAGTACGGCCTTGTTCCGAACACGCTCAAAGTACGGCCATGTTCCGAACACGCTCAAAGTACGGCCATGTTCCGAACACGCTCAAAGTACGGCCATGTTCCGAACACGCTCAAAGTACGGCCATGTTCCGAACACGCTCAAATTACGGCCATGTTCCGAACACGTTCAAAGTACGGCCATGTTTTGAACACGCTCAAAGTACGGCCAAGTTCCGAACACGCTCAAAGTACGGCCATGTTCCGAACACGCTCAAAGTACGGCCATGTTCCGAACACGCTCAAAGTACGGCCATGTTCCGAACCCACACACAACAGGCGTATCCTGTACTATTAATCTTAAGATACAAACAGCGAGGTCAGGCGAGTGGCAGCACTTGTCTGTTGACAGCCGTCACGACGACTAGCAGCAGTACGGCACTGACAGTAATGTGCTGATGGACTGCCAACAGCGACGTCACTCCGAGACTGAAGCACCGTCTAGACGTTCGGTGTTTATAAGTTCGTGATCACCCATTTTAATAGCATCATTTCGACAGTTCGTGACTGCTTGACCGGCAATATAATTCTGTCTTCAGCGGATTAATAATTACTATCAAAATACAGTAGAACCTTTTAAGAAGTCTTTCAAGGGACCAGAGGATTTGGGACTTCTTAAGTGGGAAGACTTATTAAGCGGGAAGACTTATTAAGAGGGAAGCTTATTAAAAGCAATAGGATTTCGGGACTTTAAAAATCAGACTTCTTACAGGGGAAAACTTCTTATGCGGGTTCTACTGTATACGGACAGTTGTATTTTCGGGATATACAGTAATTACTTGACACTCTACTCACGTACACAGTTGCCACTACTGATACTATTGCGCAATACACCTACATATACGCAATACACCTACATACACGCAATACACCTACATATACGCAATACACCTACATATAACGCAATACACCTACATACACGCAATACACCTACATATACGCAATACACCTACATACACGCAATACACCTACATACACGCAATACACCTACATATACGCAATACACCTACATATACGCAATACACCTACATACACGCAATACACCTACATATACGCAATACACCTACATATACGCAATACACCTACATACACGCAATACACCTACATATACGCAATACACCTACATACACGCAATACACCTACATATACGCAATACACCTACATATACGCAATACACCTACATATACGCAATACACCTACATATACGCAATACACCTACATATACGCAATACACCTACATATACGCAATACACCTACATACACGCAATACACCTACATATACGCAATACACCTACATATACGCAATACACCTACATATACGCAATACACCTACATATACGCAATACACCTACATATACGCAATACACCTACATATACGCAATACACCTACATACACGCAATACACCTACATATACGCAATACACCTACATATACGCAATACACCTACATATACGCAATACACCTACATATACGCAATACACCTACATATACGCAATACACCTACATACACGCAATACAACTACATACACGCAATACACCTACATATACGCAATACACCTACATATACGCAATACACCTACATATACGCAATACACCTACATATACGCAATACACCTACATACACGCAATACACCTACATATACGCAATACACCTACATATACGCAATACACCTACATATACGCAATACACCTACATATACGCAATACACCTACATATACGCAATACACCTACATACACGCAATACACCTACATATACGCAATACACCTACATATACGCAATACACCTACATATACGCAATACACCTACATATACGCAATACACCTACATACACGCAATACACCTACATACACGCAATACAACTACATACACGCAATACACCTACATATACGCAATACACCTACATATACGCAATACACCTACATATACGCAATACACCTACATATACGCAATACACCTACATACACGCAATACACCTACATATACGCAATACACCTACATATACGCAATACACCTACATATACGCAATACACCTACATATACGCAATACACCTACATATACGCAATACACCTACATATACGCAATACACCTACATATACGCAATACACCTACATATACGCAATACACCTACATATACGCAATACACCTACATATACGCAATACACCTACATATACGCAATTTCAAAGCTTAAAACGACTACAGACTTTAGATCTGCGCTCTTCTGAGATATTATGCAGCGTTGAGTGCTAGTTGTATAGGGACGATTTGGGACAACTTATCGGTCCCATCTTCAAGGGTTAAGAAGTCCAAATGCCCCGAAACGTCGGTACATAATTACCAGTCAACGCTGCATAATATCCCAGAAGAGCGCAGATCTGATCTACATCGCGGCGGAAGCTTGAAATTGCACATTTTACGTGTCTACAGACCTCTTGCAATTGCTAGAGCACAACACACACTGACTTACAGCCACGCCAAATGTCACAGCCACTAGTGACATAATGTTAGTCTAACATCTAATCTAATACGATCTAAATATGCGCAGGTCTCAGTGTTCCCACAAACAAAAACAATAACGCCATACTGTCAAGCAGTGTTCCCACAAACAAACACAATAACGACATACTGTCAAGCAGTGTTCCCACAAACAAACACAATAACAACATACTGTCAAGCAGTGTTCCCACAAACAAACACAATAACGCCATACTGTCAAGCAGTGTTCCCACAAACAAACACAATAACGCCATACTGTCAAGCAGTGTTCCCACAAACAAACACAATAACGCCATACTGTCAAGCAGTGTTCCCACAAACAAACACAATAACGACATACTGTCAAGCAGTGTTCCCACAAACAAACACAATAACGCCATACTGTCAAGCAGTGTTCCCACAAACAAACACAATAACGCCATACTGTCAAGCAGTGTTCCCACAAACAAACACAATAACGACATACTGTCAAGCAGTGTTCCCACAAACAAACACAATAACGCCATACTGTCAAGCAGTGTTCCCACAAACAAACACAATAACGCCATACTGTCAAGCAGTGTTCCACAAACAAACACAATAACGACATACTGTCAAGCAGTGTTCCCACAAACAAACACAATAACGCCATACTGTCAAGCAGTGTTCCCACAAACAAACACAATAACGCCATACTGTCAAGCAGTGTTCCCACAAACAAACACAATAACGCCATACTGTCAAGCAGTGTTCCCACAAACAAACACAATAACGACATACTGTCAAGCAGTGTTCCCACAAACAAACACAATAACGCCATACTGTCAAGCAGTGTTCCCACAAACAAACACAATAACGACATACTGTCAAGCAGTGTTCCACAAACAAACACAATAACGCCATACTGTCAAGCAGTGTTCCCACAAACAAACACAATAACGCCATACTGTCAAGCAGTGTTCCCACAAACAAACACAATAACGACATACTGTCAAGCAGTGTTCCCACAAACAAACACAATAACGCCATACTGTCAAGCAGTGTTCCCACAAACAAACACAATAACGCCATACTGTCAAGCAGTGTTCCCACAAACAAACACAATAACGCCATACTGTCAAGCAGTGTTCCCACAAACAAACACAATAACGCCATACTGTCAAGCAGTGTTCCACAAACAAACACAATAACGCCATACTGTCAAGCAGTGTTCCCACAAACAAACACAATAACGACATACTGTCAAGCAGTGTTCCCACAAACAAACACAATAACGCCATACTGTCAAGCAGTGTTCCCACAAACAAACACAATAACGACATACTGTCAAGCAGTGTTCCCACAAACTACGTTTTTGTAACAGATCACAGGACTGACGTAAATCGGTTTAACGGCATGCGTGTCGCGCAACTTAGTTCTGACGCAGCTTATCTGACTGACACAACGGTCTGTCACTCCGTCCTAATTCGAAATGTGGACAGCAAATTCGCATAAAATGACAACAAAAGCAACTCTCACATTACAATAATATGCATTTATATCAGTATTTTGACAAATATATTCAAATTCCAAGGTCGGGGGAATGATACAGGACAATATCATGGAATGAATGAATTCGAGTATTTCCGCTATGCGCAGTGTTGCAGTGTGTCAGACACGTCGACTTAACACGACCGGCATCGTGTGACGGCGATCGTCTGGACGACAGCAACACAGCAGTGGCCTGTGGCCTGTGGCCTGTGGCCTGTGGCCTGCAGCACTTGCAAGGAGCAGCAGGCCTATTGTGCAGCACAGCATTGCCACAGGTCCATACATTACACACCGTACATACATATACATACATATACATACATATATATACATATATATACATATACTACATATATATATACACATACATATACGTACATATACGTACATATACGTACATATACGTACATATACATACATTATATATACATTATATATATACTATATACTACAATATATATTACATATACAATTACATATATACGTTACATATACGTACAATATATTACATATAGTACATATACATATATATACACATACATATACGTACATATACATATATATACACATACATATACGTACATATACATATATATACACATACATATACGTACATATACATATATATACACATTACATTATACGTACATTATACATATATATACCATACATACGTACATATACTATATATACCTACATTACTATATCTATATATAACATATATACGTACATATACATATATATACACATACATATACGTACATATACATATATATACACATACATATACGTACATATACATATATATACACATACATATACGTACATATACATATATATACACATACATATACGTACATATACATATATATACACATACATATACGTACATATACATATATATACACATACATATACGTACATATACATATATATACACATACATTATACGTACATATACATATATATACACATACATATACGTACATATACATATATATACACATACATATACGTACATATACATATATACACATACATATACGTACATATACATATATATACACATACATATACGTACATATACATTATATACACATACATATACGTACATATACATATATATACACATACATATACGTACATATACATATATATATACACATACATATACGTACATATACATATATATACACATACATATACGTACATATACATATATATACACATACATATACGTACATATACATATATATACACATACATATACGTACATATACATATATATACACATACATATACGTACATATACATATATATACATATTAGTACATTACATATATACACATACATATACGTACATATACATATATATACACATACATATACGTACATATACATATATATACACATACATATACTACATAATACATATATACTACATATACATATATATACACATACATATACGTACATATACATATATATACACATACATATACGTACATATACATATATATTACATATACATATATATACACATACATATACGTACATATACATATATATACACATACATATAGTACATATACATATATTAATAACATCATATACATATATACGTACATATACATATATATACATACATATATACATATACATTATAACACATACATATACGTACATATACATATATATACAATACATATATACAATACATATCCGTACATATACATATATATACATATCGTACATTATATATACTACTACTACATATACATACATATATACAATACATATACACATAAAAAATACACATCATATCGTACATATACATATATATACATATACATATATATACACATACATATACGTACATATACATATATATACATATACATATATACACATACATATACGTACATATACATATATATACATATACATATATATACACATACATATACGTAACTGTCCTCTCGAATTAAACAAAAGCTATTTTTATTTCAGGCTTCCGCCGCGATGTTGATGATATCTGCGCTCTTCTGGGGTGTTACGTAGCGTCGTGTGGTAATTGTTTACCGACGTTTCGGGACAGCGTATCGGTCCCAACTTCAAGGGTCAAAAGTCCGAGGAGAAAAGAAAAGTTGGAAACGATACGTTGTCCCGAAACGTCGGTAAACAATTACCACACGAAGCCGCGTAATATCCCACAAGAGCGCAGATCTCATATGCTATCTTTATGGGGTAAATGTTTTTGCAATACGTAGTAACTTTAAGTGAGGTCAACTGTTGTCCGGTTATAGAAAGGTTACAGAGTAGTACAGTTGCACAGTACGAGGTTCATGTTGTGCACTCCACACAGTGATCAAGGGTGGCACGTGGCACTTATGGCGGAAAAGAGAAATGCATACAGAATTTTGATAGGGAAGGAAAAAAAAGACACCACTTTCTTAAACCTAGGCTATACGGTAGGATAATATTAAAACGGATCATAAAAACATAGGACGAGAGAGCGTGGACTGGACTTATTTGAGTCAAGGTACGGACACGTTTGGGCTCGTGTGTAAACGGCAATGAGGGTGGGGGTGGAGTAGGGGTGGGGGTGTGGGGTGGGGGTGGTGGTGGGGGTGGGGGTGGGAGTGGGGGGTCTATCGGATGTGGCTAAACAGCGATATGTTACTGAAACACATACACAATTCAAATAACTCATATTGTAGGACATACAATGCACCTGAGATAGACAATACCTTAGACCCAATAGGCTATATTTTAAGTGTGGTATTATAACTGAGAGCGGCCTATTTGTAACACGGTATAGCTACTTTAACGAAAGGCAGATTTTGACTGAGATGTAATATGACTGTCCTCTGGATTCAAACTCCTGTCACCCTGGTAGGGGAGATGTTATTGGAACAGGTACTAGCATGGCGCGGACCGAGTTATCTCGGGGACAATGTAGGGGGTTGCTGGTGTTGGGGGTGAGAAATCTATGCATATAGATTGCTTATTTTCCAGCCTGCAGCCTCCATGTACACCGAGCGCCATGTCGGTCCAGCGAGCAGGACAGTCGCGTTCTGTGACAGTGAACACATCGACGGAATTCAGCAGTCAGGGGCAACACATCGCATTGCAGTGGTGACTGAGCAGTTTGCAAGTCCGGAGGATCTGCTAACTAAAGATTTTTTGACGTCGAAATATTTTTGGGAAGAGGGACTCCACTGTGATATTCGAAACGTCGGAAGCCACTCCCCCAATGCCACACACCAGAACACAAGAATCTTTAGCAGCACCGCTGTGAGAACCACAAATATTGCATTTTTGAGATGTGGAACTGTGTGAAAGTACTTAATGTACACCACATAGCAGTTAGTTCGTTAGAATAGTTCGTCAGTCTGTCCGTTAGCCAGTCAGTTAGTCAGCCAGTCAGTCCGTTAGTCAGTCACTCAGCCAGCCAGCCAGCCAGTTACTTAGTCAGTCAGACAGCCAGTCAGGCCGTTAGTCAGTCACTCATTCAGTCCATTAGACAGCCAGCCAGCCAGTCAGTGAGTCAGTCATCTAGTAAGTCAGCCAGTCAGTTACTCATTCAGTCAGCCAGTCAAGCAGTTAGTCACTCAATCAGTCCATTAGTCAGCCAGCCAGCGAGTCAGTGAGTCAGTCATCTAGTAAGTCAGTCAGTCAGTTACTTAGTCAGTCAGTCAGTCAGTCAGAGAGCCAGCCAGTCAGTCAGTCATTCATGCTCATTTTCTCACCACTGCTAGGCCCTCTAATCCCATCTACTCTTTAGAACGCAAACAGATGACAGCCATTTACAGTCCAAAACAGTAAGACGCCCGCGCCACGACGCGCCGCGCCGTCGTGTCTCATAAACGCTGTGCAAAACTGCAGGGACTGGAGGACCTCAAACAGCGTTAAGATGGCAAGCAGCAACGCTAACGACAAAATGCAGCGCAGCTCAGTTGGTACAGTGACTGGATTACTTACGTAGGGGTTCGATACCGGCAGGGCCAAGACATTCTTGTTTAAATGTCAGACGTCCCCGTCGGTACGTACAGTACGTGCAAAAGTAATGTTGCTCTTATCAGCAGTACAGTCACAACCAACACATACACCTTCAACACGTGCTACCGGTCTCAGCTCACAGAGCCATCATCAGGCCTGTGACAATCAAACTGCATGCATTTGACCAGAGGACAAAATCCCCATCTTTTTGCAATTACGTAAACAAAATGTATAGCAATATATAAAGTGTTGCCTGAGAGACGTTTATATTAAAATGTAGACGTGAAAGGTGTAAAATATAAAAACATGTAAGTACAAAAATGTGAATTTAAAACATATAAAAATTACGTCAGACCGTAAGTAGTGCATGTATGTGACTGTACTACTGATATTGTGCATGTATGTGACTGTACTACTGATATTGTGCATGTATGTGACTGTACTACTGATATTGTGCATGTATGTGACTGTACTACTGATATTGTGCATGTATATGTGACTGTACTACTGTATATTGTGATGTATGTGGTGACTGTACTACTGATATTGTGCATGTATGTGACTGTACTACTGATATTGTGCATGTATGTGACTGTACTACTGATATTGTGCATGTATGTGACTGTACTACTGATATTGTGCATGTATGATGTGACTGTACTACTGATATTGTGCATGTATGTGTGACTGTACTACTGATATTGTGCATGTATGTGTGACTGTACTACTGATATATTGCTGATGTATGTGTGACTGTACTACTGATATTGTGCATGTATGTGTGACTGTACTACTGATATTGTGCATGTATGCGTGACTGTACTACTGATATTGTGCATGTATGTGTGACTGTACTACTGATATTGTGCATGTATGTGTGACTGTACTACTGATATTGTGCATGTATGTGTGACTGTACTACTGATATTGTGCATAGTATGGTGTAACTGTACTACTGATATTGTGCATGTATGTGTGACTGTACTACTGATATTGTGCATGTATGTGTGACTGTACTACTGATATTGTGCATGTATGTGTATGACTGTACTACTGATATTGTGCATGTATTGTGACTGTACTACTGATATATGTTGTCATAGTATGTGACTGTACTACTGATATTGTGCATGTATGTGACTGTACTACTGATATTGTGCATGTATGTGGACTGTACTACTGATATTGTGCATGTATGTGACTGTACTACTGATTGTGCATGTATGTGACTGTACTACTGATATTGTGCATGTATGTGACTGTACTACTGATATTGTGCATGTATGTGACTGTACTACTGATATTGTGCATGTATGTGACTGTACTACTGATATTAGTGCATGTATTAGTGACTGTACACTGATATTGTCATGATATGACTGTACTACTATATTGTGCATGTATGTGACTGTACTACTGATATTGTGCATGTATGTGACTGTACTACTGATATTGTGCATGTATGTGACTGTACTACTGATATTGTGCATGTATGTGACAGTACTATGATATTGATGTCATGTATGTGATGATTGTACTTTAACTGATATTGTGCATGTAATGTGACTGTACTACTGATATTGTGCATGTATGTGACTGTACTACTGATATTGTGCATGTATGTGACTGTACTACTGATATGTGCATGTATGTGTGACTGTACTACTGATATTGTGCATGTAATGTGACTGTACTACTGATATTGTGCATGTATGTGACTGTACTACTGATATTGTGCATGTATGTGTGACTGTACTACTGATATTGTGCATGTATGTGTGACTGTACTACTGATATTGTGCATGTATGTGTGACTGTACTACTGATATTGTGCATGTATGTGTGACTGTACTACTGATATTGTGCATGTATGTGTGACTGTACTAACTGATATTGTGCATGTATGATGTTGTAGGACTGTACTACTGATATTGTGCATGTATGTGTACTGTACTACTGATATGTCATTATTGTGACTGTACTACGATTGTGCATGTATGTGTGACTGTACTACTGATATTGTGCATGTATGTGACTGTACTACTAATGCATATACTGATCTGCATGTATGATGTGACTGTACTACTGATATTGTGCATGTATGTGTGACTGTACTACTGATATTGTGCATGTATGTGTGACTGTACTACTGATATTGTGCATGTATGTGTGACTGTACTACTGATATTGTGCATGTATATGTGTACTGTACTACTGATATTGTGCATGTATGTGTGACTGTAACTACTGATATTGTGCATGTATGTGACTGTACTACTGATATTGTGCATGTATGGTGACTGTACTACTGATATTGTGCATGTATGTGACTGTACTACTGATATTGTGCATGTATGTGTGACTGTACTACTGATATTGTGCATGTATGTGTGACTGTACTACTGATATTGTGCATGTATGTGTGACTGTACTACTGATATTGTGCATGTATATGTGACTGTACTACTGATATTGTGCATGTATGTGTGACTGTACTACTGATATTGTGCATGTATTGTGACTGTACTACTGATATTGTGCATTATGTGACTGTACTATGATATGTGCATGTATGTGTGACTGTACTACTGATATTGTGCATGTATGTGTGACTGTACTACTGATATTGTGCATGTATGTGTGACTGTACTACTGATATTGTGCATGTATGTGTGACTGTACTACTGATATTGTGCATGTATGTGTGACTGTACTACTGATATTGTGCATGTATGTGTGACTGTACTACTGATATTGTGCATGTATGTGTGACTGTACTACTGATATTGTGCATGTATGTGTGACTGTACTACTGATATTGTGCATGTATGTGTGACTGTATCTAATGAATTGTGCATGTATGTGTGACTGTACTACTGATATTGTGCATGTATGTGTGACTGTACTACTGATATTGTGCATGTATGTGTGACTGTACTACTGATATTGTGCATGTATGTGTGACTGTACTACTGATATTGTGCATGTATGTGTGACTGTACTACTGATATTGTGCATGTATGTGTGACTGTACTACTGATATTGTGCATGTATGTGTGACTGTACTACTGATATTGTGCATGTATGTGTGACTGTACTACTGATATTGTGCATGTATGTGTGACTGTACTACTGATATTGTGCATGTATGTGTGACTGTACTACTGATATTGTGCATGTATGTGTGACTGTACTACTGATATTTTGCATGTATGTGTGACTGTACTACTGATATTGTCCATGTATGTGACTGTACTACTGAATACTTTTCCCCATAACCTTCAGTGTCTGCGGCTCACCCAGTAGGTACTGGGGAAAAGGTAGCCCGGGCGTGAAGATGACAGCTCGCCTCCATCTAGCGTGAGGAAGCTATACCGCCATTCCCCCATATATCTTCATGGTTCGAAACAGTTAAACTTTTAAAGCCCAGTGGTTACTATATGTACCACGAGTTTAACATTCACAAACTCTACCTTCTGCCCACACAGTGTATTTATGTGTTTTGTGTGGATCTCAGAACAAACAGCGATTATTTCACTGTACAGCATCAACTGACTGGTTTGTATAACTGAGACGGAATGTGTTTACTGCGCGGTACGGACTGTATTTATGTGTTTTGTGTGGATCTCAGAACAAACAGCGATTATTTCACTGTACAATATTAACTGACTGGTTTGTATAACTGAGACGGAGTGTGTTTACTGCGCGGTACGGACTGTATTTATGTGTTTTGTGTGGATCTCAGAACAAACAGCGATTATTTCACTGTACAGCATTAACTGACTGGTTGTATAACTGAGACGGAGTGTGTTTACTGCGCGGTACGGACTGTATTTATGTGTTTTGTGTGGATCTCAGAACAAACAGCGATTATTCACTGTACAACATTAACTGACTGGTTTGTATAACTGAGACGGAGTGTGTTTACTGCGCGGTACGGACTGTATTTATGTGTTTTGTGTGGATCTCAGAACAAACAGCGATTATTTCACTGTACAACATTAACTGACTGGTTTGTATAACTGAGACGGAGTGTGTTTACTGCGCGGTACGGACTGGATCTTTATATACAATTCAGGTTAATCTTAGTCTTCACAGGATTAAACACAGGACAACTGTAGCTTTACGCTTACCTGTTTCGACATTACACAGGCTTGCCTCTGTATACGGGTCAGGTTTAATAAGGAACTGAGTGTACAAAGTGATGCAAAAGAGTGAGCGAGACAGAGCGAGCTGGGAACATTTGGTGCGCGGTGTGAAGATAGGCTAGGTGAGATGAAACTGGAGCGCAACTCATTCAATTCATGTTTTCTTCTTATTTTTGTCCCCACTCAACAAAATCTACAGTTTCTACTCGTATTATTTTCGTTTACAGAGTCCAAATCTATTTTACAATTCAACTTCATATATACGTTCTTCGCACATCCATATGATTTATCAAAGTATCGACTGTATCTACAAAATATGAAATCAAAATCTGGATACTGTTAGATTCGTAAAGATGTATCCTCTTATTTCTACTGCCAGACACAATTCCTACGGTAACTATACTGATGTGCGCCCTGCATTAGAGGATGGAGTTCTGGCCGCTAGGTGATTTGCTTCGGCATATGTGTACGTTACAGCTGCGTCTCTACATTACACCGTACGTCTGTAAGCGAGTTACAGCTGCGTCTCTACATTACACCGTACGTCTGTAAGCGAGTTACAGCTGCGTCTCTACATTACACCGTACGTCTGTAAGCGAGTTACAGCTGCGTCTCTACATTACACCGTACGTCTGTAAGCGAGTTACAGGTGCGTCTCTACATTACACAGTACGTCTGTAAGCGAGTTACAGGTGCGTCTCTACATTACACCGTACGTCTGTAAGCGAGTTACAGGTGCGTCTCTACATTACACCGTACGTCTGTAAGCGAGTTACAGGTGCGTCTCTACATTACACCGTACGTCTGTAAGCGAGTAATAGGTGCATCTCTACATTACACCGTACGTCTCTAAGCGAGTTACAGGTGCGTCTCTACATTACACGGTACGTCTGTAAGCGAGTTACAGGTGCGTCTCTACATTACACCGTACGTCTGTAAGCGAGTTACAGGTGCATCTCTACATTACACCGTACGTCTGTAAGCGAGTTATAGGTGCATCTCTACATTACACCGTACGTCTGTAAGCGAGTTACTAGGCTGCGTCTTACATTACACCGTACGTCTGTAAGCGAGTTACAGCTGCGTCTCTACATTACACCGTACGTCTGTAAGCGAGTTACAGCTGCGTCTCTACATTACACCGTACGTCTGTAAGCGAGTTACAGGTGCGTCTCTACATTACACAGTACGTCTGTAAGCGAGTTACAGGTGCGTCTCTACATTACACCGTACGTCTGTAAGCGAGTTACAGGTGCGTCTCTACATTACACCGTACGTCTGTAAGCGAGTTACAGGTGCGTCTCTACATTACACCGTACGTCTGTAAGCGAGTTACAGGTGCGTCTCTACATTACACCGTACGTCTGTAAGCGAGTTATAGGTGCGTCTCTACATTACACCGTACGTCTGTAAGCGAGTTACAGGTGCGTCTCTACATTACACCGTACGTCTGTAAGCGAGTTACAGTGCGTCTCTACATTACACCGTACGTCTGTAAGGAGTTATAGGTGCATCTCTACATTACACCGTACGTCTGTAAGCGAGTTACAGGTGCGTCTCTACATTACACCGTACGTCTGTAAGCGAGTTACAGGTGCGTCTCTACATTACACCGTACGTCTGTAAGCGAGTTATAGGTGCATCTCTACATTACACCGTACGTCTGTAAGCGAGTTACAGTGCGTCTCTACATTACACCGTACGTCTGTAAGTGAGTTACAGGTGCGTCTCTCATTACACCGTACGTCTGTAAGCGAGTTACAGCTGCGTCTCTACATTACACCGTACGTCTGTAAGCGAGTTACAGGTGCGTCTCTACATTACACCGTACGTCTGTAAGCGAGTTATAGGTGCGTCTCTACATTACACCGTACGTCTGTAAGCGAGTTACAGCTGCGTCCCTACATTACACCGTACGTCTGTAAGCGAGTTACAGCTGCGTCCCTACATTACACCGTACGTCTGTAAGCGAGTTATAGGTGCGTCTCTACATTACACCGTACGTCTGTAAGCGAGTTACAGCTGCGTCCCTACATTACACCGTAAGTCTGTAAGCGAGTTACAGCTGCGTCTCTACATTACACCGTACGTCTGTAAGCGAGTTACAGCTGCGTCTCTACATTACACCGTACGTCTGTAAGCGAGTTACAGCTGCGTCTCTACATTACACCGTACGTCTGTAAGCGAGTTACAGCTGCGTCTCTACATCGTTATATCCGACAAAATTAACGTAGCCACAACTTACAGATATCAGCAATATCAGCAATATCAGCAATATCAGCAATATCAGCAATATCAGCAATATCAGCAAGTGAGTCCTTCTAACGAGCCCTACAGAACACAGTCCACCTTGAGAAGCTAACAGTTCCTTAGCTAGTCGATAAATCCCCTGCACTGTATGCAACCAGCAGGTTCGACACAGTTGTCACAACAGCCCACCACTTGTCTCCAACCTGGGCCAGACAAATCCAATCCACTCCCTCCCACATTATTTAATATGCATTTTAGCATCCTCAAACTGCCGTCTATGCCTAGGTCTTTCCTATACGTTTACCCTGCAAGGCGCTGTAGTATTTCTGTTCTCTCCAATACGTGCCACATGACCTGCCTATCTCATCCTCATTGATTTGATTACGCTAATATATTTGGCGAGGCGTACAAATCCTGAAGTTCCAATTATGGAATTTTCTTCAATTTCCTGTTACTTCCTACCTCTCAGGCACAAACACCTCCCCCAAAAGCCCATTTTCGAAAACCCCAGCCTGTGTCCTTCCCTTGAATTATCAACTAGAGCCGACTGGACTACAAGTCCATGCAACGTGCTATGTACTCACATCTCCATAATCTGTGTTATGAGCCACCTTTCAATATCGTCGTCTAATCTGCTCCCGTGTCTGCCAGGAAGTCACTATGCATGCGACGTCTCAACCAAATGTCTGTATGACTTTTATTTCCCCAAAACTACATCACGGTAAAGTCGGCAGCGCCAAATCCTCCACAGTCAGCTGCTTCTTATTCTGAATGTCTCTGGTCAAACGTGACTACTCCCGTGGTTTTGTCCAGTGCCTGCGGAAAACTTTCGGGATGGCAAATCGTATCAGCATCGACAGGTTCCTTGCGTAGTCTTTCCAATTAACTCTTCATCAAGCACGCGGTACACTCACAGCCAATGGCAGAGTTTATAAGTTAACAATAAGTAGATAAGTAAGCAATAAATAAATACAGCCTGCTCGTTGCTGGCTGTGAGCACTTAGTCATTTTTTTTCAATGGCTCGATAACCCCTTGGGGGCCTGCGCCGCCTCATTTTGCGAGGCTTCACGATCACACACTTTTTAGACACACCACAGTCGGTAGGACTCCTCTGGACGAGTGATCAGCTCGTCGCAGAGACCTCTACCTAACAACACACAACACTCACAACAGACAGACATCCATGCCCCCGGTGGGATTCGAACCCACAATCCCAGTAAGCGAGCGGCCGCAGACCGACGCCTTAGACCGCGCGGCCACTGCGATCGGCCAGTCAGTAAATTGGCAGATCATCAACCAGTCAATGAGTAAGTCAGTCAAACCATCAGTAAATCTTTCAGTCAGTCAAAGTCATTAAAGTCAACCCGTCAGTCAAAAACCAGTTAGCCAATCATATCAGTCAGTCTATCAGCAAGCCAATGAAGCGGTCAGTCAGTCAGTCACTCAATCAGTCATTCAGTCAGCCCCTCAGTCGAACAACCAGTAAGGCAGTCACTTCAGTAAATCAGTCAGTCACTCAGTCATTCAAGCAGCCCTCAGTCGATCAACAGGTAAGGGAGTCACTTCAGTAAATCAGTCACTCAATCAGTCATTCAGTCAGCCCCTCAGTCGATCAACCAGTAAGGCAGTCACTTCAGTAAATCAGTCAGTCACTCAATCAGTCATTCAGTCAGCCCTCAGTCGATCAACCAGTAAGGCAGTCACTTCAGTAAATCAGTCAGTCACTCAGTCATTCAGTCAGCCCCTCAGTCGATCAACAGGTAAGGGAGTCACTTCAGTAAATCAGTCACTCAATCAGTCATTCAGTCAGCCCTCAGTCGATCAACCAGTAAGGCAGTCACTTCAGTCAGTCACTTCAGTCAGTCAGTCACTTCAGTCAGTCACCCAATCAGTCATTCAGTCAGCCCTCAGTCGATCAACCAGTAAGGCAGTCACTTCAGTCAGTCAGTCACTTCAGTCAGTCACCCAATCAGTCATTCAGTCAGCCCTCAGTCGATCAACCAGTAAGGCAGTCACTTCAGTAAATCAGTCAGTCACTCAGTCATTCAGTCAGCCCCTCAGTCGATCAACAGGTAAGGGAGTCACTTCAGTAAATCAGTCACTCAATCAGTCATTCAGTCAGCCCCTCAGTCGATCAACCAGTAAGGCAGTCACTTCAGTAAATCAGTCAGTCACTCAATCAGTCATTCAGTCAGCCCTCAGTCGATCAACCAGTAAGGCAGTCACTTCAGTCAGTCAGTCACTTCAGTCAGTCACTTCAGTCAGTCAGTCACTTCAGTCAGTCACCCAATCAGTCATTCAGTCAGCCCTCAGTCGATCAACCAGTAAGGCAGTCACTTCAGTCAGTCAGTCACTTCAGTCAGTCACCCAATCAGTCATTCAGTCAGCCCTCAGTCGATCAACCAGTAAGGCAGTCACTTCAGTCAGTCACTTCAGTCAGTCACCCAATCAGTCATTCAGTCAGTCCCTCAGTCGATCAACCAGTAGGACAGTCAGTCAGTCAGTCAGTCAGTCAGTCAGTCAGTACAGCCTGTTACTCCTCATTCAGCTCTCAACTGCTTCCCCTTGGCAACTAATAAAAGAGCTCGCGGCTTATCTCAGCGCTATGTTCTTACCGGAGGGTAGATGTAGAGCGGAAAGAAAAGAAAGAGACGAAACAAAGAGGTGCCAAGGGACGCGAAATAAATGAATAGAACATTGAGTAATTGTTCACCTTCTCCCTCAAACATCGAATTCCCATGTGGACAGATTGCTACTGTGTGTACTGCAGAGTGGCACAAGTACAACTGTACTGTGTACTGCAGAGTGGCACAAGTACAACTCGTCCCAAAACATGAGCAATAACGAAACACATGCACTTCTGATACATTTCAGTGCGCTGCTAGTGTCTCACAGGGCGGTGGTGACGGAAGACACCGTGCCATACATGCAGCACTGCTGCCTGGAGGGACTGAGGAAAACCACAAACAGAAGAGCCGGTGTGCCAACCGAGACTCGACTGCGCACCTCACGAACAGGAGTCAAAAGTGTTACGGCTCCTACTTGAGAAGCTGACAGTTCCTCAGCTAGTCAACAAATGGAACTTGAACGTTCATTACCGTGTTAACAACAGACCGCCACTTGTCCGTACAAAAGCGAAATAAATCCAGGTCACGCCTTCCCAGCCTATCTTTAAGACGCATTCCAATATTACATGCCCATCTACGCCTAGGTCTTTCAATTGGTCCCTCTCCTTCAGACTCCCCCACCAAAATGCTGTATGTTCTTCTCCTATCCCCCATATGTGCTACGTGTCCCACCCATCTCATCCTCCCTGATCTGATCACATTCAAAATATTTCACGAGTAAAAATCACCAAGGTCCACACAATGTAATTTTCTCCACTCCCCAATTATTTCCTCCCTGCTATTCTCAAACATCATCTGCCCACACACCTTCCCCTAGTGTGAGAAACCAAGTTTCACACCCACATAAAACAACACGCAAAATACTCGTTCTGTACATTTCAATTTTTACGTTCCTTATTAGCGAACTGCAACACAAAACATTCCGCAGCTAAAGGCTGCAGGCTGAATTTAACCTTCAGTTAATTTATTCACACACGAATGAGCACTGAGCTACATCGTGTTGAATGAATTCCAAGCCACTGGCATGAAATGACGTCAGTCGTCTTGGATATGACGCCGTGTAAATTCGTATATAAGAGCTACCTGCTCCCTTCTTCAGGACGGGAAAGCACCCTGAATGTGTACGCAGTTAGCTGCATTATACAAATTTGCACGGCGTCAATCCCATAAGACAGTATCACTGATTGGTACAGCTGTGACAGCCAACCGTCAATCCCATAAGACAGTATCACTGATTGGCACAGCTGTGACAGCCAACCGTCATTCCCATAAGACAGTGCCACTGATTGGCACAGCTGTGACAGCCAACCGTCATTCCCATAAGACAGTGCCACTGATTGGTACAGCTGTGACAGCCAACCGTCATTCCCATAAGAGAGTGCCACTGATTGACAGTGCCACTGATTGGCACAGCTGTGACAGCCAACCGTCATTCCCATAAGACAGTGCCACTGATTGGCACAGCTATGACAGCCAACCGTCATTCCCATAAGAGAGTGCCACTGATTGACAGTGCCACTGATTGGCACAGCTGTGACAGCCAACCGTCATTCCCATAAGACAGTGCCACTGATTGGCACAGCTATGACAGCCAACCGTCATTCCCATAAGAGAGTGCCACTGATTGACAGTGCCACTGATTGGCACAGCTGTGACAGCCAATCGTCATTCCCATAAGACAGTGCCACTGATTCACAGTGCCACTGATTGGCACAGCTGTGACAGCCAACCGTCATTCCCATAAGACAGTGCCACTGATTGGCACAGCTGTGACTGCCAACCGTCATTCCCATAAGACAGTGCCATTGATTGGCACAGCTGTGACAGCCAACCGTCATTCCCATAAGACAGTGCCACTGATTGGCACAGCTGTGACAGCCAACCGTCATTCCCATAAGACAGTGCCACTGATTGGCAGAGCTGTGACAGCCAACCGTCATTCCCATAAGACAGTGCCACTGATTGGCACAGCTGTGACAGCCAACCGTCATTCCCATAAGACAGTGCCACTGATTGGTACAGCTGTGACAGCCAACCGTCATTCCCATAAGACAGTGCCACTGATTGGCACAGCTGTGACTGCCAACCGTCATTCCCATAAGACAGTGCCACTGATTGGCACAGCTGTGACAGCCAACCGTCATTCCCATAAGACAGTGCCACTGATTGACAGTGCCACTGATTGGCACATCTGTGACAGCCAACCGTCATTCCCATAAGACAGAGCCACTGATTGGCACAGCTGTGACAGCCAACCGTCATTCCCATAAGACAGTGCCACTGATTGGTACAGCTGTGACAGCCAACCGTCATTCCCATAAGAGTGCCACTGATTGGCACAGCTGTGACAGCCAACCGTCATTCCCATAAGGCAGTGCCACTGATTGGCACAGCTGTGACAGCCAACCGTCATTCCCATAAGACAGTGCCACTGATTGGCACAGCTGTGACAGCCAACCGTCATTCCCATAAGACAGTGCCACTGATTGGCACAGCTGTGACAGCCAACCGTCATTCCCATAAGACAGTGCCACTGATTGGCACAGCTGTGACAGCCAACCGTCATTCCCATAAGACAGTGCCACTGATTGGCACAGCTGTGACAGCCAACCGTCATTCCCATAAGACAGTGCCACTGATTGGCACAGCTGTGACAGCCAACCGCCAATACAGCCGTTCAACAGACAACTTAAGTTAAATAGAGATGTGGCATTATCACGACAGTGGCTCGGTGTGCAGGGCCTGAGACTGCCTACTTAGCAGCACAGAACTTGGACAAAAGCACTGCTTGTAGTAGCTGAGAGAGGACAGACCGCTAGCGTAGCTGTGTTGTAATTACGAGTAATGGTGCAGTTAAAGGACAACGGAAATAATACAGACCGTGGAGGTGCTGGTGAGAAGGACAACGGGTGTTTGTAAATGTTGAGGGGTGTGTAAAATATATGTGTACTGTTACTTGGGTCGAAATATGTGGCCGCCGAAGACATTATTATTATTATTATTATTATTATTATTATTATTAGTTTCACAATTGGCCGTACGCTGTTAATTCTGCACGTTAATAAACAACTGAATTATACATAATTATGATTAGCTGCAATCTCAGAGATAATTCTATATCTTATTCGCAATTTTGTTTTTGGTCCTAAAGTAACAAAGCCGATCCCAGTGGTCGTGCGGTCTAAGGCGTCGGTCTGCGGCCGCTCGCTTACTGGGATTGTGGGTTTGAATCCCACCGAGGGCATGGATGTCTGTCTGTTGTGAGTGTTGTGTGTTGTCAGGTAGAGGTCTCTGCGACGGGCTGATCACTCGTCCAGAGGAGTCCTACCGAATGTGGTGTGTCTGAGTATGATTGTGAAGCCTCGAAAAATGAGGCGGCCTAGGCCCCCAAAGGGGCTGTCGAGCCATTGGAAAAAAAGTTCGGACAACGGGTGGCTGCATCAGCTGATTCATAACAATTACACTTGTCCCTACCGTTCGCTACACAACCACAGCATTTGATACAGCGTCGCGCACAAACCGAGACAGACACGCAGAAGATCCCACGCAGTAACTAACGCATCTGCAGCCCCAAACGCACGAACGCTTCGCAGTTTAGGGCGGCCCTCGTCCTACAAATCTGAATGTACTTAGCTCAATCCTGCTCCACTGTCAGGCAGTTCCCGAGGGATAACTGTGAATCTCGGTGCAGTGCACATGGCGGCTCGCATCGACAGCGGATTAACGTGTGTAATACAGCCATTACTGCGCACAATGCGACTAAGATTATCATAAGAAAGACAGACGTCCCGCGAGACACGAATTAAGACCACAGTTTTGTCAACAGAGGGGGAGTGACTTCAGACGGCAGGCGTCCTCAGCCCACAGCGCCGGCAGGCGTTTAATTAACGGCATATGCCACTCGTCTGCTGCTACGTTTCTTGTTTTCGTATCGAATTCTTTCCCTCCTCTTTCGATTGTTCCTTCACTTTTCTTCGTATTATTGGGTTCTTCTTTTATTCTACCTTTCCCTCCTATTTCCTTCCATTCCTTACAATTATTTCAATCACTAACTCGTTTCTTGCTGTTTATTTCCCACCTCATTTAACTTTTCATCGCCTTCCTTCTCCACTACAACTTTCTTTCTCTTTTCTCTTCTTCTTGCTACACATTATCTTTCATCTCTTATCCCTCATTTCTTTGTCCTTAAATCTTCCTTCCTCCCTTCCTTCCTTCATATCTTTCCTCTTCTTTCCTTCCGTTATTCGCGTGTCTTTCCTCAGCGTCCGACGTTCCTTCTCACCTCCTTCTGTATTGTTTGCAAGTTTATCTTCTGTTTATTTCCTTAGCTCTTACTATTATCTTTCTTTACTTCCATTCTACTACAGTCATTCACTTACTCTTTCCTTTATAGTTTTATTTCACGACAGCGTATCGACTGCGTAACATAATTAGAGAATCGACTCAGCAACGTAAAGAGCAAAACAGCATGTCAACTGTTTGTGTACAGGGTGGCTGTCAGGGATGTACAGGGTGGCTGTCAGGGATGTACAGGGTGGCTGTCAGGGATGTACAGGGTGGCTGTCAGGGATGTACAGGGTGGGCAGTGTCAGGGTGGTGGTCAGGGATGTACAGGGTGGCTGTCAGGGATGTACAGGGTGGCTGTCAGGGATGTACAGGGTGGCTGTCAGGGATGTACAAGGTGTCTTATCGACAAGGACGTCAGGGATGTACACAGGTGTCCTTATCGAACACAGAACCATCAGGATGTACACAGGTGTCCCTTATCGAACACAGAACCATCAAGAATGTACACAGGTGTCCCTTATCGAACACAGAACCATCAAGAATGTATACAGGTGTCCTTATCGAACACAGAACCATCAAGAATGTACACAGGTGTCCCTTATCGAACACAGAACCGTCAGGATGTACACAGGTGTCCCTTATCGAACACAGAACCATCAGAATGTACACAGGTGTCCTTATCGAACACAGAACCATCAAGAATGTACACAGGTGTCCCTTATCGAACACAGAACCATCAAGAATGTATACAGGTGTCCCTTATCGAACACAGAACCATCAAGAATGTACACAGGTGTCCCTTATCGAACACAGAACCGTCAGGGATGTACACAGGTGTCCCTTATCGAACACAGAACCATCAGGGATGTACACAGGTGTCCCTTATCGAACACAGAACCATCAAGAATGTACACAGGTGTCCCTTATCGAACACAGAACCATCAAGAATGTACACAGGTGTCCCTTATCGAACACAGAACCATCAAGAATGTATACAGGTGTCCCTTATCGAACACAGAACCATCAAGAATGTACACAGGTGTCCCTTATCGAACACAGAACCGTCAGGGATGTACACAGGTGTCCCTTATCGAACACAGAACCATCAAGAATGTACACAGGTGTCCCTTATCGAACACAGAACCGTCAGGGATGTACACAGGTGTCCCTTATCGAACACAGAACCATCAAGAATGTACACAGGTGTCCCTTATCGAACACAGAACCATCAAGAATGTACACAGGTGTCCCTTATCGAACACAGAACCGTCAGGGATGTACACAGGTGTCCCTTATCGAACACAGAACCATCAAGAATGTACACAGGTGTCCCTTATCGAACACAGAACCATCAAGAATGTATACAGGTGTCCCTTATCGAACACAGAACCGTCAGGGATATACACAGATGTCCCTTATCGAACACAGAACCGTTCAGGGATGTACACAGGTGTCCCTTATCGAAACACAGAACCGTCAGGGATGTACACAGATGTCCCTTATCGAACACAGAACCGTCAGGATGTACACAGGTGTCCCTTATCGAACACAGAACCGTCAGGGATGTACACAGGTGTCCCTTATCGAACACAGAACCATCAGAATGTACACAGGTGTCCCTTATCGAACACAGAACCATCAAGAATGTATACAGGTGTCCCTTATCGAACACAGAACCGTCAGGATTACACAGATGTCCCTTATCGAACACAGAACCGTCAGGGATGTACACAGGTGTCCCGTATCGAACACAGAACCGTCAGGGATGTACACAGATGTCCCTTATCGAACACAGAACCGTCAGGGATGTACACAGGTGTCCCTTATCGAACACAGAACCGTCAGGGATGTACACAGTGTCCCTTATCGAACACAGAACCGTCAGGGATGTACACAGATGTCCCTTATCGAACACAGAACCGTCAGGGATGTACACAGGTGTCCCTTATCGAACACAGAACCGTCAGGGATGTACACAGATGTCCCTTATCGAACACAGAACCGTCAGGGATGTACACAGATGTCCCTTATCGAACACAGAACCGTCAGGGATGTACACAGGTGTCCCTTATCGAACACAGAACCGTCAGGGATATACACAGGTGTCCAAAAGAACTGCACGCTCCTCATCTTCTCCTGCCACAAATATTCCTGTATAGTATATAAAAATCCACAGTCTCATAAACGTTAGCAAAAAATAAATAAGAAGACAGGTTCAACCCTCGAGAGATACGAACCAACCCGACAAAACACCCCCACCCTTCCACAAAAAGCTGCTGTAATCTGTCTTAATTTGAGGGTCTGCTAACTTCATTTGGAGCAGTCAAGTACCTCGTTTCTCGCAGTGGCGGATTCTACACACGTGAGTGTTCAGATTCCTCATTATTAGAACTCATTACTCGAAAAACGACACCAAGGTGACATCTGAAGAAAATCGTGCCGAATCTCAAAACTAATCTCATGTTCATTGATACCGTTTTGATGTATCTACACCTAAGTTACAATTTTATCCTTACTGCCCAAACACCACATCAACTAATTTTCAGGCTGCAAATGTCTTGTTAGCATCTTAGGCGAGGAACTGATGTTGCTGACTAACACTTTTGCTCGTAATTTCCATCCAGCACTGTTGGCTAACGCCAGACAGTTCAACGAAACTGAAAACGCTGCCTCCTTAACACTGTCGTCGCAACACAACACAGTCTGGTCAGCTTACACCAACAGCAGCGTTAATTAACCCTCTCAAGACTAACATTAACCTGAATTACATATTTCAAGATTCAGTTCGTACCGCGCAGTAAACATACTCCGTCTCAGTTATACAAACCAGTCAGTTAATGTTGTACAGTGAAATAATCGCTGTTTGTTCTGAGATCCACACAAAACACATAAATACAGTCCGTACCGCGCAGTAAACACACTCCGTCTCAGTTACACAAACCAGTCAGTTAATGTTGTACAGTGAAATAATCGCTGTTTGTTCTGAGATCCACACAAAACACATAAATACAGTCCGTACCGCGCAGTAAACACACTCCGTCTCAGTTACACAAACCAGTCAGTTAATGTTGTACAGTGAAATAATCGCTGTTTGTTCTGAGATCCACACAAAACACATAAATACAGTCCGTACCGCGCAGTAAACACACTCCGTCTCAGTTATACAAACCAGTCAGTTAATGCTGTACAGTGAAATAATCGCTGTTTGTTCTGAGATCCACAAAAACACATAAATACACTGTGTGGGCAGAACGTAGAATTTGTGAATGTTAAACCTGCTGGTACATATAGTAACCACTGGCTAACGTTCGTATTTTTTCTTCCATTTTGTGTAAATTCTTACTTGTAGTTATTACAAACTTAGCCTGCTTGATGCAGTTCAAAAGTTTAGAAAAAGGAAGTCAGATTGAACAAAAATGGGAAAAGTAATACAAATTATTTTAGGAATAAAATAGTCAGATTATGATACCGAGTAGAAACATGATTACGACAGTAAACAAAGTATATAGTATTCACAGTTGTGCACAGTACAGGTTCGATAGAGAACAAGAAGTTACACAAAAGAATCAAACAAACTAACTAACAAACAACGTTTTACGTAGTGAAGGCCACATACGATAAGAGAATTTTTAAATTTTCTTTACAAGGTAAAAATGAAACACCTTTTGTGGACACCAGTTCATTCAGAAGCTAGTCTCTCAGTTGCTAACGCTGTATCAGCAGCTAAATCGTTCATCGAATTTGCATAAAATTTGGTATATGAGTTCTTTACAAAAATTGTTTGGACAATCGTGACTTCCGTGACAATCGGCTACTATACTTAACGGTGTATACAAATTTCTGTCCGTAGTTTCTACATTTATGGACCGATTTCAGTGAAATTTGGTATAACAGCTCTGCACATAATGCTGTTGAAAGTTTGTGGGTTTCGTGAAAATTGGCGTAGGGAGGGCGCAGGAACTACTTTGTTATGACCGTAGCACACGAAACTCACATTAAAACCGCATGACATTTTGAAAGTAAACAACGCCTTGGTGAATTTTGTGTACTGCGTCAGGTCGGACATCACTTTAAGTCTGTTCCTTGTTGGTGAAGCTGTTGGCCCTGATTATGTGCGTTGTGACTGTGTGAGATGTGAACTGCTTGTTGTGAACCGCCCTGTATTTCATACACCATTTGTTGTGAACCGCCCTGCATTTCATATACCATTTGTTGTAAACCGCCCTGCATTTCATATACCATTTGTTGTGAACCGCCCTGCATTTCATATACCATTTGTTGTGAACAGCCCTGCATTTCATATACCATTTGTTGTGAACCGCCCTGCATTTCATATACCATTTGTTGTGAACCACCCTGCATTTCGTATACCATTTGTTGTGAACCGCCCTGCATTTCATATATCATTTGTTGTGAAACGCCCTGCATTTCATATACCATTTGTTGTGAACCGCCCTGCATTTAATATACCATTTGTTGTGAACCGCCCTGCATTTCATATACCATTTGTTGTGAACCGCCTGCATTTCATATACCATTTGTTGTGAACCGCCCTGCATTTCATATACCATTTGTTGTGAACCGCTCTGCATTTCATATACCATTTGTTGTGAACCGCTCTGCATTTCATATACCATTTGTTGTGAACCGCCCTGCATTTCATATACCATTTGTTGTGAAAAACCCTGCATTTCATACACCATTTGTTGTGAACCGCCCTGCATTTCATATACCATTTGTTGTGAACCGCCCTGCATTTCATATACCATTTGTTGTGAACCACCCTGCATTTCATATACCATTTGTTGTGAACCGCCCTGCATTTCATATACCATTTGTTGTGAACCGCCCTGCATTTCATATACCATTTGTTGTGAACCGCCCTGCATTTCATATACCATTTGTTGTGAACCGCCCTGCATTTCATATACCATTTGTTGTGAACCGCCCTGCATTTCATATACCATTTGTTGTGAACCGCCCTGCATTTCATATACCATTTGTTGTGAACCACCCTGCATTTCATATACCATTTGTTGTGAACCGCCCTGCATTTCATATACCATTGTTGTGAACCGCCCTGCATTTCATATACCATTTGTTGTGAACCGCCCTGCATTTCATATACCATTTGTTGTGAACCGCCCTGCATTTCATATACCATTTGTTGTGAACCGCCCTGCATTTCATACACCATTTGTGCCCATGTCTAAATTCGGATCGTTACTTTTTCTGCCACCAGTATTTTCTGAGAAATGCTAGAAGTTTAAATTGGACTGAATGGACTGGAGACACGCTGAACTAGAGTGACCTTCACAGTTAGGACCACAACGCCCAAGCCCCTTTCAATCAGTCAAGAACGTTTGGGCATTCAATATGCGGAAGAACAGAACATACACATTGTGCGTTTATTTAAGCACTTCGTGTAAACAAATGACACAACTTAAAGAGAAATGAGATAATTAAAAAAAAAAAGGAGCTCACTTGCACGACCTAGTCATGGCTGGAATAATAAGTTTAAAGTGGACCATAACTATGGGCTTCGATTTATCTGGCTCAGGATCTTACGAACATAGTCATAAACTTTCGGATTCTACTCAAACAGGAAAATGTCTTTACCAACTGACTATCAGGGTCTCACGAAAGGCAAATATAAAGCCGAAACACGCAGCAGTAATACAGCTTCGAGTTGCCAGAAGGGGGCGAAGAAAAGTCAGAAAATTAAATGCTAAATTATCTGCTAAATCGCGTGTGAATATCGAGCAGTCAGGGTCTAGCACACAGTGCAAAGCACTACGAGTACTGTCACAGTTCTAGCACAGTGCAAAGCACTACGAGTACTGTCACAGTTCTAGCACAGTGCAAAGCACTACGAGTACTGTCACAGTTCTAGCACAGTGCAAAGCACTACGAGTACTGTCACAGTTCTAGCACAGTGCAAAGCACTACGAGTACTGTCACAGTTCTAGCACAGTGCAAAGCACTACGAGTACTGTCACAGTTCTAGCACAGTGCAAAGCACTACGAGTACTGTCACAGTTCTAGCACACAGTGCAAAGACCTACGAGTACTGTCACAGTTCTAGCACAGTGCAAAGCACTACGAGTACTGTCACAGTTCTAGCACAGTGCAAAGCACTACGAGTACTGTCACAGTTCTAGCACAGTGCAAAGCACTACGAGTACTGTCACAGTTCTAGCACACAGTGCAAAGACCTACGAGTACTGTCACAGTTCTAGCACACAGTGCAAAGACCTACGAGTACTGTCACAGTTCTAGCACACAGTGCAAAGACCTACGAGTACTGTCACAGTTCTAGCACACAGTGCAAAGATCTACGAGTACTGTCACAGTTCTAGCACACAGTGCAAAGACCTACGAGTACTGTCACAGTTCTAGCACACAGTGCAAAGACCTACGAGTACTGTCACAGTTCTAGCACAGTGCAAAGCGCTACGAGTACTGTCACAGTTCTAGCACAGTGCAAAGCGCTACGAGTACTGTCACAGTTCTAGCACAGTGCAAAGCGCTACGAGTACTGTCACAGTTCTAGCACAGTGCAAAGCGCTACGAGTACTGTCACAGTTCTAGCACACAGTGCAAAGCACTACGAGTACTGTCACAGTTCTAGCACAGTGCAAAGCGCTACGAGTACTGTCACAGTTCTAGCACAGTGCAAAGCGCTACGAGTACTGTCACAGTTCTAGCACACAGTGCAAAGCACTACGAGTACTGTCACAGTTCTAGCACAGTGCAAAGCGCTACGAGTACTGTCACAGTTCTAGCACAGTGCAAAGCGCTACGAGTACTGTCACAGTTCTAGCACAGTGCAAAGCACTACGAGTACTGTCACAGTTCCACACAGTCTAGCACACAGTGCAAAGCACTACGAGTACTGTCACAGTTCTAGCACAGTGCAAAGCACTACGAGTACTGTCACAGTTCTAGCACAGTGCAAAGCACTACGAGTACTGTCACAGTTCTAGCACAGTGCAAAGCACTACGAGTACTGTCACAGTTCTAGCACAGTGCAAAGCGCTACGAGTACTGTCACAGTTCTAGCACAGTGCAAAGCACTACGAGTACTGTCACAGTTCCACACAGTCTAGCACACAGTGCAAAGCACTACGAGTACTGTCACAGTTCTAGCACAGTGCAAAGCACTACGAGTACTGTCACAGTTCTAGCACAGTGCAAAGCACTACGAGTACTGTCACAGTTCTAGCACAGTGCAAAGCACTACGAGTACTGTCACAGTTCTAGCACACAGTGCAAAGACCTACGAGTACTGTCACAGTTCTAGCACACAGTGCAAAGACCTACGAGTACTGTCACAGTTCTAGCACACAGTGCAAAGACCTACGAGTACTGTCACAGTTCTAGCACACAGTGCAAAGACCTACGAGTACTGTCACAGTTCTAGCACACAGTGCAAAGACCTACGAGTACTGTCACAGTTCTAGCACAGTGCAAGCGCTACGAGTACTGTCACAGTTCTAGCACAGTGCAAAGCGCTACGAGTACTGTCACAGTTCTAGCACAGTGCAAAGCGCTACGAGTACTGTCACAGTTCTAGCACACAGTGCAAAGCACTACGAGTACTGTCACAGTTCTAGCACAGTGCAAAGCGCTACGAGTACTGTCACAGTTCTAGCACAGTGCAAAGCGCTACGAGTACTGTCACAGTTCTAGCACAGTGCAAAGCGCTACGAGTACTGTCACAGTTCTAGCACAGTGCAAAGCGCTACGAGTACTGTCACAGTTCTAGCACAGTGCAAAGCGCTACGAGTACTGTCACAGTTCTAGCACAGTGCAAAGCGCTACGAGTACTGTCACAGTTCTAGCACAGTGCAAAGCGCTACGAGTACTGTCACAGTTCTAGCACACAGTGCAAAGCACTACGAGTACTGTCACAGTTCTAGCACAGTGCAAAGCGCTACGAGTACTGTCACAGTTCTAGCACAGTGCAAAGCGCTACGAGTACTGTCACAGTTCTAGCACAGTGCAAAGCGCTACGAGTACTGTCACAGTTCCACACAGTCTCCGTGAAGAAGGGAGCAGCGGTAGCTACCCTACGGACTGGACAACTGAGGAATCGTGGTTCGATTCCATGAAGGCACAACAGCTTTACCTCTTCCACAATGCATTCAGAGAGGTTCTGGGGCCCATCCAGCCTCCTACGGGATTGACTTCAGGGTTCCTTCACCACGGATAAAAACGACTGAGGCGTGAACCTGACCACCCACGTCCTTCTAGTGCCTTGGTTCAGAAAGCGTGGGGCTGTACCTCCATTATGTCCCAACACTTGGGCGGACACACAGTGATAACTTTACTGCAGCTACGTGAAAAGACGTCAGTTGAATTACACACAGACTGCACGTTCGTACAAAAGACGTCAGTTGAATTACACACAGACTGCACGTTCGTACAAAAGACGTCAGTTGAATTACACACAGACTGCACGTTCGTACAAAAGACGTCAGTTGAAGTACAAACAGACTGCACGTTCGTACAAAAGACGTCAGTTGAATTACACACAGACTGCACGTTCGTACAAAAGACGTCAGTTGAAGTACAAACAGACTGCACGTTCGTACAAAAGACGTCAGTTGAATTACACACAGACTGCACGTTCGTACAAAAGACGTCAGTTGAAGTACAAACAGACTGCACGTTCGTACAAAAGACGTCAGTTGAATTACACACAGACTGCACGTTCGTACAAAAGACGTCAGTTGAAGTACAAACAGACTGCACGTTCGTACAAAAGACGTCAGTTGAATTACACACAGACTGCACGTTCGTACAAAAGACGTCAGTTGAATTACACACAGACGGCACGTTCGTACAAAAGACGTCAGTTGAATTACACACAGACGGCACGTTCGTACAAAAGACGTCAGTTGAAGTACACACAGACGGCACGTTCGTACAAAAGACGTCAGTTGAAGTACACACAGACGGCACGTTCGTACAAAAGCCGTCAGTTGAAGTACACACAGACTGCACGTTCGTACAAAAGACGTCAGTTGAATTACACACAGACTGCACGTTCGTACAAAAGACGTCAGTTGAATTACACACAGACTGCACGTTCGTACAAAAGACGTCAGTTGAAGTACACACAGACTGCACGTTCGTACAAAAGACGTCAGTTGAATTACACACAGACTGCACGTTCGTACAAAAGACGTCAGTTGAATTACACACAGACTGCACGTTCGTACAAAAGACGTCAGTTGAAGTACACACAGACTGCACGTTCGTACAAAAGACGTCAGTTGAATTACACACAGACTGCACGTTCGTACAAAAGACGTCAGTTGAAGTACACACAGACTGCACGTTCGTACAAAAGACGTCAGTTGAATTACACACAGACTGCACGTTCGTACAAAAGACGTCAGTTGAAGTACACACAGACGGCACGTTCGTACAAAAGACGTCAGTTGAAGTACACAGACTGCACGTTCGTACAAAACCTGTTAACAAACTCTTCATTTCAGAAGAAAAACGTGTAGAGAAACTCAATTCAAAAGCGAAAACTCGAGCACTGCGATATTTTTCCTGGAACACGCCATCTCTTGGTAATTAACCAGAACAAATGCCGTTGACACCACGTGGCACGTGGCACGTGTCCAGCAATGACATTACCTGTGGTGTTCCGCCACTGAGCTACACAAGGATGAACACGCGGCCACAAACAGGAAATAAACAAGGTAGCATCGTCTCCCCAAGTCCCCCATCTCATAACTTGGAGCGTCTGTTTCGATTAGTTTAGTTTGTTGCTGCTACCGCTGTAACAGGGGGAACCCCCTTCCACTAAGTACACTTGACTACAAAATGACTTGTCCTATGAGGCTCGCAGACGTCACTCGTCGCACTAGCAATTCCACCGAAATGTGGCTTGCCTTTCTGTTTTCCGTTCCATCATCTTTAATAAATGCTAGGAGTGAAACAAGCAGCACCTTGGTTCAGTGGCTTTCAGCAGGGACTGTGGCAGTAATGACCACAGTCATAGCATTAGGACCAATTTAAAACAGGCTTAATATCAGAACAGGAGAGTTGTGGGGGTCAAATCAAGAATGTGATGATAGGAGCATGTAGCACAAATGAGAGATATGGGACACGGAAATAGAGTTTGGTTGGAAAGCATAAAAGGAAGAGATCCACTCGTAGATCGGAGTTTAATATTGACACTTTAAAGAGCAGTGGTTACTATATGTACCACCAGGTTTAACATTCACAAATTCTACGTTCTGCCCACACAGTGTATTTATGTATTTTGTGTGGATCTCAGAACAAACAGCGATTATTTCACTGTACAGCATTAACTGACTGGTTTGTATAACTGAGACGGAGTGTGTTTACTGCGCGGTACGGACTGTATTTATTGTTTTGTGTGGATCTCAGAACAAACAGCGATTATTTCACTGTACAGCATTAACTGACTGGTTTGTATAACTGAGACGGAGTGTGTTTACTGCGCGGTACGGACTGTATTTATGTGTTTTGTGTGGATCTCAGAACAAACAGCGATTATTTCACTGTACAACATTAACTGACTGGTTTGTATAACTGAGACGGAGTGTGTTTACTGCGCGGTACGGACTGTATTTATGTGTTTTGTGTGGATCTCAGAACAAACAGCGATTATTTCACTGTACAACATTAACTGACTGGTTTGTATAACTGAGACGGAGTGTGTTTACTGCGCGGTACGGACTGTATTTATGTGGATCTCAGAACAAACAGCGATTATTTCACTGTACAACATTAACTGACTGGTTTGTATAACTGAGACGGAGTGTGTTTACTGCGCGGTACGGACTGTATTTATGTGTTTTGTGCGGATCTCAGAACAAACAGCGATTATTTCACTGTACAACATTAACTGACTGGTTTGTATAACTGAGACGGAGTGTGTTTACTGCGCGGTAAGGACTGAATCTTTAAGTATTCCTTAGGCAAAGAATAAGTTTTAAATTGGACCTGCCATGGCTCAGGCGGTTAGTCGTCGGCCTCTCACCGCGGAAGTCCGGGTTTTATCCCGGGTGAGTCCGTGTGAGGTTCCTGGTGAGCAAAGTAGCACTGGAACAGGTTTTTCCGAGTACTCCGGTTTTCCCCTGTCAGTATCCTTCATCAATGTTCCATATTCGCCTTCATCTAGGAGCCTACGTTGATGTTATCAGAAAGGCAAACAGGCGCAGCCTGGGAACCTTCCAAAACACTTCTCTTTCGGTAATCGGGGAGCATTGTGAAGAAAAGCACTTTCACTTTTGAAAATAGGTTTCAAAGGATTAAATTTCTTTTAGGTAAGAATTTGTTTTAGGAATATTTCCCGGGGGTAAAGGTGGCCGGTTCGTAGGGCTGACAACCTTATCACTTTCATGTGCCGATTGTCTAGAAATCTGTGAGCCTCAACCTCCTGGAACCCTAAGGGCCTGTCCAGGCTTGTAATGGGATTGCTTTACCTTTTTTGAACAATTTGTTGTGTCTATTACATACAAATGACACATGTAATAGTCTTACAAGAACGTGCCGTTGCACAAGACACGTTAGGCACTGCTGTTCTGACTATCTGGCGCAATTTGTTTCGTGTTCAATAGAAGCAAGAAAGAAACACAAGTAGTTTAACATGTGGAAGTCTGTTAGTCATTTAGCGGTATTTAATGATTCAATTCCTACATCAGAAAAAACTAACTGCGCCTCTATTACAAAGGTCAGTCGGATCAGTCTCTGTAGGTAAATGGTAAATATTTTAAGCATCATATAAGACCCACCAATACGCCCTTTCGCGCCAAAAAAGAGAGCGCTGCTCATGTTTAATCTGCTTCAAAATTTTAGAATAAATTAATCCGTCATAATCTAAAACCTCAGCTCTTCTGGCATGTGACGCCGTGTCGTTGGGCATTTTCTGACGCATCGAACGACCGTGGGGCCTTCGTCTTCAAATTTTAAGCGATCCAAAACGAAACGTCGGCAAGAACTTACCCAACCACGCCGCTGTGAGAGCCTAAACACCTCTCAATAAATGATCTAGTTGGCTTGCTCCAAATTAAGGTATGCGTTTCCATATGGCGTGTTTTCTGATAGTTTCATTAGACATATTTAAATAGGCGTCAGTCGCTGTTCAGAAATGCGGCCTCTATTCGAAGGCGTCCCATTTGTGATGCCAGTCAGTCCGAAGGAAGGGCCCACAAGTCGAGCTCATCAGACATGCTAAGTCCGTCTGCAAAGAGTTTTAAATCACTTTCCCTCGCTGTGGGACCCCATGCCATATCACAAAACGGCAGCAATACAGGATGAGACCAGATAATGCCAGAGGGATAGCAGATATCATTGCGTATTCGAGCCACGGCTTGACAGGCATCAGTCATCGTCCTACAGACAGTGTTAGATTGCGAAGCAACCAGTACGACGTACACGTAAGGTGGAATGCAGAAGCTCAAGGCGCGTGCAATCACGTGGCTTATTAAGGATGGGATGTCGCGTGTTTTGTTCCGTAGGTTCCTTGTCGTGCACAGCCGTTAGCAAGGATGGGGATGTAGGTGCCAGTACAGTCTGTACACACTGCTACGTCTTACATAGGTGCCAGTACAGTCAGTACACATTGCTACGTCTTACATAGGTGCCAGGACAGTCTGTACACACTGCTACGTCTTACATAGGTGCCAGTGCAGTCAGTACACACTGCTACGTCTTACATAGGTGCCAGTAGATTCAGTACACACTGCTACGTCTTACATAGGTGCCAGTACAGTCAGTACACATTGCTACGTCTTACATAGGTGCCAGTACAGTCAGTACACATTGCTACGTCTTATATAGGTGCCAGTACAGTCAGTACACACTGCTACGTCTTACATAGGTGCCAGTACAGTCAGTACACATTGCTACGTCTTACATAGGTGCCAGTACAGTCAGTACACACTGCTACGTCTTACATAGGTGCCAGTAGAGTCAGTACACACTGCTACGTCTTACATAGGTGCCAGTACAGTCAGTACACACTGCTACGTCTTACATAGGTGCCAGTACAGTCAGTACACACTGCTACGTCTTACATAGGTGCCAGTACAGTCAGTACACACTGCTACGTCTTACATAGGTGCCAGTACAGTCAGTACACACTGCTAGTCTTACATAGGTGCCAGTACAGTCAGTACACACTGCTACGTCTTACATAGGTGCCAGTACAGTCAGTACACACTGCTACGTCTTACATAGGTGCCAGTACAGTCAGTACACACTGCTACGTCTTACATAGGTGCCAGTACAGTCAGTACACACCGCTACGTCTTACATAGGTGCCAGTACAGTCAGTACACACTGCTACGTCTTACATAGGTGCCAGTACAGTCAGTACACACTGCTAGTCTTACATAGGTGCCAGTACAGTCAGTACACAGTACACAGTGCCTGATTATGTGAGAGTGTGAGATGTAAGTGCCTGATTATGTAAGAGTGTGAAATGTAAGTGCCTGATTATGAGAGTGTGAAATGTAAGTGCCTGATTATGAGAGTGTGAAATGTAAGTGCCTGATTATGAGAGTGTAAAATGTAAGTGCCTGATTATGAGAGTGTGAAATGTAAGTGCTGATTATGTAAGAGTGTGAAATGTAAGTGCCTGATTATGAGAGTGTGAAATGTAAGTGCCTGATTATGTAAGAGTGTGAAATGTAAGTGCCTGATTATGAGAGTGTGAAATGTAAGTGCCTGATTATGTAAGAGTGTGAAATGTAAGTGCCTGATTATGAGAGTGTGAAATGTAAGTGCCTGATTATGTAAGAGTGTGAAATGTAAGTGCCTGATTATGAGAGTGTGAAATGTAAGTGCCTGATTATGTGACAGTGTGAAATGTAAGTGCCTGATTATGAGAGTGTGAAATGTAAGTGCCTGATTATGTAAGAGTGTGAAATGTAAGTGCCTGATTATGAGAGTGCGAAATGTAAGTGCCTGATTATGAGAGTGTGAAATGTAAGTGCCTGATTATGTAAGAGTGTGAAATGTAGTGCCTGATTATGAGAGTGTGAAATGTAAGTGCCTGATTATGAGAGTGTGAAATGTAAGTGCCTGATTATGTAAGAGTGTGAAATGTAAGTGCCTGATTATGTAAGAGTGTGAAATGTAAGTGCCTGATTATGAGAGTGTGAAATGTAAGTGCCTGATTATGAGAGTGTGAAATGTAAGTGCCTGATTATGAGAGTGTGGAAATGTAAGTGCCTGATTATGTAAGAGGTGAATGTAAGTGCCTGATTATGAGAGTGTGAGATGTAAGTGCCTGATTATGTAAGAGTGTGAGATGTAAGTGCCTGATTATGTAAGAGTGTGAGATGTAAGTGCCTGATTATGATAGTGTGAGATGTAAGTGCCTGATTATGTGAGAGTGTGAGATGTAAGTGCCTGATTATGTGAGAGTGTGAGATGTAAGTTCCTGATTATGTAAGAGTGTGAGATGTAAGTGCCTGAATTATGTAATAGTGTGAGATGTAAGTGCCTGATTATGTAATAGTGTGAGATGTAAGTGCCTGATTATGTAATAGTGTGAGATGTAAGTGCCTGATTATGTAATAGTGTGAGATGTAAGTGCCTGATTATGTAAGAGTGTGAGATGTAAGTGCCTGATTATGTAATAGTGTGAGATGTAAGTGCCTGATTATGTAATAGTGTGAGATGTAAGTGCCTGATTATGTAAAGTGTGAGATGTAAGTGCCTGATTATGTATAGTGTGAGATGTAAGTGCCTGATTATGTAATAGTGTGAGATGTAAGTGCCTGATTATGTAAGAGTGTGAGATGTAAGTGCCTGATTATGTAAGAGTGTGAGATGTAAGTGCCTGATTATGTAATAGTGTGAGATGTAAGTGCCTGATTATGTAATAGTGTGAGATGTAAGTGCCTGATTATGTAATAGTGTGAGATGTAAGTGCCTGATTATGTAATAGTGTGAGATGTAAGTGCCTGATTATGTAAGTGTGAGATGTAAGTGCCTGATTATGTAAAGTGTGAGATGTAAGTGCCTGATTATGTAAGAGTGTGAGATGTAAGTGCCTGATTATGTAATAGTGTGAGATGTAAGTGCCTGATTAATGTAATAGTGTGAGATGTAAGTGCCTGATTATGTAATAGTGTGAGATGTAAGTGCCTGATTATGTAAGAGTGTGAGATGTAAGTGCCTGATTATGTAATAGTGTGAGATGTAAGTGCCTGATTATGTAAAGTGTGAGATGTAAGTGCCTGATTATGTAAAGTGTGAGATGTAAGTGCCTGATTATGTAAGTAAAGTGTTGAGATGTAAGTGCCTGATTATGTAAGAGTGTGAGATGTAAGTGCCTGATTATGTAATAGTGTGAGATGTAAGTGCCTGATTATGTAATAGTGTGAGATGTAAGTTCCTGATTATGTAAGAGTGTGAGATGTAAGTGCCGATTATGTAATAGTGTGAGATGTAAGTGCCTGATTATGTAATAGTGTGAGATGTAAGTGCCTGATTATGTAATAGTGTGAGATGTAAGTGCCTGATTATGTAAAGTGTGAGATGTAAGTGCCTGATTATGTAAAGAGTGTGAGATGTAAGTGCCTGATTATGTAATAGTGTGAGATGTAAGTGCCTGATTATGTAAAAGTGTGAGATGTAAGTGCCTGATTATGTAATAGTGTGAGATGTAAGTGCCTGATTATGTAATAGTGTGAGATGTAAGTGCCTGATTATGTAATGTGTGAGATGTAAGTGCCTGATTATGTAATAGTGTGAGATGTAAATGCCTGATTATGTAATAGTGTGAGATGTAAGTGCCTGATTATGTAAGTGTGAGATGTAAGTGCCTGATTATGTAATAGTGTGAGATGTAATTCCTGATTATGTACAAGTGTGAGATGTAAGTGCCCGATTATGTAAGTGTGAGATGTAAGTGCCTGATTATGTAATAGTGTGAGATGTAAGTGCCTGATTATGTAATAGTGTGAGATGTAAGTGCCTGATTATGTAATAGTGTGAGATGTAAGTGCCTGATTATGTAATAGTGTGAGATGTAAGTGCCTGATTATGTAATAGTGTGAGATGTAAGTGCCTGATTATGAGAGTGTGAAATGTAAGTGCCTGATTATGTAAGAGTGTGAAATGTAAGTGCCTGATTATGTAATAGTGTGAGATGTAAGTGCCTGATTATGTAATAGTGTGAGACGTAAGTGCCTGATTATGTAACTTTTTCCAACGCCCTGTTACTTCCTCGTCTTTCAGGGGGATTGGGCACAATCCTCTCGAGGTCAATATTCAAACGATCCGAAAATAGCTGAAGAATTCATTATATATATTTTTAGCATTTAATTCGTTTATTTTAAATACGACACACGTAGAGAGACAAAAGTTCTGAAGGTAGCAAACATTCCCATACTTAACGCTTCGAAGAATATTTCCAATGTTATCGATAACCGCATCATAATCAATCGATCATTGACACAGACCTTTAGGGACACATTAAGGACAAGGATGGCTCGTCCCAAGCGTAGAAACTGCTACGACGTCCTTCCATTGATTCCGGGTTCGCAGAGGGCCACAAAAAATTGCCGCATATGAAAGCCATTTAGGGAATTCGGAGGCGGGCTGTAAACGTTGAGTCACTGTACCGCCCCCTGTACCGCCCCCCATAAAGACCTCTTTGGGGAGTATTTGTACAAGCACCACGTGTTGACGACTGCTGGGATGACTTCTAACACCAACTTTGTTACTGGAAGGACAAACTATTGGTACATGAAGAGGATAACTGGAAGGTACCTCGCTAGGTGGCACTAGCGAGAATTTGCTATAGAATTTCGATACATTTCGCTGTGGAAATCGACGTTTCGTCTTTCTAGCAACGCGTTACATTAAGTTCTGATACATGAACACATCAAACGAAGATTTATAGTGGCCACGTAGGAGGAGAAATACACAGTCTTTAATTTATCTAACAACTGCTGTCTCTAACTTCTCGCCACTACTGCGTCGGCGTGTGGGCGATCGAATGAATGCGATAAAGAAGCTGACAGGAAGTGACAACCGGTGGTTGTCAGACAAAATAATGACCCTGTAGATGACTATTTTATATTTATAATAATCACCGAAAAGCCAATAAATTTGTTCTTTATTAGAACTGTTATAGAGGTGACACAGCAAACTGTAAATATGCACGTATAGCATAAAGAGAAGATAGTTGGACCGATCGTGTGAGAAATGAAGAAGTGTTACAGAGAGTGAAGGAGGAGAGGAATATCGTACATACAATAAAAAGAAGAAAGGCTAACTGGATTGGTCACATCTTGCGTAGAAACTGCCTTCTGAAACATGTGATTGAAGGAAAGTTAGAGGGAAGGATAGAAATGGCGGGAAGACGAGGGAGAAGACGTAAGCAGCTACTGGATGACCTTAAGGAAAAGAGAAGATACTGGAAATTGAAAGAGGAAGCACTAGATCGCACCCTGTGGAGAACTTGCTTTGGAAGAGGCTACGGACCTGTCGTAAGACAGACTGCAGAATGAAGAGGCTACGGACCTGTCGTAAGACAGACTGCAGAATGAAGAGGCTACGGACCTGTCGTAAGACAGACTGAAGAATGAAGAGGCTACGGACCTGTCGTAAGACAGACTGCGGAATGAAGAGGCTACGGACCTGTCGTAAGAGAGACTGCAGAATGAAGAGGCTACGGACCTGTCGTAAGACAGACTGCGGAATGAAGAGGCTACGGACCTGTCGTAAGACAGACTGCAGAATGAAGAGGCTACGGACCTGTCGTAAGACAGACTGCAGAATGAAGAGGCTACGGACCTGTCGTAAGACAGACTGCGGAATGAAGAGGCTACGGACCTGTCGTAAGAGAGACTGCAGAATGAAGAGGCTACGGACCTGTCGTAAGAGACTGCAGAATGAACAGGCTACGGACCTGTCGTAAGACAGACTGCGGAATGAAGAGGCTACGGACCTGTCGTAAGACAGACTGCAGAATGAAGAGGCTACGGACCTGTCGCAAGACAGACTGCAGAATGAAGAGGCTACGGACCTGTCGTAAGACGGACTGCAGAATGAAGAGGCTACGGACCTGTCGTAAGACAGACTGCAGAATGAAGAGGCTACGGACCTGTCGTAAGACAGACTGCAGAATGAAGAGGCTACGGACCTGTCGTAAGACAGACTGCAGAATGAAGAGGCTACGGACCTGTCGTAAGACAGACTGCAGAATGAAGAGGTTACGGACCTGTCGTAAGACAGACTGCAGAATGAAGAGGCTACGGACCTGTCGTAAGACAGACTGCAGAATGAAGAGGCTACGGACCTGTCGTAAGACAGACTGCGGAATGAAGAGGCTACGGACCTGTCGTAAGAGAGACTGCAGAATGAAGAGGCTACGGACCTGTCGTAAGACAGACTGCAGAATGAAGAGGCTACGGACCTGTCGTAAGACAGACTGCAGAATGAAGAGGCTACGGACCTGTCGTAAGACAGACTGCAGAATGAAAAGGCTACGGACCTGTCGTAAGACGGACTGCAGAATGAAGAGGCTACGGACCTGTCGTAAGACAGACTGCAGAATGAAGAGGCTACGGACCTGTCGTAAGACAGACTGCAGAATGAAGAGGCTACGGACCTGTCGTAAGACAGACTGCAGAATGAAAAGGCTACGGACCTGTCGTAAGACAGACTGCAGAATGAAGAGGCTACGGACCTGTCGTAAGACAGACTGCAGAATGAAGAGGCTACGGACCTGTCGTAAGACAGACTGCAGAATGAAGAGGCTACGGACCTGTCGTAAGACAGACTGCAGAATGAAGAGGCTACGGACCTGTCGTAAGACAGACTGCAGAATGAATGGCATAAACTAAGTTGTACAGTCCTTTACAAAACACACACAAAATAGTTACGCTAATGCATGTACACCAGTTTGAGTAGCATCTTTATATTGTAATTAGTCACGAATCGGTAAAGCACAAACGACTGACTGTTCTGATAAGAAAACTGACAGTGTCTCTCCATTTCCTGACGCAGTGTAACCGTTACTCTAACAACACTGCCGTAGTTGTATAGCAGCCAAGAGAGCGAACCGCAAATCGTGCAAGCAGATGAATAACAGCGGTACAGCGGGATACGAACGAGGAGCATCAGCGTAAAGCGATGTAACGAAACGGCTGATAGATAGGCTATAAATAGAGGGGGATTCCCGGGGCGACCAGCTGTTGATGTAGAGCCCCCTGCGAGGACGACTCAAATGACTGGCGACCGCTAACATAGTTAAACGACCAGCAGGGTGCAGTGCGAGCGACAAGCCTTCGGCCGCTGTACGTGCGGCAAGCACGTAGCGGCCAGCACGTAGCGACGTTGTGCACTGAACAAGGCTCTGATAATCACAACCAGCAATTTAAATAACACAAATAAAATTAACAGCGCGGTAAGGACGGTACCGGAGGAACAGGAAATAATGACAGGGAAGATCACAGGACAGTAAAAGTTAGAGAGCACACCGACGGACAGACGTACTGATGAACAGTAATGGAATTACGTACTGAAGTTACTAACAATGCAAGCAGGGATAGAGCCTCAGCAGCACGGCAGGAGCAAGAGGATTTTGTCTTCTCCGAAACGTCGAAACCGACTCTTCGTCCCACCCAGCCTCCCATTCGTCATCAGGGGTTCAGTTCCGTCTAGTTCCGATGTTAAAAATGAGCTCTGGATTCTGCAGACTAGTCACTATGCTGACTGAGCTATCCCGGCTCCATTACTGGGCGTGTCTCTTACAACACTTAAAATCCATATTTGTGCAGTGTGGTAACACTGTACGTTAGACACATGTGCAGTGTGGTAACACTGTACGTTAGACACATGTGCAGTGTGGTAACACTGTACGTTAGACACATGTGCAGTGTGGTAACACTGTACGTTAGACACATGTGCAGTGTGGTAACACTGTACGTTAGACACATGTGCAGTGTGGTAACACTGTACGTTAGACACATGTGCAGTGTGGTAACACTGTACGTTAGACATGTGCAGTGTGGTAACACTGTACGTTAGACACATGTGCAGTGTGGTAACACTGTACGTTAGACACATGTGCAGTGTGGTAACACTGTACGTTAGACACATGTGCAGTGTGGTAACACTGTACGTTAGACACATGTGCAGTGTGGTAACACTGTACGTTAGACACATGTGCAGTGTGGTAACACTGTACGTTAGACATGTGCAGTGTGGTAACACTGTACGTTAGACACATGTGCAGTGTGGTAACACTGTACGTTAGACACATGTGCAGTGTGGTAACACTGTACGTTAGACACATGTGCAGTGTGGTAACACTGTACGTTAGACACATGTGCAGTGTGGTAACACTGTACGTTAGACACATGTGCAGTGTGGTAACACTGTACGTTAGACACATGTGCAGTGTGGCAACACTGTACGTTAGACACATGTGCAGTGTGGTAACACTGTACGTTAGACACATGTGCAGTGTGGCAACACTGTACGTTAGACACAGCACTGCAAGTTAAGTCAATCAGTGTCAGATCTGCAGTTCTCACAGCGGTGCTGATCAGACCGCGTCTTGAGGCACGCGACGCCGTGTCGTTGGGTAAGCGGCTTCCGACCTTTCGGAGGATCGCTTTGCCTTAATCTCCAACCTTAAATCTGTTAATTCCTCATGGAGAAGAAGGCGACACGGTGCTTCGAAACGTCGGGAACCAATTACCCATCGACACAGTGCCACATGACAAATCCCCAACAATTCCCGTGCCAAGTGTTCACACATTACAGTCGTTAACTTCCATCATATTCAGTGTACAATATGGCAGTAAAGAAACCAGTTAAGTGCTACATTTGGAGCGTAGCTTTGTGTGGTGCTGAAATGTGGACACTGGTACAGCAGGTTTTGTGTCGACCTGCACTCGACATATACGGGAGACTGCGGGGAAAGAGACATGACCGTCTGATTTACAGTCATTTAATAAGACAGGATAAACTAGAAAAGAAAATTATTTATAGACATATTTTGCGCATAGACTGGCATCAAGACTTTTACTGCTCAACAAATATTAGTGTGATGAAATGGGTGGGACATGTAGCACGTATGGTGGAGAACAAAAATGAAAACGGAGAATTCGTGTTGTTTGAGATGTGACGTTGTGTCTTTGGATGAGTGGTTCCCGACGTTTCGAAGAAAAGTTTTGCATTCATCTTCAAAGTTCAAGAGGTCCTGGAGGACTAACGAACATACAAACGGACACTTTGTGTTCTTGACGCTAATTGTTAAATAAGATCAAGGACCTCTTGACTCGTAAAGATGAAGACAGTACGATCCTCCGAAACGTCGGGAAACACACAGCGTCACATCACAGAAGAATTGAATCATCAGCAACACCTCAACTCTCGTATAACTAAATTTTGTTGTACAATTTCATTTCAACGTTCGATTTTATTTGTTTAGAGACTATACCGATATGATGGCGTCACTTCCGGGTCCGGAGAGGGTTGGTGACGATAACCTCGGGTCCGGGCTCTCGGGACTATAAAAACGGGAAAGCAAGGGAAAGACTGGCAGTATAAATAATAAAGAGAGACAGAGAGAGAGAGAGACACGCCGAATCCTGTAAAGGTAAATTATCATCCTGTGTAGCAGGACAGGAAATTTGGTGCTCTTCTGTGTCACGATTAGAGCCGACATTTTGTTTCCACGCCACATTTTTACGGCACGAAGCCCAATATAAACTCTCGCTGCAACTTAGCACTTACAAACTGCGCGTTTCCTTACAAGACGTCATTTCATGGGCACCTAATTACATTAAGCGCAGTTATAGGAAGATGTAGATTTGCAACTGGAAGCGTCATGGCGTCTTCCGGCACAACCCTAAATTTAAACAGTCGTTAAATTTAATCTAAACCCGACCCAAAGAATTATAACACGCCTAAAATAAATAAAAACATTTGCAAAAACATTGCTTTGTGTCTCGTTCTGTACGGCCGTGAAGTTTGGTCTGTCGCACTGAGGGAGGAACACTGCTAAGGGTGCTGAGGGGGATTGGTGGGCCTGGGAGAAAGACAGTAGGGGCACTGGAGAAAACTGCAGACTGAGGAGCTTCAGAATTTGTACTGCTGGCCAAATGTGATCTGATTTGAAGAGGATGAGATAGGCGGGGCATGTGGCACGTGTGGCGGATAAGTAGATACAGGGGTTTGATGTGGAGACCTGAAGGAAAGGGAGCACTTGGAAGACCGACGTAGATGGCAGAATAATACTAAAATGGATCTTAAAGTTATAAGATAGGATGCGTAAACTGGTGTCAAGTGGCAAACTGCTGTGAACACGGCAATGAAACTTCGGGGTCCATAAAATTTGGGGAGTTTCTTGACTAGCTGAGGAACTGTTAGCTTTTCAAAAATGACTATTCCATGAAGTCATTTATTTATTTATTGAGGCACGCGGTGACGCAGTTGGTTGAGGCACGGCGCTACAAGCCAGAAGGTTGCGGGTTCGATTCCCGATGGTGTCATTGGAATTTTTCATTGACATAATCCTTTCGGCCGCACTATGGCCCTGGGGTCGACTCAGCCTCTAACAGAAATGAGTACCAGGAATATTTCCTGGGGGAAAAGCCGGCCGGTGCGTAGGGCTGACAACCTTACCACCTTCATGTGCCGATTGTCTATAAATCTGTGAGCCTCAACCTCCTGGAGCCCTAAGGGCCTGTCCAGGCCTGTAATGGGATTGCGTTACCTTTACCTTTACCTTACCTTTACCTTTACTGTATTTCTTTATACCAGTGGCAAGTTAAAACGTTAAATTATTCATTCTTAAGCTATTTAGTGACAATATTTAGACGCAGACGTGACGAATGTTTAAATGAGGTCAGAAAGTAATCGTGTAACAAGTAGGTGAGAATTTGGAAGGACGCGGTAACAGTCCGCGAAGACTAACGAATATTAGAAATTGCTATCAGCCGGCTACCAAATTATTTATTTATCTGTACAGACGTTTCAGTTGTGTCAAACACAAACACTTCAAAGCACAATTAACCTTCAACGTGCAACTGACAGCTGTGTAATTGTCGTGCCCTCGTACAGACTGCATTTACACAGCCGGCCACATCGGTCTGTGGTGTCAGACGAATTCATTAACACGCAAATTGGTACCCACATGTAACGCCTCCAAGCGACTAATATACGTACGAACACAACAGCCCTGTGCAAAAACAGAGCTGTTTCTAACACGGACTGCTGTAAGATACCTTCCTCAGAAGCTGATAATGGCCCACCTAGTTAAGGAGTTCCCTGCCTTCTACGTGACCGCCAGGTACATGGTCGTGTTGCGGTGTGTAGAGGTTGCAGGGCGCAAAGAGGCGCTGCAGATAAGCACGCGCAGTCTGCTACATTCTGACGTCGTGACGTCATGACGTAAAACAGGGCGAGAAGTAACGCGTCGAAAGACGCAACAGTTCCTGTTTTCAAAAGAAACGGAAACTGTAACTTGTACTTTGAAACCGCGAGCCATGTAGCAACAATGTCACTGCTCTTCGTTGAGAAGTCTGGCAATTAAAAGAACGCGCTGTATAATGCAGGTTGTTAATACACACCCTATGATCGGGTTTCGCTTTAAGCTGCAAACCCTGTACCATGAAGACGGCATAGTTCTCCACATACCTTTGTTTCATGACACTTACCTTCTACATTTCTAAAAACACTCACGGAAGTACAACCGAAAAACATAATTTTACTTTTATTACAGTTATATTTAAAGCAGCAAACAGCGCAACTAAAGCAAATGCATCATTTAAAACATCACTTACATTATAAACACTGTAAACAGATATTTGACCGAGTACATGATACAAAAGTCTGCGATTATAGCACGACTTATTTTAACCCTTTAAAGACTAAGATCGATGTAAATTATATATAAATATTCAGTCCGTACCGCGCAGTAAACACACTCCGTCTCAGTTACACAAACCAGTCAGTTAATGTTGTACAGTGAAATAATCGCTGTTTGTTCTGAGATCCACACAAAACACATAAATACAGTCCGTACCGCGCAGTAAACACACTCCGTCTCAGTTATACAAACCAGTCAGTTAATGTTGTACAGTGAAATAATCGCTGTTTGTTCTGAGATCCACACAAAACACATAAATACAGTCCGTACCGCGCAGTAAACACACTCCGTCTCAGTTATACAAACCAGTCAGTTAATGTTGTACAGTGAAATAATCGCTGTTTGTTCTGAGATCCACACAAAACACATAAATACAGTTCGTACCGCGCAGTAAACACACTCCGTCTCAGTTATACAAACCTGTCAGTTAATGCTGTACAGTGAAATAATCGCTGTTTGTTCTGAGATCCACACAAAACACATAAATACAGTCCGTACCGCGCAGTAAACACACTCCGTCTCAGTTACACAAACCAGTCAGTTAATGTTGTACAGTGAAATAATCGCTGTTTGTTCTGAGATCCACACAAAACACATAAATACAGTCCGTACCGCGCAGTAAACACACTCCGTCTCAGTTATACAAACCTGTCAGTTAATGCTGTACAGTGAAATAATCGCTGTTTGTTCTGAGATCCACACAAAACACATAAATACAGTCCGTACCGCGCAGTAAACACACTCCGTCTCAGTTATACAAACCAGTCAGTTAATGCTGTACAGTGAAATAATCGCTGTTTGTTCTGAGATCCACACAAAACACATAAATACAGTCCGTACCGCGCAGTAAACACACTCCGTCTCAGTTATACAAACCTGTCAGTTAATGCTGTACAGTGAAATAATCGCTGTTTGTTCTGAGATCCACACAAAACACATAAATACAGTCCGTACCGCGCAGTAAACACACTCCGTCTCAGTTATACAAACCAGTCAGTTAATGCTGTACAGTGAAATAATCGCTGTTTGTTCTGAGATCCACACAAAACACATAAATACAGTCCGTACCGCGCAGTAAACACACTCCGTCTCAGTTATACAAACCAGTCAGTTAATGCTGTACAGTGAAATAATCGCTGTTTGTTCTGACATCCACACAAAACACATAAATACACTGTGTGGGCAGAAAGTAGAATTTGTGAATGTTAAACATGGCGGTACATATAGTAACCACTGGGCTTTAAAGAGTTAAATCCTATTCGGGTCCCTTATAGAAACGACATGATTTGAATATTTAATACAATGAAAACACATTTATTCGAAATGTCATATGTAACTGAAATATCGAAGCAGGTACAAAAATCAGAACATATTCAGCACATTCAAAAAAGGAAGTAGATATCGTGCAGAACAATATACGGACTGTTAGTATTCATAACGCAAGAGTGGAACGCAGATCCGCGGAAATCCAAATAAAACCATGGCAACCGATTGAAAAGCAAGGAACCCCATATCTGGCACCAGTTTATACGATTGACGTGTATTTCTGTTGTTCCTTCAAAAGCCTGATGCCAGATTCAAGCGAGCAACTACCAACAGTTAAATGTGTGGCAATATTGGGGCGCGGCACTACAGGCAGTCTTGAATGTGTGTGCTTTGTGAGCATCAGACAGAAACAAACTGTCTGTGCACGGCACACATGTGTGTGCTTTGTGAGCATCAAGACTGCTCCGTGGCACACAGTAACTAAGACTGCTCCGTGGCACACAGTAACCAAGACTGCTCCGTGGCACACAGTAACTAAGACTGCTCCGTGGCACACAGTAACCAAGACTGCTCCGTGGCACACAATAACTAAGACTGCTCCGTGGCACACAGTAACCAAGACTGCTCCGTGGCACAAAGTAACCAAGACTGCTCCGTGGCATATAGTAACCAAGACTGCTCCGTGGCACAGTCACCAAGACTGCTCCGTGGCACACAGTAACCAAGACTACTCCGTGGCACACAGTAACCAAGACTGCTCCGTGGCACACAGTAACCAAGACTGCTCCGTGGCACAGTCACCAAGACTGCTCCGTGGCACACAGTAACCAAGACTGTTCCGTGGCACACAGTAACTAAGACTGCTCCGTGGCACACAGTAACCAAGACTGCTCCGTGGCACACAGTAACCAAGACTGCTCCGTGGCACACAGTAACTAAGACTGTTCCGTGGCACACAGTAACTAAGACTGCTCCGTGGCACACAGTAACCAAGACTGCTCCGTGGCACACAGTAACTAAGACTGCTCCGTGGCACACAGTAACCAAGACTGCTCCGTGGCACACGGTAACTAAGACTGTTCCGTGGCACACAGTAACCAAGACTGCTCCGTGGCACACAGTAACCAAGACTGCTGCGTTGCACACAGTAACTAAGACTGCTCCGTGGCACACAGTAACCAAGACTGCTCCGTGGCACACAGTAACTAAGACTGCTCCGTGGCACACAGTAACCAAGACTGCTCCGTGGCACACAGTAACTAAGACTTCTCCGTGGCACACAGTAACCAAAACTGCTCCGTGGCACACAGTAACCAAGACTGCTCCGTGGCACACAATAACTAAGACTGCTCCGTGGCACACAGTAACCAAGACTACTCCGTGGCACACAGTAACCAAGACTGCTCCGTGGCACACAGTAACTAAGACTTCTCCGTGGCACACAGTAACCAAAACTGCTCCGTGGCACACAGTAACCAAGACTGCTGCGTGGCACACAGTAACTAAGACTGCTCCGTGGCACACAGTAACCAAGACTGGTCCGTGGAACACAGTAACCAAGACTGCTCCGTGGCACACAATAACTAAGACTGCTCCGTGGCACACAGTAACCAAGACTACTCCGTGGCACACAGTAACCAAGACTGCTCCGTGGCACACAGTAACCAAGACTGCTCCGTGGCACACAGTAACCAAGACTGCTCCGTGGCACACAGTAACCAAGACTGCTCCGTGGCACACAGTAACCAAGACTGCTCCGTGGCACACAATAACTAAGACTGCTCCGTGGCACACAGTAACCAAGACTGCTCCGTGGCACACAGTAACCAAGACTGCTCCGTGGCACACAGTAACCAAGACTGCTCCGTGGCACACAGTAACTAAGACTGCTCCGTGGCACACAGTAACCAAGACTGCTCCGTGGCACACAGTAACCAAGACTGCTCCGTGGCACACAGTAACCAAGACTGCTCCGTGGCACGCACTGCAGGCCAGATAGTTCATACAATAAAACACACACTTTGTGCTGTAAATTGGGTCCGCGCAGCGCTGTTCAGTATTAACATAGCTACATATAGCAGGTTATACGAATTGTTTGCATACGTTGATACGTACTGTTGCATTATGGATATTAACATGCATGTAGATACACAGTGTTTCGAAAATTGTGTCTTAATACAGATCAGGAAATATCATGAAACAACGTAAGATACTTTGGGAATCTGACGGATAAACAGTCATTGCCATGACAATACTTAAAGCTAGAAATTCAATATTTGTAAAGCCGCGTTCCCACGACTGGTATATTCGACAAACATTTGTCACGTGTAGACACTTGCCACTCAACAACAAATATTATTCGGGTGAACAAATCAAGAAGAATTAGGTGGGCAGGTCATGTAGCACGTATGGGTGAGGGAGAGGTGCATACAGGATTTTGGTGGGGAGACCTGAGGGAAGGAACCACTTGGAAGACCGAGGCGTAGATGGGAGGATAATATTAAAATGGATCTTCAAGAAGTGGGATGGGGGGCATGGACTGGATTGATATGGCTCAGGATAGGGACAGGTGGCGGGCTGTTGTGAGTGCGGTAATGAACCTTGGGGTTCCATAAAACGTGGGCAATTTCTTGACTAGCTGACGACCTGTTAGCTTCTCAAGAAGGACTGTGCTACATGGAGTTAGTTAGTTAGTTAGTTAGTTAGATACTTGCCACGTCGTGTGAACGGTGCACTTGTACACGAGATCGGTACATGTCACAGGAACTCCTCGTAATTTGTGGAACCCGAAGGTTCATTACCGTGTTCACAACAGCCTGCCACTTGTCCCTATCCTGAGCCAGATTAATCCACTCCACGACGTCATAACCGATTTCTTTAAGATCCATTTTAGTGTTACCCTCCCATCTACACCTAGTCTTCCATGTTTCTGCTTCCTTCCGATGTACCACCTAAACCCTGCACACACTTCTCCTCACACGCACATTCCACACATCTGCTCAACGCATTATTCACAACTGCCGGTACAAATACGTCACATAAACTTTCCCTTGCAAGCAACATCACAAAAATGAGGGTGGAAGGAGACTTAGAGGTGAGGCCTCCACGTATGCTCATTGACGACACTAGAGCAAGCTAAGTTACCAGTCTGATGACACGGGACTTACCGGCAGAAAGAGAAACAAAACGACAGGACTTACCGGCAGAAAGAGAAACAAAACGACAGTCCAAGATACAAAAACACTAATTAAGGACAACAAATAATTTTATTAACTTAATATTATTAATTCCGAACATTCTTTTCTATAATTAAATTATTTGTACCAACAAATGCACTAAGACAGTTTTTTCACTGTTTTCTTTATTATTACGATGCCCCAATACGCATTTCGGCAGTTATTCTGCCATCATCAGGGGGTATTTTAAGTGAGTTTTTTTACATAGACCAATTTTTTTGTTACGTCATAACAGTGAGACGGTATTTGTTACCACATCGTATAAAATTTTGTATAATTAGTGGTATTGTTAAGCTGCTAAAAGTTATTAAGTTATTAAAACTTATAAAAATTACAATAAAATCAAGCAGTATATTATACTATCCTCTATAGTATAATTATTAATTAATGGCAGCGTGGTCCTATTTACAGCGTGTCTGTGTGAGAGAAGGAGGTCCTACCAACACACAACACACAGATAACTGGAACACACGCTGACAATAGGACCACGCTGCCATTAATTAATAATTATACTATAGAGGATAGTATAATATACTGCTTGATTTTATTGTAATTTTTATAAGTTTTAATAATTTAATAACTTTTAGCAGCTTAACAATACCACAAATTTTACAAAATTTTGTACGATGTGGTAACAAATACTGACTCACTGTTATGACGTAACAAAAAATTGGTCTATGTAAAAAACTCACTTAAAATACCCCCTGATGATGGCAGAATAACTGCCGAAATGCGTATTGGGGCATCCTTATAATAAAGAAAACAGTGAAAAAACTGTCTTAGTGCATTTGTTGGTACAAATAAATCAATTATAAAAAGATGCACGGTGAATATAAAGTGACGTTATTTTCTGTGTTTATTGTCAGACAAATGTACAATTTCATTCACTATTAATTTGTGAAACACATCGAAACAAACAGCTGCTATATTTATTCAGTTTTTACCATTTTAACCAGTGTATAAATGTACCATTGATGTAAAAAATTAGTGTAATTTAAAATACTGAAGTCCCTGAAGATGAACCGGATAAGGTTCGAAACATGTAGCACTGTGTTTCACAAAAATTAACAGTGAATAAAAGTGTACATTTATCGGACAATAAACATAAATAATTTAACGTTTTCATTGACCGAATCCCGAATCTTTCGTGCAGACTACACACTCACATAAAAACACATTGCAGTTTTACAAACACCTTGTAGCTGGCCCTTCTGATGCGTCGAGAAATTGGATGAAACATTATTCATGTGAACAAAGTGGTTTACTTTGCTTCTGCCAACCAGCCAACCGCCCCCTTCTTTTAACGAAGGGGAGACAGATTAAGCCAGAAATCACGACTTTTGAGAGATACGTGACGTGACGTGACGTGACACAGAGCACGTACTGATTGCAGTTTGTGTGACTGATTGAGTCACAGAGACTGTTTCCGCTATGTGCGCCCCCTTCAAGGTGTGCAGTTTTATTCTGAGCAGAATAAGATACACAGACGGACAGACAACAGCTGTTTATACCGCAGGGTCTCGCCGTGACCTATTGACCTCTGTAGTGGTGTTTAATTACGGTACCATTTCAACAATTCACTGAACATGGCATATTTCTACACACGACCAGCTATTCAGAGGATCACTCAACACTATTCTTTACATAAACTAGCCACGGTCCCGTCATGACGTAATAACGTAATGTTCACGCGCTACTCCACGGCAGCTCTTGCGGTGATCTGTACACGTAACCCGTTTCCTACACTTTACAGCCCACAGGGATACTCGCAACGTCACAGAATATTCACGCCACGAATTTAAAAATTTTTTAGATATATATTATCGGCAAAGTACGACGCTGCAATGCCGACCGAAGCATAGCCGCACCTTCACTTCTTGACAGCTTCGTAACGACAACTGCAATCTGGTGTAATTATCAATCAATTTAATCACCCATTTACAAAGAAAAGTGCATTATTAGTAAGCTTCATTCGCACTTCAGTCATAAAATAATTCCATGACACATATAAGACTGTCACAGTTCAATAATACTCATGACCAATTATAGACCTCCAGCATAAAAAACTTCACTGACTCAATTATAAACGTAGTTCAATAAAATAACTTCACATTGACACAATTATAGACGTACAGCAATAAAATAATTAATTGACACAATAAGACTGTCACAGTTCAATAATAACTTCAATGACAATAAACGTCACAGTCAATAAAACTTCAATTGACACAATTATAATAAATTGCAAATAAAATACTCACATTGACACAATATAAACGTCACAGTCTAATCTCAATTGACACAATATAAACGTCACTTTATGTTTCTCAATCAGTTCATAAGTGTTCATTAACATGCATTAGTCTCACATCAGGATTCGTTGCATGTGCACATAGAATAAACGTCTTCCTTTAGCTGCACGTTAATATAAGTACCGTGTTCAATAGGGAGGCTCCATCAATACAATAACACGTTCAATAGCGTAGCTCCATCAATGCAATATACACGGTGTTCAATAGGTGAGGCTCCATCAATGCAATATACACGGTGTTCAATAGGTGAGCTCCATCAATGCAATATACACGGTGTTCAATAGGCTAGGCTCCATCAATGCAATATACACGGTGTTCAATAGGCGAGGCTCCATCAATGCAATATTACACGTGTTCAATAGGTGAGGCTCCATCAATACAATATACACGTGTTCAATTAGTGCTCCATCAATGCAATATACACGGTGTTCAATAGGGAGGCTCCATCAATGCAATATACACGGTGTTCAATAGGTGAGGCTCCATCAATGCAATATACACGGTGTTCAATAGGTGAGGCTCCATCAATGCAATATACACGGTGTTCAATAGGTGAGGCTCCATCAATGCAATATACACGGTGTTCAATAGGTGAGGCTCCATCAATGCAATATACACGGTGTTCAATAGGTGAGGCTCCATCAATGCAATATACACGGTGTTCAATAGGTGAGGCTCCATCAATGCAATATACACGGTGTTCAATAGGTGAGGCTCCATCAATGCAATATACACGGTGTTCAATAGGTGAGGCTCCATCAATGCAATATACACGGTGTTCAATAGGTGAGGCTCCATCAATGCAATATACACGGTGTTCAATAGTGAGGCTCCATCAATGCAACGTTAACATCATCTACCCGGTCTATTCAATAGTGAGCTCTATCATTGCACTTATAAAAGACGTGTCAATAGGAGCTCTTCCTTCGTCAGCCATTCACGACAAGCCACTTCCACTTCCACGGTCAATCTCAAATCGCGACCCGTGCGACGGTGCAGCTCACTTCCTGCACTCCTATCGAGTGCGATTATCACCAAGGATGTCTGTTCGAGGATTTTCAAACTCTCTACGCCATTTTCTGAAATGCTGGACTCTCAATGCGCCACCATAATACAATTTTGTCAGTTTGCTGTGAATTTCGATGGCGGAAACACGCTTCGTACATAAACACCAAATTACACTACACTTCGTACATAAACACCAAATTACACTACACTTCGTACATAAACACCAAATTACACTACACTTCGTATATAAACACCAATTACACTACCTTCGTACATAACACAATTACACTACACTTCGTACTAAACCACCCAAATTACCCTCACCTATCAGTACATTAACACCACAATTACACTACACTTCGTACATAAACACCAAATTACACTACCTGTCATTAAACACAAATTACACTCAATTCGTACACCACCATCAACACAATTTTGTCAATTTTCTGTGAATTTCGATGGCGGAAACAGCTTCGTACATAAACACCAAATTACACTACACTTCGTACATAAACACCAAATTACACTACACTTCGTACATAAACACCAAATTACACTACACTTCGTACATAACACACCAATACATACAATTTTCGTACATTTAACACCAATGACATACACTTCGTACATAAACACCAAATTACACTACACTTCGTACATAAACACCAAATTACACTACACTTCGTACATAAACACCAAATTACACTACACTTCGTACATAAACACCAAATTACACTACACTTCGTACATAAACACCAAATTACACTACGCTTCGACATAAACACCAAATTACACTACACTTCGTACACAAACACCACATTACACTAACAATTTTCCAGTGGCCTTGATATCGCACTTCAACTTATCCTCTGAACAGCACCTGACTGCACCAAATGTTGCATGTCACCCCTTCTACAAGTGCTGCCTCCTACTGAGAAATAAAATACGTAATTAACACAGAGGTTACAGGCTAAGGAGCCTCATATGGAGCCTATAGCCTACATACATGTCATTATTTCATTTCAGCTAAACATTTCACACTAAGAACGAAGTCGTGCCTTACTTAAACTGCAGTCTTGCAGCACCTCCACGTCACGCGCATTGCCTAGTCACTCCTAGGGGTCCGGATATACAAGCCGAAGCATAGAGTCCATTCTGTCATGCATGCCATACCAAATAACATTACCATGGTTTGTTATACGCTCTACTAGCTGTGTGTGCATATCTGCCAACGCATCCCTTCTGGCGTACTAACAACCCTAAAGCACCATATGAATATCTGTATGCAAATTGCGTGTAATGTGTGTTGCTAGAAGAAATTACAATATATATTGAGGACTGCGCTCTGGTGGTGACTTCGCTCTCGCCAAATATTAACTCCATTGTTGATGACTTCTTTTCCTCTTCGGCATGTAAATCGTACATGGAGGGCGCGTCATTCCAACCCCCAAACTCCCCCAGTTTCATATAGTTCCCTGCGATTCAATAATACAAGCTTATTTCCGATTTGCACTTATAAAATTACGAGTGACAAAGCAAACTGTCACGACTGTATATGTGTTGTTTTCACACACACCAGTTAGTGTACTCTTCGCTTTATTTAACCACGCTTCATATACTGCACGACAGAGCGAGTACTACAAACAGAACGCTACAGGTTGGACGCAGGGATTTCCTCTGTCCCCCACGACTAATCCAACTCTGAGGCACAACCCAAATCTTGTTCTCTGAGAACCGAGGGCTCTATCGCCAGCAGTAGAACGGCCACAGACTGGAACTGGCTACTAATGTCACGTCTGATGGTCTTGGTCTCCCTTAGCTTCTTCAGGAGAATGATTAAAATGATAAATTGAAACACCGCGACAAATAGTTCTAACAACAAAACACACTCAGACTCTCTATACAGGGTATACACAAAAGAATGGTGTGGTTTCAATAGTGAATACTATTGAAACCGCACCATTCTTTTGTGTATTCCCTGTATTAACCGTTTGAAGACTAAAATACAGTGCATGTGGTCTGAAGACAGTTCGTACCTCACAGAGGACACTGTGTGTTCCCTTTATAAAGACCGATCGGTCAACGCTGTACGAGAAAAAAATCGCTGTTTGTTACAAGAATCAAATGGAACACAGAGAGGGGCTGTTGTTGTGAGAAGGGCCCCGCAGCAGAAGCGACGGACACACCGCAGCCTTAAGGCTTATTGTGCAACCCTGTGATGAAGATGAAGAGATGATATCATTTTTTTATTTTTCCAAGTAATGGAGCACCGGTGGAATGAAATTGACAGGGGAAAACCGAAGTACTGGGGGAAAAACTGTCCCAGTGCCACTTCGTCCACCACAAATCCCACAAGGACGGACCCGGGATCGAACCCGGGCCTCCGCGGTGGGAGGCCGGCGACTAACCGCCTGAGCCATGGCACGGCCCGGCTTTAAAGTGTTAGTTTCATAACACACACAGACAGACACGCAACAATTCCATTTACCATTGTGGGAAGCAAGCGACACGTGATCACACCCTGCACCAAGACAAGCGACACGTGATCAACACCGCTGCACACAAGACAAGCGACACGTGATCAACACCGCTGCACACAAGACAAGCGACACGTGATCAACACCGCTGCACACAAGACAAGCGACACGTGATCAACACCGCTGCACACAAGACAAGCGACACGTGATCAACACCGCTGCTCACAAGACAAGCGACACGTGATCAACACCGCTGCTCACAAGACAAGCGACACGTGATCAACACCGCTGCTACACAAGACAAGCGACACGTGATCAACACCGCTGCTCACAAGACAAGCGACACGTGATCAACACCGCTGCACACAAACAAGCGACACGTGATCAACACCGCTGCTCACAAGACAAGCGACACGTGATCAACACCGCTGCTCACAAGACAAGCGACACGTGATCAACACCGCTGCTCACAAGACAAGCGACACGTGATCAACACCGCTGCACACAAGACAAGCGACACGTGATCAACACCGCTGCACACAAGACAAGCGACACGTGATCAACATCGCTGCACACAAACAAGCGACACGTGATCAACACCGCTGCACACAAGACAAGCGACACGTGATCAACACCGCTGCACACAACCTCCGTTCCTTCAACAAACTGGGCCCGTGTAACTCAGACCATACAGCCGATGAATTAAGAGTTGGAAGGGATGTGTAAGGAAGCGGTCCTGATCTAATTTGACGCAACATCGCGGTATGTTTGGAGGGACTGAGGAAGACCACACAATACACTCTGCTCAGCTGACGCATAAGTTCATCTCCTCAGTCATTTTCTCAGAATCCGCTGCATGGGCCAATGTTTGCGGCGAGGACATCGCGAAATACACGCGTGACTTCGCGGTGACTGTGATGATAAAAATCACCGCAGAATCTCAGAACGGTAGGGTGCCAGACAATAGATTACCGGTGAAGCAGAAACCTTATTCCTCTCCTTCATTTCACCCTCGAAAACCACCCCCGAATTAAAATAGCTTCCACATGACTCAAAGTTCAAATAACTTACATTCGCCGTGCACACATTATGTTAGGCAGGCCTATGTGTGACAGGCAACTAGCCTGTAGCACTGCAGGCCTATGCGTGACAGGCAACTAGCCTGTAGCACTGCAGGCCTATGCGTGACAGGCAACTAGTCTGTAGCACTGCAGGCCTATGTTGTGACAGGCAACTAGCCTGTAGCACTGCAGGCCTATGCGTGACAGGCAACTAGCCTGTAGCACTGCAGGCCTATGCGTGACAGGCAACTAGCCTGTAGCACTGCAGGCCTATGTCTGTGACAGGCAACTAGTCTGTAGCACTGCAGGCCTATGTGTGACAGGCAACTAGCCTGTAGCACTGCAGGCCTATGTCTGTGACAGGCAACTAGCCTGTAGCACTGCAGGCCTATGTGTGACAGGCAACTAGCCTGTAGCACTGCAGGCCTATGCGTGACAGGCAACTAGCCTGTAGCACTGCAGGCCTATGCGTGACAGGCAACTAGCCTGTAGCACTGCAGGCCTATGCGTGACAGGCAACTAGCCTGTAGCACTGCAGGCCTATGTCTGTGACAGGCAACTAGTCTGTAGCACTGCAGGCCTATGTGTGACAGGCAACTAGCCTGTAGCACTGCAGGCCTATGTCTGTGACAGGCAACTAGCCTGTAGCACTGCAGGCCTATGTGTGACAGGCAACTAGCCTGTAGCACTGCAGGCCTATGCGTGACAGGCAACTAGCCTGTAGCACTGCAGGCCTATGCGTGACAGGCAACTAGCCTGTAGCACTGCAGGCCTATGTCTGTGACAGGCAACTAGTCTGTAGCACTGCAGGCCTATGTGTGACAGGCAACTAGCCTGTAGCACTGCAGGCCTATGCGTGACAGGCAACTAGCCTGTAGCACTGCAGGCCTATATCTGTGACAGGCAACTAGTCTGTAGCACTGCAGGCCTATGTGTGACAGGCAACTAGCCTGTAGCACTGCAGGCCTATGCGTGACAGCAACTACCTGTAGCAACTGCAGGCCTATGTCTGTGACAGGCAATAGTCCGTAGCAGCAGGACCTTATTCTGTGACAGGCAACTACCTTAAGCACTGCCAGCCTATATCTGTGACAGGCAACTAGTCTGTAGCACTGCAGGCCTATGTCTGTGACAGGCAACTAGCCTGTAGCACTGCAGGCCTATGTGTGACAGGCAACTAGCCTGTAGCACTGCAGGCCTATGTCTGTGACAGGCAACTAGCCTGTAGCACTGCAGGCCTATGTGTGACAGGCAACTAGTCTGTAGCACTGCAGGCCTATGTGTGACAGGCAACTAGCCTGTAGCACTGCAGGCCTATGTCTGTGACAGGCAACTAGTCCTGTAGCACTGCAGGCCTATGTTGTGACAGGCAACTAGCCTGTAGCACTGCAGGCCTATGCTGGACAGGCAACTAGCCTGTAGCACTGCAGGCCTATGTCTGTGACAGGCAACTAGTCCTGTAGCACTGCAGGCCTATGTGTGACAGGCAACTAGCCTGTAGCACTGCAGGCCTATGTCTGTGACAGGCAACTAGCCTGTAGCACTGCAGGCCTATGCGTGACAGGCAACTAGCCTGTAGCACTGCAGGCCTATGTCTGTGACAGGCAACTAGCCTGTAGCACTGCAGGCCTATGTCTGTGACAGGCAACTAGCCTGTAGCACTGCAGGCCTATGTCTGTGACAGGCAACTAGCCTGTAGCACTGCAGGCCTATGTTGTGACAGGCAACTAGCCTGTAGCACTGCAGGCCTATGTGTGACAGGCAACTAGCCTGTAGCACTGCAGGCCTATGTGTGACAGGCAACTAGCCTGTAGCACTGCAGGCCTATGTCTGTGACAGGCAACTAGCCTGTAGCACTGCAGGCCTATGTCTGTGACAGGCAACTAGCCTGTAGCACTGCAGGCCTATGTCTGTGACAGGCAACTAGCCTATAGCACTGCAGGCCTATATCTGTGACAGGCAACCCGTGGCCCGTCGTAACTCCTAATGTACAAGCGCGATAATTTCACGCACAAACAAAATCTTGGCCACTTTCCACAGTAATGAGGAAGTGGAAATTTCTGTTCGTGAATGGCTGCGAATGCAAGAGCCCGACTTCTACCACAAGCGAAACTTAAAACTCGTGGCAAGAAGCGTAAATGCATTAGCGTGCTCAGACATCGTGTTCAGGAATAACTGCACGGAGCAGTCCTTCTTAAGAAGCTGGCAGTTTCTCAGCTACTCAAGAAATCCCCAGTGCTTTATGACATCCGAAGGTTCATTACCATGATCACAACAGTCCGCCACTTGTTCCTGTCATGAGCCAGATGAATCCAATCCACGCCCTCTCGTCCTATTCCTTGAAGATCCATTTCAACATTGCCCTCTCATTTATACCTAAAATTTTGAAGCTGTCTTTTCCCTCCAAATCTCCCTATCAAACCCTGTGTATTTCTCTCCTCTCCCACACGTGCCACATACCCTACCCATCTCATCCTCTTTGATTTGATCACCCAACATAAAGTTTCGTGAAGGCACAAACAATAAAGCTCATTATGCAACTTTTCCAGACTCCTGTTACCTCCGCCCTTTTAGGCCCAAATATGTGTATCTTCCTCCACGCCCTATTGCACACTGTCAGCCTATGCTCTTCCCATAATATAACAGACCAAGTTTCGCACCCATACACGAAATCATCTGTTGAAGTCCGAGGCACCGTTGTGGCATTTCGTAACATGGTGACTCTTTACAGGGGGCTGTGACCCCTAGCCCACCCCCTGTCGGCTGTTCACCAGTTCACAAAATACTCCAGTCTGCCTCGAGATCTTACACTGTCGTCAATGTGCAAACAACAGTCCCAGTCTGCCTCACAGATCTTACAGCTGTCAGTCAATGTGCAAACAAAAGTCCCAGTCTGCCTCACGAAGATCTTACAGCTGTCAGTCAATGTGCAAACAAAAGTCCCAGTCTGCCTCCAGGATCTTACAGCTGTCAGTCAATGTGCAAACAAAAGTCCCAGTCTGCCTCACGAGATCTTACAGCTGTCAGTCAATGTGCAAACAAAAGTCCCAGTCTGCCTCACGAGATCTTACAGCTGTCAGTCAATGTGCAAACAAAAGTCCCAGTCTGCCTCACAAGATCTTACAGCTGTCAGTCAATGTGCAAACAAAAGTCCCAGTCTGCCTCACAAGATCTTACAGCTGTCAGTCAATGTGCAAACAAAAGTCCCAGTCTGCCTCACAGATCTTACAGCTGTCAGTCAATGTGCAAACAAAAGTCCCAGTCTGCCTCACGAGATCTTACAGCTGTCAGTCAATGTGCAAACAAAAGTCCCAGTCTGCCTCACGAGATCTTACAGCTGTCAGTCAATGTGCAAACAAACAGTCCCAGTCTGCCTCACAAGATCTTACAGCTGTCAGTCAATGTGCAAAAAATCAGTCTGCCTCACAAGATCTTACAGCTGTCAGTCAATGTGCAAACAAAAGTCCCAGTCTGCCTCACGAGATCTTACAGCTGTCAGTCAATGTGCAAACAAAAGTCCCAGTCTGCCTCACAAGATCTTACAGCTGTCAGTCAATGTGCAAACAAAAGTCCCAGTCTGCCTCACAAGATCTTACAGCTGTCAGTCAATGTGCAAACAAAAGTCCCAGTCTGCCTCACAGATCTTACAGCTGTCAGTCAATGTGCAAACAAAAGTCCCAGTCTGCCTCACAGATCTTACAGCTGTCAGTCAATGTGCAAACAAAAGTCCCAGTCTGCCTCACAAGATCTTACAGCTGTCAGTCAATGTGCAAACAAAAGTCCCAGTCTGCCTCACAAGATTTACAGCTGTCAGTCAATGTGCAAACAAAAGTCCCAGTCTGCCTCACGAGATCTTACAGCTGTCAGTCAATGTGCAAACAAAAGTCCCAGTCTGCCTCACGAGATCTTACAGCTGTCAGTCAATGTGCAAACAAAAGTCCCAGTCTGCCTCACGAGATCTTACAGCTGTCATCAATGTGCAAACAAAAGTCCCAGTCTGCCTCACGAGATCTTACAGCTGTCAGTCAATGTGCAAACAAAAGTCCCAGTCTGCCTCACAAGATCTTACAGCTGTCAGTCAATGTGCAAACAAAAGTCCCAGTCTGCCTCACAAGATCTTACAGCTGTCAGTAATGTGCAAACAAAAGTCCCAGTCTGCCTCACGAGATCTTACAGCTGTCAGTCAATGTGCAAACAAAAGTCCCAGTCTGCCTCACAAGATCTTACAGCTGTCAGTCAATGTGCAAACAAAGTCCCAGTCTGCCTCACAAGATCTTACAGCTGTCAGTCAATGTGCAAACAAAAGTCCCAGTCTGCCTCACAAGATCTTACAGCTGTCAGTCAATGTGCAAACAAAAGTCCCAGTCTGCCTCACAAGATCTTACAGCTGTCAGTCAATGTGCAAACAAACAGTCCCAGTCTGCCTCACAAGATCTTACAGCTGTCAGTCAATGTGCAAACAAAGTCCCAGTCTGCCTCACAAGATCTTACAGCTGTCAGTCAATGTGCAAACAAAAGTCCCAGTCTGCCTCACGAGATCTTACAGCTGTCAGTAATGTGCAAACAAAGTCCCAGTCTGCCTCACAGATCTTACAGCTGTCAGTCAATGTGCAAACAAAAGTCCCAGTCTGCCTCACAAGATCTTACAGCTGTCAGTCAATGTGCAAACAAAAGTCCCAGTCTGCCTCACGAGATCTTACAGCTGTCAGTTAATGTGCAAACAAAAGTCCCAGTCTGCCTCACGAGATCTTACAGCTGTCAGTCGCCACAACGATGCTAGCTGTATGCACTGCGTTTCTTAGCAAAATTCAATTAAAACAAAGCAAATGGTAACTTGCATGTTTACCGATCGTTACAGAACAATTGAACTTAAACAAACAAGCAGTACAAAAAGTATGTGACACGCAGATCAGACAGCACTCACTGTCGTCATGCCAACACGACACGGCTACTCTGACAACACAGGGCTGGCTACATTGCCGGGCCAAATGCAGAAATAAATTTCTGAGCCTCAGCTATCAAATCAAGAAGAATGAGATGGGCGGGGCACGTAGCACGTATGGGGGAGGGAGAGTTGCATACAGGATTTTGGTGGTGAGACCTGAGGGAAGGAAACCACTTGGAAGACCCAGGCGTAGATGGGAGGATAATATTAAAATGGATCTTCAAGAAATGGGATGGGGACATGGACTGGATTGATATGGCTCAGGATAGGGACAGGTGGCGGGCTGTTGTGAGTGCGGTAATGAACCTTCGGGTTCCATAAAACGCGGGGAATTTCTTGACTAGCTGACGACCTGTTAGCTTCTCAAGAAGGACTGTGCTGCATGGAGTTAGTTAGTTAGTTAGTTAGTTAGTTATGGGGCCTTACTTAGGATAGGGACAGGTGGCGGGCTGTTGTGAGTGCGGTAATGAACCTTCGGGTTCCATAAAACGCGGGGAATTTCTTGACTAGCTGACGACCTGTTAGCTTCTCAAGAAGGACTGTGCTGCATGGAGTTAGTTAGTTAGTTAGTTAGTTATGGGGCCTTACTTAGGATAGGGACAGGTGGCGGGCTGTTGTGAGTGCGGTAATGAACCTTCGGGTTCCATAAAACGCGGGGAATTTCTTGACTAGCTGACGACCTGTTAGCTTTTCAAGAAGGACTGTGCTGCATGGAGTTAGTTAGTTAGTTAGTTAGTTATGGGGCCTTACTTAGTGACAGGGCGGCTTATTGCGCGGCAAAAGGAAAAAATTTCGGGTTCTCAATAATAACGCGGGGATCTCTTGACAGAGTGAACGATCGGTTAGCTCTAGGAAGGACTGATGCTCATGGAATTAGTATATTAAATGATTAAGATGATGGGGGCGCTTATACTCAGGATAGGGACAGTGGCGGGCTGTTGTGAGTGCGGTAATGAACCTTCGGGTTCCATAAAACGCGGGGAATTTCTTGACTAGCTGACGACCGCTTAGCTTCTCAAGAAGGACTGTGCTGCATGGAGTTAGTTAGTTGTTAGTTAGTTAGCCTCAGCTATGCAAAGTCCTCAACTGACAACATGGTACAGCACAAGACATAACTGAAAAATTATGGAAATATGAAAAAACGTAGCCCATGCCCCTATAATGCCAGGTGCGCCCCATGCAACTGCAAACTTCCGACAGCCATAAACTGGCCCCAAGCAACTGCAAACTTCCGACAGCCATAAACTGGCCCCATGCAACTGCAAACTTCCGACAGCCATAAACTGGCCCCATGCAACTGCAAACTTCCGACAGCCATAAACTGGCCCCACGCAAATCCCTGCAGTCCGACACAGCACCTGTGTCTTGTTCTCGGCTGGCTGAGAGCTCAAACTGTCTTCTGCTGAAGGCAGATTCTGAATGTAAGGATCTAAGACTCCCTGTAACTCACAGTGGTGATCTGTCACCACGTATCACGTTGTACAACTGCGCAACACGCACGAACAGCGCTCCAAACACATCTCTGTCAAATGACACTAACATGTAGCACAGTAACATCTGTTTGACACTAACAGTCACTTACCTTGTGTACAGCGTGAAGTCTTTGCATTACCGGGAACGGCGTTACAGCATATGGACAGGAATAGGGAACGTGTCTGGTAACAGAGACAGAAAGACAGAAGATTACTGGGAGGGACGGAACTGCAAGCAATGACAGTCACAGGAAAGGTCAGGATACCAGAGATGTGTCCTGGCATGTACAGGGTCCTTGCTGGATCTGACAACAACCATGTCACTTCCTGCCACTAGTGCGCTGCGCACGTTGACAGTTGGCTACGTGGTGACAAAAAGTGGCAAGTGATAACTGTCACACAACATAAGGACACTAGACATGCAGAACACATCCACATCCACACAAACTTAGAGGCGGACACAGGAACACATCCACATCCACACAAACTTAGAGGCGGACACAGGAACACATCCACATCCACACAAACTTAGAGGCGGACACAGGAACACATCCACATCCACACAAACTTAGAGGCGGACACAGGAACACATTCACATCCACACAAACTTAGAGGCGGACACAGGAACACATTCACATCCACACAAACTTAGAGGCGGACACAGGAACACATTCACATCCACACAAACTTAGAGGCGGACACAGGAACACATTCACATCCACACAAACTTAGAGGCGGACACAGGAACACATTCACATCCACACAAACTTAGAGGCGGACACAGGAACACATTCACATCCACACAAACTTAGAGGCGGACACAGGAACACATTCACATCCACACAAACTTAGAGGCGGACACAGGAACACATTCACATCCACACAAACTTAGAGGCGGACACAGGAACACATTCACATCCACACAAACTTAGAGGCGGACACAGGAACACATTCACATCCACACAAACTTAGAGGCGGACACAGGAACACATCCACATCCACACAAACTTAGAGGCGGACACAGGAACACATTCACATCAGCCAGCACAACCGTCTGTTTTGGTACAAGATTTTTGCTAAAATAACTAACTAACTAACTAACTAACTAACTAACTCCATAGAGCACAGTCCTTCTTGAGAAGCTAGCAGGTCGTCAGCGAGTCAAGAAATTCCCCGTGTTTTATGGAACCCGAAGGTTCATTACCGCACTCACAACAGCCCGCTACCTGTCCCTATACCAAAGAATCAGTCCAGGTCTGAAGCTTTGTTAGATGATTCGTAACTTGGTAATTTTTTACGGTGAGGAGTTGTTAGCACCTCGCCCAACCCCCATGCTGGAGGACCACACCTTGACAGCTGTCCGAGACTGCTTATTAAATGTATTCGCAGCTACCCTCCATATCCGCAGGCCGTTCCTCCAACCGCAACCTGAGGACGCGCCGTGCCGTGGTGACAGTGACCAACTTATCATGACCTCTGTCTAGTACAGTTCTAAGTAACAACATTTTTCATAAGAAGCCTCAAACAACTCTCTATCTACATACGTAACGACAGATGCTGTTTCCCATTTTCAAACAGTACACAAGCAGTTCCCAGCAGCTCAAACCCCAGTTTCCTACTGCAACGTCTGTCTACTAGCTTTACGTCAGACCACAAAGTTTCACATCGCCATCAACTACAGCATCTCGTTACATAAATCCCACAGACACATTCCTGTAACAGCAACAGCCTATCTTCCCAATGTCTATTACCACACAGCATCTCGTTACATAAATCCCACAGACACATTCCTGTAACAGCAACAGCCTATCTTCCCAATGTCTATTACCACACAGCATCTCGTTACATAAATCCCACAGACACATTCCTGTAACAGCAACAGCCTATCTTCCCAATGTCTATTACCACACAGCATCTCGTTACATTAAATCCCACAGACACATTCCTGTAACAGCAACTGCCTATCTTCCCAATGTCTATTACCACACAGCATCTCGTTACATAAATCCCACAGACACATTCCTGTAACAGCAACTGCCTATCTTCCCAATGTCTATTACCACACAGCATCTCGTTACATAAATCCCACAGACACATTCCTGTAACAGCAACTGCCTATCTTCCCAATGTCTATTACCACACAGCATCTCGTTACATAAATCCCACAGACACATTCCTGTAACAGCAACTGCCTATCTTCCCAATGTCTATTACCACACAGCATCTCGTTACATAAATCCCACAGACACATTCCTGTAACAGCAACTGCCTATCTTCCCAATGTCTATTACCACACAGCATCTCGTTACATAAACCCCACAGACACATTCCTGTAACAGCAACTGCCTATCTTCCCAATGTCTATTACCACACAGCATCTCGTTACATAAATCCCACAGACACATTCCTGTAACAGCAACTGCCTATCTTCCCAATGTCTATTACCACACAGCATCTCGTTACATAAATCCCACAGACACATTCCTGTAACAGCAACTGCCTATCTTCCCAATGTCTATTACCACACAGCATCTCGTTACATAAATCCCACAGACACATTCCTGTAACAGCAACTGCCTATCTTCCCAATGTCTATTACCACACAGCATCTCGTTACATAAATCCCACAGACACATTCCTGTAACAGCAACTGCCTATCTTCCCAATGTCTATTACCACACAGCATCTCGTTACATAAATCCACAGACAATTCCTGTAACAGCAACTGCCTATCTTCCCAATGTCTATTACCACACAGCATCTAATAGCCTTAAAGTAAGTGCTACTAATGTGACCCCCCTGTACCGTCCGTGTTGTTATTACTGACTGCAGCAAGTTAAATAATAAAACACTGTGGTACCCTCCAATGGTACAATACACATACTAAGTTTCGTAAAAATCTGTCAACTGATCAAAACATTAAAATGGAGCGTATGGGCCATGCAATTGCTCGGACCTCTCAATGTGGACACCCATGTTCAATCCCAGGGAAGGAGACCACTTGGAGGACCCAGGCATAGATGGAGGATAATATTAAAATGGATCTTAAAGAAGTGGGATGGGGGGGCATGGACTGGATTGATATGGCTCAGGATAGGGACAGGTGGCGGGCTGTTGTGAGTGCGGTAATGAACCTTCGGGTTACATAAAAGTTTGGAATTTCTTGACTAGCTGACGACCTGTTAGCTTCTCAAGGACTTTGCTCCATGGAGTTAGTTAGTTAGTTAGTTAGTTAGTTATGTTCGATCCCAGTGCCAGACCAAGTGGGAATTGTGGTGGACAAAGTGGCATTGGGATAGGTTTTTCTGCTATCACCTCAGTTCTGCCCTGTCAGCATCATTCCACCAACGCTCCACACTCATCCATCTGTCACTGACGCTCAGCTACTGACAGTGTCATTAAGAACTGGGGAAGGCGGGGCACACACAGACACAGCAGTTTGATCTCAAACAAATGCAGGACACAAGTAAATATAACAAGGAGTCAAAAGTAAATGCAGGAAAACATAATAATACGAGTATAGTAAAACTGTATATTAATAATAATAATAATTTATATGTAATTATGAAATTATCTGGATAATAAATAAGTAATCTTATAATAACACAATTATTTCATGCGATAAAATGAAGACACTGACACTCGTTACAATCTGATACGGCAGTCACAACACAGCGCACGTTCACAGACACAAAACCTGCACAATAAACGAAGGAACCAGCAAGGCATTACAGTTACATTGTAAGACCATTTTGTAAAGAGTTTTAAATAAAATATGTAAGTCCAAATGCAGTCGTAACATTCTGACACACAGATACGTACCTACAGCACGAGTCAAGTTTTAAATATCACGCACGACACACCTCTAAAGTAGTCAGGAATCTTATTTTGACTGAAGTACGCTTAAAACGTTTCTCTAAAGCAGTGGTTCTTAACATGGGCGCGGGACAGATGCCCTGTCATTCTTAACTTTACTGAGAAATTAGAAAAATTAAAGAAAGTTAATTAATTTAATTTAATCTAAATTCACCGTGCATCTTTTGACAATCACTATGTAAAACACCACTCAACTTGTGTAGATCTTTAAAACATTTCAATGAAATTTCATTGAAATTTTTAAAGATCTACACATTTTTAGAATAAAGGTGCATCCAGTTGGTGTTTTAAATAGTGATTTAATTTAATTTAATATTACTTTGTAACGATACAGATCTAATTATATCTCTCATTTTATAGTCATGCTGTACCTCAGCTTTAAAAAGTGGCCTGTTTTAATGATTTTTGATATTGGTTTGAGAAGATGTTTTGTGAACGAAACACGCACAAGCTGCAGTAACATTTAAGAACCACCACTTCAAAGGTTTGTCACAACGACTGATTCGTTATGTCCTTGTTTGATTGGCACATCGTCTATTGTCTGAGATACGCCTAATAGACGGGACATTTTGGGAGCTGTCTCTGTGCCCGTCTTCAGGTTCTATGTCGCACGACTCGCCTAGTCATTCTCAAATTTCAAGACCCCACAAACCTTACAATGAAATAATAACACTTAGACTTCTGCAGATTTAAAATAATTATTTTATTGACAAATTTTATAGTTCTCAAATTTGTGAGAGACCGGCGAGTGGTACAACACAAAACATTGGCAAAGGGAGTAGAACCAGACTACCAAAACGCTGCCATATTGGGCATACTTCAGAGACGGAGCTGTCCAACAAAAAAGAGCGTAAGAGTGTCAAGCGGTCTGCACCACCAGCAGTGTTGGTGAGATCCAGACTGTAACTGGCAATTGTTTCTGTCATACATTGCACCTTGATACTCGCTGCTCACCAGCTTCAAACAGCATCACAGGTGGAGCGTTCGTTGCAAACAGAGTACAGATCTAACGCCTGCAGTCTGCTTGCAACCGCTGATCACCAGAAACTGCGGTCAGTATAAACGTATATCTCAATACAACCTCAAAACATTTTTCACGCTGTAATACTTGTATCAGAGCGCACACAATCAGTATTTGTCATTCTGGGGCCCATGGCATCTCCTGGTTATCAGCGCAGGCCTCTACAACACAGCACTGTACTGTTAACCACGTCCACAAAACAGCAGTCCGCATTTAACAACACACTCAACGGTAACACAAGCAGGAGGCGGCAATGATCGTTTTTTGGACCAGAGAAGACACACAGTTCCTTCTATATGTAAAATGTGCTGCTATTATTCTTACATTTTATGTATTTAGGTTTACAGAAGCTGTGTCCTGCTCTGCACTTCTCCTGTCGGCTGTGTGCCGCGTCATCAGCATCACCACAACATCCTTCTTCGAGCAACACTCTGAAACCCAAACACCGGCAATCAGCACCATTATTACCATCAATATCCTTGCTGCGGTTCATGCAGAATGAAGAACAGCTTGCGTTGTGTTACGGATCATTTGTATAAAATCATACTGAGACCAGTTCTCGCACAGGTATCCCAGTAGCCACTTTTCGTCTCTCCCCCCCCCCCCCCCCCTTCACGCTGTTTTGATTCTTTATTATTCTAATTTATTCATTTGTATTTTAATTTTTACTGTTGGTTTATTTGTAATTTATTTATCTAGCTTTATCCCCATATTTTCCTTCCTTACTGTTACTCTATTCCATATTGTTTTTCCAGCTGTCTTAGCTGTTTGCATTCTCGGTACCCCCAGCAGCTTTACGTTGTTTGTATCCACCCCTTTCTCACCTTGGTTCTACCCTATTGGCTGTCATCACATCATACGATTGCTACCCCACCGTACTTTCCAGAATCTACGTTATAGGCTTTCTTTCCTACTCGGACTCTTGACCCGCGAGGATGGGACCGATACGTTGTCACCAAAACGCCGGTAAACAATTACCACACAACGCCGCGTAATACCCCAGAAAACCGCAGATATCAAAGCAAATACTAAAATCAATGCATAGTTCAATCAGTTGGACAGAACTTTTAAATTTGCCCTACTAATCATGTATCCTTCCGAATATCAAGCTCACTAAATGTGAAAACTCTCTACTGTGTGGTCCACTTTCTTCTCTCTTAACGCATGCGGTCAGTACTCTGCAGCGAAACGTCAGTAAACTGTGTTTGTGGTGGATGCTTCAACACCCACAGTACAGGCTACCAACACTGCAAACAAAACCAATGTTTGCCTAATAAAATGACAATCACATCAAATCAACCGACATTTCACAGACGAACTCCATCTCCATCACTCTAATCATCTGAAGCACCTGATGCAGCTGTAAGCCTGAGAAAGTTTGACTGTATTGTGTCACAATGACAGCCTCAAGACACATAACGTTAGATAATTTTGGACTGACGTGTTTACAGTTCTAATAAGCAGTCAAGTCGTACAGCAGGAATTGTATACTTCATGGACTGTGTCCGTCATCTTGAGGTTACAATACAATACAAATAATGTGGTGTGCGCAGTAGGCCAGCCTTTGTTGGACAGCGTATAAAATGATCGGTGCAGCAGACAGACATCAACCGCGCACATTCAGTCTGCACCGACTCGCAAGGATGCCACGTACACTGCTCCTGTGTTCAGTCCAACAGAATACTTGCGAACCAATCGAGATTTTCTACACACCCACACCAGACTGACCAATAAAGCATGTATGAAATAACAACGTAAAATAACCTAAAAAGCATAAGAAGCATAAAAGATTACTTTTAATAAAACACAAACACTTTGCGCGCATAAAATACATCAAGTAACTGAAGAAGAGTCTCATTCCATAAAAAACAAAAGCAATTAACCTCACTTAATGACAGACAGAACTTAAATAAGCCAAAACTGATCTGTGTAACAGCAGAAGGGGAGGGAAGAAGGCACGTGGTTTCACCACAATTCAACAAACCCAGTCACGGAAGGTCAAAATGCTGAACAACAAGACTCTGCTGTAGACATCACCTTCTATGCCAGCAACAGAACCTTGCAGACAACTTTACGCTACTTCAGACTGACTGATCATCTCTGGGGCCATAGCGCACCTGCAGTACATATGAATCCGTGGTGCGACACACATGCCAGGGTACACAAAGGTTTTACTGTATCTCTCACATGAGAACAGAGGTCTCAAATTTACGACATGCACGTGGAGGCCATCAGACTTCTACGGCAACACAAAAGGTGAACGCATTCCATATTTACCCAAATACAAGGTAAAGGTACAGTTCACCCTAGAACATGCCATGAAGGCCCACAGGGGGAGTAGAGGTATAGCTCTACTCTTTCTTTAACCCTGGTACTAGATCGGGTGGGTGGTCAACTACACACCCCAGCCGCTTTACCCCTGGGAAGGAGACCCGGTACCCATTGTATAGGAGGCTGGGTGGGCCCCAGGGCCGGTCTGGACGGCTGCGAAAAATCTCGCCCCCACTGGCATTCGAGCCCCAAACCGTCCAGCTCGTAACGAGTCGCTATACCGACTACGCTATCCTGGCCCACCCCAAATACAAGATGGCGTTGAATATAACTCATGTTCCCCCTTCCCAGTGTTCTATTTTTTTTGGAAAACACCTATGTTCAAGATGTTCAACTTTGTGCATGATTATAAGACAACCTCCCATTTTTCAGATTAACAATTAGGGCGAGAAATTGTCACATAAATACAGTGTGTGTGCCTTGAACCAAACAAAATTCAGTTCAGTTGAAAATACAACAAATTAATTGAATAGACTAACCACTGGGTTATAACCAGTTGCCTCCATCTTTCTCAGCTCCTGCAAAAGTTTCTGTTCTTCCAGTTTTACTTCTTCTTTCTTCTTCTCTACTTCCAACTCAGCAATTCTTGCTTCAGTCAACTGCCGTTGTTGCTTATCAGCAACCTGCAGGTACAAGACAAATGAACAGAGACTTAATGCTCTAACATACTGGTACAAAATGCAAACGGTCTGTAACAGCGTACAACACCGATGACAAAGATGACAGAATGACAGTGACAACAGATATCCACATTAGCTGACTAAATGTTTAACAGAAAACTAACACATGTGCTACGGCAAAAAAAAGGGGCACAAAAACTTGACGATCTCCCTTACTAACAAGACCGTACCTGAACGTCAAGCTCCTTCTTGCACACTTCCTTCATTCTGTTAACTGCTGCCCTCTGTTCCTTTAATTCCGCATCAGCTCGCTCCACACAGGCCACAAGCTCTTCTCTACTCCTCACTAAATCCCTCTGTTCAGCAAAGTTCGCCTCAAGTTTCTCCTCCAGCTGACGCTGCAGAATGACGAGCACGTCCGTCATCAGCCGCTGTCTGGCCTCACATTCAAGGTTCCATTTCTGCTCCTGCTGTGCCCACATCCGCTGAGCCTCCTCGCTGTCAGCAAATGCATCAGTAGCATCAGCAATACAAACAGTCCAACGTGTCACAGAGATAGCAATAACATCAATGCAGCAACAAACACTGCCTTACTGTTGCTACCTCACATGTATCATGCTTCATATCCACAACAGCCGTAACAAATCAAAATTCCATTCAGGAACAAATTAAGAGCAGACAGAAGTCACGTAATGCTTGTTATCATTCGGTGCAGGATCTTCTGTCTTACAGTTTGCTATCCAAAAATACAAACGTTAAGATATACAGAACTGTAATTTTGTTGTTGTTTTGTATGGGTGTGAAACTTGGTCTGTCACACTGAGGGAGGAACATAGGCTGAGGGTGTTCGAGAATAGGGTGCTGAGGGGGATATTTGGGCTTAAGAGGGACGGGGTAACAGGGGAGTGGAGAAGACTACATAACGAGGAACTTAATGATCTGTACTCATCACCAAATATTATTCAGGTGATCAAATCAAGAAGAATGAGGTGGGTGGGGCATGTAGCACGTATGAGTGAGGGAAGAGGTGCATACAGGATTTTGGTGGGGAGACCTGAGGGGAGGAGACCACTTGGAAGACCCAGGCGTAGATGGGAGGATAATACTAAAATGGATCTTCAAGAAGTGGGATGGGGCGCGTGGACTGGATTGATCTGGCTCAGGATAGGGACAGGTGGCAGGCTCTTGTGAATGCGGTAATGAACCTTCGGGTTCCATAAAACGCGGGGAATTTCTTGACTAGCTGACGACCTGTTAGCTTCTCAAGAACGACTCTGCTCCATTGAGTTAATTAGTTAGTTAGTTAGTTATTTCATATCCACAAAAAACTATTGCACATTTTAGTGTCCACAGCTCACTATAATGACGACGCATGCAGACTGCTATATCTGCACAGGCATGCTATTTGTTTGATCTGGTCGACACACAACAACATAAGCAAATTACAACTAGCCCATTAGTTCCAATGGCCCTTACTGGAATAGGAACTCCATGTGCTTCTCACGCTCCTTCTCGACACGTGCCTGCTCTGCAAGGGCTACACGTGCACGAAGCATCTCTTTGTGTGCAGCTTCTCGTTGCTCATTAGCTTTTGTTTTCTCCTCTGCTTCCAAACACAAAAGTTTCTCTAGCAACTTCAAATCTTCTGCCAGTTGTTCCTGAATTTCCTTGGCACGCCGGCGCAGTTTCAGCTGGTACTGACGCTGCAAGAGTGATCTACAACAAGCATATGCAATCAATGATAAATCACTTCTTTCCTGTCATTTCATTATTAATTTAAAAAATTATAACTCAAACCTTATCACATCCCCCATACTAACATTACAACAAGACAGAAAATGTATGTATAACGTAACATCGAGATGCGCTCGGAACTTTACATCCTGGACTCTTCTCATATGGTCACTACAGAATGGTATTACAATTTTTTGGATATGATGTTATGTTTCTTTTACAAACTTATTATACGTCAACACCGTATTTGGTTTGGTATGTTTATCGATCACACATAACCTCACAATTTCAGCCAACAAAAACGTTTTGTAATTTGTGACTCACGAACAATATTTCGTACACACTTTATAGTTATATTCAACATATAGCTACATACCAAATTTCATATTCCTAGCTATAAGCAATAAACGTCAAATATTATGTTTCCACGTTTTTATTTTCCGTAATTATGCTTCATGTGTATTACAATAAACTCGTAGTTGCGCAGACACATGACGTCACCAAACGACGGCTACGTCAGTATTTCACTACGTCATACAACAAATTTCCACGTACGGTATGAGGCGCCATATTATAATTTAGTTATAAACAAATAAATGTAAAGGTAAAGCAGTCCCATTACAGGCCTGGACAGAACCTTACAGTTCCAGGAGGTTTCTAGACAATCGGCACGTGAAGGTGGTAAGATTGTCAGCCCTACGCACCGGCCGCCTTTACCCCAGGAAATAGTCCTGGTACTCATTTCTGTTAGAGGCTGAGTCGACCCCAGGGCCATAGTGCGGCCGGAAGGATTATGTAAATGAAAAATTCCAATGACACCATCGGGAATCGAACCCGCGACCTTCCGGCAGTTGGTTGAGGCACTGCGCCACCTGCCCTATAAACAAGTATACAGAAAAAAATACTAAATATTATTGTTGTATTGTTTCCTTAATTATCCGACACGCAAAATACATCTTAACCTCAAAGTTTCATCCGGTCGAAAGCAATAAGTTCTCAATATTATCTCTCTACGTATTTTTTCCTTAACTATCCGGCAAGCAAATCGAATATTCTTTGCGCCGTATTGTGGTCAATGATCTATGGCTTCTCTGGAACTGCAGTAATTAATTCTCTCGTAAACTGCTGGGTTTTCGAAAAAAAAAAGTGCTGATATGAAATGTTTATTTTGATTTTCTATTCAACTGTTAACTGAAACTTGTTTCATTTCGGTAAGAATTCGGCGAGATCTCATCGTAAACGTTAAAGTGCCTGATATTTTTGTCTGATTTTAATCAGACTTGAACTTTCTGGACAAATTTTAATAAAAGTTTCCAAAATAAAATTTCACGAAAATCCATCCAGTGGGAGCCGAGATGTTCCATGCGGACGGACGGACAGACATGACGAGCTAATGGTCGCTTTTTGCAACCTGGCAGAAAGCGCCCAAAAACGGTACATTAGCAAATTACGCTCACCACTTTTCTACATGTAATATATGTGAACATCCTACCATATTCAAAAGCACCAAATCTTCAGATACTATATGACGACATCAAGCACCATGGCATTACAAAAAAAAAACCTTTTGTTCTTATTTTATTTTTATTTATTTTTGTATTTTCACTGAATTTGTTGGAAAACTGACACTGAGTTCAGCTACGGAACAGAACAGCAAGACGTACTGCTTATGCCATGTGGATTTGTTTTGTTCTGCTCCATCAGCAAATGGCAGCTCAGTTTCTCAAATGAACATTATTCCTTGTGACCAGCAGCTTATACTGTGGGGTTATAACAAATAACTAAAACAATCAACCATATTAACGATGACCGCCCACAAGATACACAAGCAATGAAGGGTATCAAAACTATAAGAATAAACGGGTGACAACATGTGTGTAATATATCGATAAAATATTATTCTAACTTGTACAACTGCTTCAGACTATTCAAATACAAAATGTACTTCTGTACATAAATGCATTACTTGCCTGCAAATGGCATAAAGCCAAAACACATGGCAAGTGTGAACATTAACAGCAAAAGCAATTTGTATAGTTATGCTGACTGAGTCAGTCTAATTATGTGACTTGTCCACGTGACTGAGTCAGTCTAATTATGTGACTTGTCCACGTGACTGAGTCAGTCTAATTATGTGACTTGTCCACGTGACTGAGTCAGTCTAATTATGTGACTTGTCCACGTGACTGAGTCAGTCTAATTATGTGACTTGTCCACGCAGACACGGAACGAGGAAGGTCTACCACACAGCAATACATACAGATAACCGGCACAAAACAGCACACCGGAAAATACAGGAACCACGCTGCCAATAATTTATGAATTACATCACAGCATGTACTTTAATATAATATACTATACTGTTTTACTATTGTTTTAGCAATTTTAACAATACTACTATTGTACAATTTTATACAAAGTGATAACCAGGAATATTGTAATATTACCATACACAACCTTAACTGTTCTGATGTAACTCAAGAACATCGGTCTATGTACAAACTTCAACGATCCCCCTGATGATGGCAATATAGAAGTGCCGAAATACGTATTGGGGTAAATTTTTAATAAAGAAACCAATGACAAAACTTGGTTTGGTGCATTTGTTGGTGTGAGTTAATCAATAAAGTTCGATGTTCATCCGTCTCGTGTCTCTCCTCATGACGTGAGCAAAAGATGGAAAAAATTGAACATTACTGAAGACAGGAGAATGGAGGGAGGTGCCATTAACATGTCACACTAACTTTGCTCTGAAACTATTGACATTAGAGTATTATTACTATTAGTAAAAGGTAAAGGTAAAGGTAAAGCAATCCCATTACAGGCCTTGACAGACCGTTAGGGCTCCAGGAGGTCGAGGCTCACAGGTTTTTAGACAATCGGCACATAAAGATGGTAAGGTTGTCAGCCCTACGCAACGGCCGCCTTTACCCCCCAGGAAAGATTCCTGGTACTCATTTCTGTTAGAGGCTGAGTCGACCCCAGGGCCACAGTGCGACCGAAACGATTATGTCAATGAAAAATTCCAATGACACCATCGGGAATCGAACCCGCGACGTTCCGGTTTGTAGCGCAGTGCCTCAACCAACTGCGCCACCGCGTGCCCCTGTTACTATTAGTGCTGCCCTCTAATTACACTATGCACTTTCTGATTGAAATACATTCTAAAAAAACAAAACACGTTTTGCTCTGTTCCAAAAGGTTCTGACGACGGTATGTAACATGAACTAATGGGTTTGTGGACTTTGTACATCGTGCAGATATCTAAAGTAACTAGATAACACGACGTTTCGGAACCTGGATCTGCTTCCGTCGTCAGGTTAAGTGGGAGGGGAACACCTACTCTGTTGGGTGAAATAGTAGGTGTCTCCCTCCCACTTCAACTGAGGACAGAAGCAGATCCAGTTTCCGAAACATCGTGTTATCTAGTTATTTTAGATTTCCGGACGATGGACAAAGTTCAGAAACCCATTAGTTCTCACATTTTGCTCTGTCTACATCCTCAGACAAAAAGCAGGCATGAACCCACTATGATATATCTATTGCATTACACAGCGGGTCCCTGAAATCTTGTGTTTTTAGAGCACTGTAGACACTCCCACAACTTATGTAAGGGTTCCATTCCAAAAACCTTTACGTAACTCAAGCTCTATACATGTTGGAATTTGACCAGGTACCTACCAAACACACACATTTATATAGCAAACATCTGTGTGCACTGCTAATCCTGAAACTGTCTACTGAGATACTAAGCAAATTGTAATTCGCTATGATTTGTCTCCGTAGTTATTAAGGAACAGCACCTTAAACTTTACGTTACTTGTACCGCACATTTTTGATTATACAAATCTTATTAAGACAAATGTACACTGTTTCTTGTTATTCAACACAACTTTTTATTAAAAACTGCCCAACATGTTTCGAACAATTTATGGTTCATCTTCAGGGGCCTTACTTCTTGAAATTACATCAGCATATCATTATTAAAAGTTTAATACATTATTACATTGCCGTTAGATGTGTGTGGTGTTTTGATCTCTGTATCAGTTTTTCTTGTTCACTATAGGTTTGCTGGTGTGAACAAGAAACAACTGATACAGAGATAAAAAACTACACACATCTAACGGCATTGTAATAATTTATTAAACTTTTAATAAGTATTGCTGATGTAATTTCAACAAGTAATCCCCTGAAGATGAACCATAAATAGGTTCGAAACAGTTGGGCAGTTTTTAATAAAAAGTTGTGTTGAATAACATGACACAGTGTACATTTGTCTTAATAAGATTTGTATAACAGTGCCTTAGTCTTGTGCAACACAGTCTTTCGGTTTGGACACATTTTAATTTTTAAAAAATATTCCCAATAATGGAAGTTTACATTCTGAGCATAATATAATATTTACACACTTTAATATTTTACACATTTTTTACAGAAAAGTATATTTCAGGTGGATTTTATATCTGTCAGAGCTTGTGTAACCTGACACGTGCCTGTACAGCAATCAGACAATGCACTGTGTAACCTGACACGTGCCTGTACACAATCAGACAATGCACTGTGTAACCTGACACTGCCTGTACTAGCAATCAGACAATGCACTGTGTAACCTGACACGTGCCTGTACAAGCAATCACACAATGCACTGTGTAAACCTGACACGTGCCTGTACAAGCAATCACACAATGCACTGTGTAACCTGACACGTGCCTGTACAGCAATCAGACAATGCAGTGTGTAACCTGACACGTGCCTGTACAGCAATCACACAATGCACTGTGTAACCTGACACGTGCCTGTACAGCAATCAGACAATGCACTGTGTAACTGACACGTGCCTGTACAGCAATCAGACAATGCACTGTGTAACATGACATGTGCCTGTATAGCAATCAGACAATGCACTGTGTAACATGACAGTGCCTGTACAGCAATCAGACAATGCACTGTGTAACATGACACGTGCCTGTACAGCAATCAGACAATGCACTGTGTAACATGACATGTGCCTGTAAGCAATCACACAATGCACTGTGTAACCTGACACGTGCCTGTATAGCAATCAGACAATGCACTGTGTAACCTGACATGTGCCTGTACAGCAATCAGACAATGCACTGTGTAACTGACATGTGCCTGTACAGCAATCAGACAATGCACTGTGTAACCTGACACGTGCCTGTACAGCAATCAGACAATGCACTGTGTAACCTGACACGTGCCTGTACAGCAATCAACAATGCACTGTGTAACCTGACACGTGCCTGTACAGCAATCAGACAATGCACTGTGTAACCTGACACGTGCCTGTATAGCAATCAGACAATGCACTGTGTAACCTGACATGTGCCTGTACAGCAATCAGACAATGCACTGTGTAACATGACATGTGCCTGTACAGCAATCAGACAATGCACTGTGTAACCTGACACGTGCCTGTACAGCAATCAGACATTGCACTGTGTAACATGACACGTGCCTGTACAGCAATCAACAATGCACTGTGTAACATGACACGTGCCTGTACAGCAATCAGACAATGCACTGTGTAACCTGACACGTGCCTGTACAGCAATCAGACAATGCACTGTGTAACATGACACGTGCCTGTACAGCAATCAGACAATGCACTGTGTAACCTGACACGTGCCTGTACAGCAATCAGACAATGCACTGTGTAACATGACACGTGCCTGTACAGCAATCAGACAATGCACTGTGTAACTGACACGTGCCTGTACAGCAATCACACAATGCACTGTGTAACCTGACACGTGCCTGTACAGCAATCAGACAATGCACTGTGTAACTGACACGTGCCTGTACAGCAATCAGACAATGCACTGTGTAACATGACACGTGCCTGTATAGCAATCAGACAATGCACTGTGTAACATGACATGTGCCTGTATAGCAATCACGACAATGCACTGTGTAACATGACACGTGCCTGTACAGCAATCAGACAATGCACTGTGTAACATGACACGTGCCTGTATCAGCAATCAGACAATGCACTGTGTAACATGACATGTGCCTGTATAGCAATCAGACAATGCACTGTGTAACATGACACGTGCCTGTACAGCAATCAGACAATGCACTGTGTAACATGACACGTGCCTGTACAGCAATCAGACAATGCACTGTGTAACCTGACACGTGCCTGTACAGCAATCAGACAATGCACTGTGTACATGACACGTGCCTGTATAGCAATCAGACAATGCACTGTGTAACATGACATGTGCCTGTATAGCAATCACACAATGCACTGTGTAACATGACATGTGCCTGTACAGCAATCAGACAATGCATTGTGTAACATGACACGTGCCTGTACAGCAATCAGACAATGCACTGTGTAATATGACACGTGCCTGTACAGCAATCAGACAATGCACTGTGTAACATGACATGTGCCTGTACAGCAATCAGACAATGCACTGTGTAACCTGACACGTGCCTGTACAGCAATCAGACAATGCACTGTGTAACATGACACGTGCCTGTATAGCAATCAGACAATGCACTGTGTAACATGACATGTGCCTGTATAGCAATCAGAAAATGCACTGTGTAACATGACACATGCCTGTACAGCAATCAGACAATGCATTGTGTAACATGACACGTGCCTGTATAGCAATCAGACAATGCACTGTGTAACATGACACATGCCTGTACAGCAATCAGACAATGCATTGTGTAACATGACACGTGCCTGTACAGCAATCAGACAATGCACTGTGTAATATGACACGTGCCTGTACAGCAATCAGACAATGCACTGTGTAACATGACACGTGCCTGTACAGCAATCAGACAATGCACTGTGTAACATGACACGTGCCTGTACAGCAATCAGACAATGCACTGTGTAACATGACACGTGCCTGTACAGCAATCAGACAATGCACTGTGTAACATGACACGTGCCTGTACAGCAATCAGACAATGCACTGTGTAACATGACACGTGTCTGTACAGCAATCAGACAATGCACTGTGTAACATGACACGTGTCTGTACAGCAATCAGACAATGCACTGTGTCCAGCTGCTGTGCCACAATGACAATAACAATCACAATAACCTCTACATACCCAAGTTCCACCTTCTTGCGTCGTTCCTCCAAACGTCTCCTCTCCATTAACATCTCCTCCAGCTTTGCCTTCTGCCTCAACGCCTCATCTTCCTCCTTCTTCAGTTCCTCTGCTTTCTTCTCCTTTTCTCTGTAACACATGCATCACAATATCTACCATTTCAGTTTTCCAAATGGGTCATTTACAGAAAATTCAGGTCTTCTGAAATGTAACATTGCGCCACTGGGCAAGTAGTTACTGACATTTTGAAGAATGACGGTGCTGTCATCTTCAGGAGCAAGTAGTCTTCAACTGCCTCACCCTGAAGCTGCAGCCACTATCAAACAGTGAGAAATACTCAATTACACAGCATTAATATCGCAGAAGACTTGAATCTCCAGCAACACTGCGAGAATGTCAGATCTCATCTTTGATGGTCTAAAATATGTAAGGAACGTTAAGCCTAACAGACAGAAGTAACGAGCTATATGTTTGATAAGATGAACAGCACCAAGTAAGAAACCAGCAAAATGACTGGCAGTATGTAAAGTAACTACAGTAAAACCCCGATTTACTGTTCCCGCATTTAGCAGAATCCCGGATTTAGTGATGATTTTTTCTGTCCCGACAATAGCTCCATATAAACAATGTAACCTCCATTTAAAGAAAACCTCGATTTAGTGAAATATATTCTAATCCCCCAGTAATTCATTAAATAGGGGTTTTACTGTAACTAACTAACTAACTACATGTAGCACAGTCCTTCTTGAGAAGCTAGCAGTTCATCAGCTAGTCACGAAATTCCCCTCGTTTTATGGAACCTGAAGGTTCATTATCACACTCACAACAGCCCGCCACCTGTCCGTATCCCTAGCCATACCAATCCAGTCCATGCCCCCCATCCCACTTCTTGAAGATCCATTTTGGCAGTATGTAAAGCAGTTCTGAATTATTTTATACAAGCAAAGAGCCTGTTGTGGTTATAATAATCAGTACTGCGTTTGGAGCATAACATCGTAACAAAACAATTCCTCTGCATATGTAACATCTCTTGCATACAAAGATATGTTTTGCTAGAAGACCTAACCTTAATAATAACCTGATTAAATAGAATATATGCATATGAAATTCAGTTTATGATCAGCGTACAGCACCTATTGTCAATCGCATCAACGGCTTCCAACTTCTTTTCAATGAACCTTAACGACACAAATAACAACGTGAAAAAGAATTAAGAAACAATCAAATGAAATTCTTTGTTAATATGACGTGGATGACACATATCAATGCCTTATACTGACACTCCTAGCATTACACGGCTGTGACGTCACTCAGAAACCAGAGTGTGACTTACTCACAAAGTGATGACGTAATATAAGGCAGAACCTCATTTCATGAGGTCCACAGCCAGTCTGCACACTACCAACATGACCAAGCACTCAGTGATGCTTGTCCAAGCAAGAACTACCACAACCTGAGCTCCTCAACTTGCTGCCTCAGCTGCAACTGCAGAGCCACATCCCTTTCTCTCCTCTGCTCACGCTCCGCTCTCCGACGTTCCTCCTCAGCAAGTCGCATTGCTTCACGTTCCTTCATCGCTTCTAATTGCTCCCGCTCTGCTTCCTCCCGTTCGTCTTGCTTCTCCTTCACCTGCTTCACCCACGCCTCACGTACAAAATGGCTGTGCTGTTTCCGTTCAAGCTGCACAAACACGTCCTTGTGTCACAATGGCACTACAACTACAGCGCACACAATAAGGCATCAAAGATCTTGCATTTCGTCAAACAGAGCTCCAAACATGCATTCACCCACTCACCACAGACAAATGAGCAGAGATGTTTTTGTCTTGGTCTAAAACTACTAAACATTTAATAAGCAAATGGTTTATGATCATGTGCAAGGTCCAGAAAAAAAAACTGAAGAATTCATTACTTTTGTTCCTGGAGCACGATGCTGATCACTCGCCTCCATCTAGTACCGAGGCTAAGACTGAGTGGAGCTCCACCTCTATCCCCCCTCTATATGCCTTCATGGCTTGCATAGGGACACCTTTACCTTGACCGTTTTACTTTCACTCCTGGACCTTACAATCCAGCATTTAATGTCCAGTTTTTAAATATCTCACAGAAAAATAATTACAGCATGTTGCAAGACTGTGGGTTTTAGACAGGAAGTTAATGCAAATTGTATTTATGGCGTCATGTAATGCTGCCCAATTTATTACACAAGACTGTATTGATATATAAAATTGTGTTCCCACAAATGTACACTCTTTATTATCTGTTATTTAATACAGTTTATATTAAAAATTGTCCAACATGTTTTAAACTATGTTAGTTCATCTTCAGGGACTCAATTGTTTATTACACAGCTATATACGTACGGTACTCATTAAAATATATAAGTTAGGAAGATAAAATGTCGCTGTGTTGAGTTTGTGGTCACTGAAAACAATATAAAAACATTTTTAAGCTAAAATATTTAAGGTACAATCAACATTATTAAAATTATATAATGTCTTGATAGTCATTCATTTTGATGGCAATACTATGGCAGGACACTTGAAAACTCAACAGAATATTGTTGAACAGTTTGATAGTCGTTCATTTTAATGGCAATACTATGGCACGACACTTGAAAACTCAACAAAATATTGTTGAACAGTTTGATAGTCGTTCATTTTAATGGCAATACTATGGCACGACACTTGAAAACTCAACAAAATATTGTTGAACAGTTTGATAGTCGTTCATTTTGATGGAAATACTATGGCAGGACATTTGAAAACTCAACAGAATATGGTTGCACAGTTTGATAGTCGTTCATTTTGATGGCAATACTATGGCAGGACACTTGAAAACTCAACAGAATATGGTTGAACAGTTTGATAGTCGTTCATTTTGATGGCAATACTATGGCAGGACACTTGAAAACTCAACAGAATATGGTTGAACAGTTTGATAGTCGTTCATTTTGATGGCAATATTATGGCAGGACACTTGAAAACTCAACAGAATATTGTTGAACAGTTTGACAGTCGTTCATTTTGATGGCAATACTATGGCAGGACACTTGAAAACTCAACAGAATATGGTTGAACAGTTTGATAGTCGTTCATTTTGATGGCAATACTATGGCACGACACTTGAAAACTCAACAGAATATGGTTGAACAGTTTGATAGTCGTTCATTTTGATGGCAATATTATGGCAGGACACTTGAAAACTCAACAGAATATTGTTGAACAGTTTGATAGTCGTTCATTTTGATGGCAATACTATGGCAGGACACTTGAAAACTCAACAGAATATGGTTGAACAGTTTGATAGTCGTTCATTTTGATGGCAATACTATGGCAGGACACTTGAAAACTCAACAGAATATGGTTGAACAGTTTGATAGTCGTTCATTTTGATGGCAATACTATGGCACGACACTTGAAAACTCAACAGAATATGGTTGAACAGTTTGATAGTCGTTCATTTTGATGGCAATATTATGGCAGGACACTTGAAAACTCAACAGAATATTGTTGAACAGTTTGATAGTCGTTCATTTTGATGGCAATACTATGGCAGGACACTTGAAAACTCAACAGAATATGGTTGAACAGTTTGATAGTCGTTCATTTTTATGGCAATACTATGGCAGGACACTTGAAAACTCAACAGAATATGGTTGAACAGTTTGATAGTCGTTCATTTTGATGGCAATATTATGGCAGGACACTTGAAAACTCAACAGAATATTGTTGAACAGTTTGACAGTCGTTCATTTTGATGGCAATACTATGGCAGGACACTTAAAAACTCAACAGAATATTGTTGAACAGTTTGACAGTCGTTCATTTTGATGGCAATACTATGGCAGGACACTTGAAAACTCAACAGAATATTGTTGAACATTTTGACAGTCGTTCATTTTGATGGCAATACTATGGCAGGACACTTGAAAACATAACAGAATATCGTTGAACAATCTTCTACTCAGAAAGACCTCAATGGTGTGCACACGTTCTTCTACCTATAAGGTAACAGTCCAAGTTCTTTGGCCAAACACACAACAGACATTACACGTAACACTAACCTCTCTGATGGAGGGTTGCTTCACCCTCCACTGATGGTACAATTTCAATTCTCTTTCTCTACGTTGATTTTCCTCCTCACGTCGCTGTAACTCGTAATTAACAGACTTCAGCTCTTCAAGAGGGATTCGATGATGACTACTCTGATGACCTTTCGGTTGAGCCAGTTCTGTTTCATATTGCGTTGCTTCAGAGTGCAGTAAAGCTGACAATCTCTGACGGCGTTCCTGCAAATGCTCGGCCTTCTTTTGTGCTTGTAATGCCTTGTTATAAATCTCCATACTGAAAAAAAAATTATAGCACAGTCAACATTCTTGAAAATCATGCGGCAGTAATTATTTTAATACTGTTCATTGTGCGCAATTTATTACATTTCTTATTATCAAATAACCAACTACTTGCACATATAAAGCATGTAGTATATAAACATATGACATTCTTTGCTACATGTTTCGGCAGTCATGGAGTAACACCTAAAGCTTGAAGAGTTTACAACCCAATGAAGTCCATATATATATATGACGCCCTGCCACAGTCTGTGATATCCATAACAGTGTAATACCTACTAGTGCATACAGTGCTTATCCTCATAATTACATCGTAATTATAGACCAAACCTAGACACTGAAACGGGAAACCGGAGTAGGTAGAAGAGGACGACTGAAAAAAAATATGGACCAAAAAACACTAATGTTCAACAGAAACTTGCTACGTGCCACGGGCAACACAAAATGTAAAACAGCTATAATCTTAACATGTATGGCTGAATGAGCAACATCGTGACTAGACTTTGTGGACTGTCACACTGTGAGCCACGTGGTGTGCAGGTAAAGCTAAAGGTAAAGCAATCCCATTACGGGCCTGGACAGGCCCTTAGGGTTGCAGGAGGTTGAGGCTCCCAGATTTATAGACAATCGGCACATGAAGGTGGTAAGGTTGTCAGCCCTACGCACCGGCCGCCTTTACCCACAGGAAATATTCCTGGTACTCATTTCTGTTAGAGGCTGAGTCGACCCCATGGTCATAGTGCGACCGAAAGGATTATGTCAATGACACCATCGGGAATCGAACCCGCGACCTTCCAGCTTGTAGCGCAGTGCCTCAACCAACTGCGTCACCGCAGACCAGTGGCAAAGCATGTGTTGGAGAAGGAACAGATACCGTGCAGATCTTACAAACAAACGTTCGTGTCAGGTTAACAAACAAACAAACAAATCAAGCTCTAAATGTCAGACAACACAAAAGCCCAGCAAGCTGGTGCAGCAGCAACACTGGAGAGCTGCAATCGGTCGGCCCAGACTGAAGCTAACCCGACTGTTTCGTGGTTTTCCTCAGCTGCATCAGGGTATGGTACCCCGACGAGGAGACGCCCGCTTCTGTCTAAATCCTCTTCGAGTCTCCTCTCTCCAGTCACCACGCCGTCTGGTGCCACACAGTCTGATACCGACGGCATCATGAACCACAGACAGACAGACACGAACGTCGCCCTCACCTCTGACTGTAGTAGCGTGGCGACGCCCAGTCGTTGTGTTTGCTGGACTGCACATCCCACGTGTTAAAGTAACGTGTCACGCCACTCCACAGCTGCTGACGGTCATACTCGGCGTTGCGACGCCTGACGAGAGCTTCTTCCTGACGACTCCGTCGAGAGTGTGATGAGGTATACGTCGCAGCACTCTGGCGACCTGACATGCCTTAGCGCTAAAACAAACGAAAATATGTCGTAAGAGGTTAGCGGGTCCAGTTTCAGGTTTCTGCATTAGCAGTGATAATATCACAACTCGTTCTTCGTCCAGTTCATTTTAGATAGATTAAACTGCCTAAAGACAGCGGGGCACGCGGTGGCGCAGTTGGTTGACGCACTGCACTACAAGCCGGAAGGTCGCGGGTTCGATTCCCAATGGTGTAATTGGAATTTTTCATTGACATAATCCTTTCGGTCGCACTGTGGCCCTGCGGTCGACTCAGTCTCTAACAGAAATGAGTACCAGGACTATTTCCTGGGGGTAAAGGCGGCCGGTGCGTAGGGCTGACAACCTTACCACCTTCATGTGCCGATTGTCTATAAATCTGTGAGCCTCAACCTCCTGGAACCCTAAGGGCCTGTCCAGGCCTGTAATGGGATTGCTTCACCTTTACCTTTACCTTCACCTTTACCTTTACCTTTACCTACTAAAGACTACAATCTTACGAACGTACATCCTCACACAAACATCAACATTACCAAGTTCTGCACACATACGCCTTTACGAACTGCCACAACTGTCCACGGTTTGTCTGCTTACAACAATCTGCACTGAAGTATGCAACTTCATATCTACTGCCATCAAGGTACGCATGTGTATGCCACCAGTTACCAATATGCCACCAGTTACCAATATGCCACTAGTTACCATTGCACAGTGATAAATCTATGCATTACACAGTTACCAACCCACTGCTGCTTTATGCACGCTCGCTGCAGTATCCTGTCAAAGGACACAGCAACACAGGACACTGCGCGACAGGATTCTTACAAAGGATCAACTAACAACAACTTGAACACCTTTAGTTCTTCATCTGTAGCCGTCACACGATAAGTCGGTCCCTGTCACCACGATAAGTCGGTCCCTGTCACCACGATAAGTCGGTCCCTGTCACCACGATAATTCGGTCCCTGTCACCACCATAATTCGGTCCCTGTCACCACGATAATTCGGTCCCTGTCACCACGATAAGTCGGTCCCTGTCACCACGATAAGTCGGTCCCTGTCACCACGATAAGTCGGTCCCTGTCACCACGATAAGTCGGTCCCTGTCACCACGATAAGTCGGTCACTGTCACCACGATAAGTCGGTCCCTGTCACCACGATAAGTCGGTCACTGTCACCACGATAAGTCGGTCCCTGTCACCACGATAAGTCGGTCCCTGTCACCACGATAAGTCGGTCCCTGTCACCACGATAAGTCGGTCACTGTCACCACGATAAGTCGGTCCCTGTCACCACGATAAGTCGGTCCCTGTCACCACGATAAGTCGGTCCCTGTCACCACGATAAGTCGGTCCCTGTCACCACGATAAGTCGGTCCCTGTCACCACGATAAGTCGGTCACTGTCACCACGATAAGTCGGTCCTGTCACCACGATAAGTCGGTCACTGTCACCACGATAAGTCGGTCCCTGTCACCACGATAAGTCGGTCACTGTCACCACGATAAGTCGGTCCCTGTCACCACGATAAGTCGGTCCCTGTCACCACGATAAGTCGGTCACTGTCACCACGATAAGTCGGTCACTGTCACCACGATAAGTCGGTCACTGTCACCACGATAAGTCGGTCCCTGTCACCACGATAAGTCGGTCCCTGTCACCACGATAAGTCGGTCCCTGTCACCACGATAAGTCGGTCCCTGTCACCACGATAAGTCGGTCACTGTCACCACGATAAGTCGGTCCCTGTCACCACGATAAGTCGGTCACTGTCACCACGATAAGTCGGTCCCTGTCACCACGATAAGTCGGTCACTGTCACCACGATAAGTCGGTCCCTGTCACCACGATAAGTCGGTCCCTGTCACCACGATAAGTCGGTCACTGTCACCACGATAAGTCGGTCACTGTCACCACGATAAGTCGGTCACTGTCACCACGATAAGTCGGTCCCTGTCACCACGATAAGTCGGTCACTGTCACCACGATAAGTCGGTCACTGTCACCACGATAAGTCGGTCCCTGTCACCACGATAAGTCGGTCCCTGTCACCACGATAAGTCGGTCCCTGTCACCACGATAAGTCGGTCCCTGTCACCACGATAAGTCGGTCACTGTCACCACGATAAGTCGGTCCCTGTCACCACGATAAGTCGGTCCTGTCACCACGATAAGTCGGTCCTGTCACCACGATAAGTCGGTCACTGTCACCACGATAAGTCGGTCCCTGTCACCACGATAAGTCGGTCCTGTCACCACGATAAGTCGGTCCCTGTCACCACGGCATGGCGCGTCCTCAGGTTGCAGGTGGAGGGTAACTGCGAATACGTTGAATAAGCAGTCGCGGACAGCCGACAAGCGGTGGTTCTCCAGCTTGGCGGTTGAACGAGGTGCTAACAACTCCTCACCGTAAAAATTACCATGTTACGAAACATTTGACAAAGCCTCGGACCTGGACTGATTCTTTGGTGCAACTTAAGAACGAGACCACTTGGAAGACCCAGGCGTAGATGGGAGGATAATATTAAAATGGATCTTCAAGAAGTGGGATGGGGGGCATGGACTGGATTGATCTGGCTCAGGATAGGGACAAGTGGCGGGCTGTTGTGAATGCGGTAATGAACCTTCGGGTTCCACAAAATGCGGGGAATTTCTCGACTAGCTGACGACCTGTTAGCTTGTCAAGAAGGACTGTGCTACATGGAGTTAGTTAGTTAGTTAGTTAGTTAGTTAGTTATGGGGCCTTACTTAGGATAGGGACAGGTGTCGGGCTGTTGTGAGTGCGGTAATGAACCTTCGGGTTGCATAAAACGTGGGGAATTTCTTGACTAGCTGACGACCTGCTAGCTTTTCAAGAAGGACTCTGATCCATGGAGTTAGTTAGTTAGTTAGTTAGTTAGCAGTCGTCACGATGCGCCGATAAACATTCAGCCTATCACAACACACCTCACTTGTATCTACTCGTAAAATGCCCTTTCCACCGCCTGGCATCCCTAGCAGCGACGTTTCAACCACACCAGATTCACATACCAGTAAAGTTCTTCTCAAAATACGTGGTTGGCCTGCTAGTGAGCCTTGTTACAAGCACTGAGCCGTAAGGCACATACAGGTAAACGGCCAAATTGCAGCTGATTGGCCTGCTAGTGAGCCTTGTAACAAGCACTGAGCCGTAAGGCACATACAGGTAAACGGCCAAATTGCAGCTGATTGGCCTGCTAGTGAGCCTTGTAACAAGCACTGAGCCGTAAGGCACATACAGGTAAACGGCCAAATTGCAGCTGATTGGCCTGCTAGTGAGCCTTGTAACAAGCACTGAGCCGTAAGGCACATACAGGTAAACGGCCAAATTGCAGCTGATTGGCCTGCTAGTGAGCCTTGTAACAAGCACTGAGCCGTAAGGCACATACAGGTAAACGGCCAAATTGCAGCTGATTGGCCTGCTAGTGAGCCTTGTAACAAGCACTGAGCCGTAAGGCACATACAGGTAAACGGCCAAATTGCAGCTGATTGGCCTGCTAGTGAGCCTTGTAACAAGCACTGAGCCGTAAGGCACATACAGGTAAACGGCCAAATTGCAGCTGATTGGCCTGCTAGTGAGCCTTGTAACAAGCACTGAGCCGTAAGGCACATACAGGTAAACGGCCAAATTGCAGCTGATTGGCCTGCTAGTGAGCCTTGTAACAAGCACTGAGCCGTAAGGCACATACAGGTAAACGGCCAAATTGCAGCTGATTGGCCTGCTAGTGAGCCTTGTAACAAGCACTGAGCCGTAAGGCACATACAGGTAAACGGCCAAATTGCAGCTGATTCGTCTTCTGCACAAATCAAAACAGCATACAGAACAGTGTTACGTCTGGACGGACAACAGCTTCATATAAACAGAAATCGTCAGGAACCAGCTGAAGGTTAAGAAGGTCAGTTACATAATGGCTCTAGGCTAGCTTGGTGCTAGGCTTGTCTCTGCCTTATTTAACGAAGCAAAATCAACTAAGGATGTTAATGCCGAAAAAAATAACGACAATTGTGGACGTGATTGGAAAACGTGAGAATACGCTACACTGTATGTTGCCTTTATCGTGACCCCGAGTAGAGCAGCTTTACCTCTTAGAAAGCCTGCTGCATCCGCCGACACATATCGTTACAGCTGTCGTGATCAGCAACACGACAAAAGAAACGCCCTGTACTTCCAGGTACTATACTGGAATCGGAATGACGCTGATCCATCTGCAGAGGTTATGTATGAGGTGTAATGCTGACGAATGACAAGTATGTTATTTAGCTCTTTGCATACTAAAATGTTTTGTGAGGTAGCTAGCTGTCCCTGATGACGATCCCATGAGGGGTCGAAACATGTAGGGTTGATGAACAAGATATTGTAACGTAGAATATCTGGAAACAGTACAGTGCATTTTGTTGGACTGAATATTGTGATTTGAAGCGTAACCAATTTCAAATTGTCTCATACTTTCCTGGTGGGCCGCGATAGCTCAGTCGGTATAGCGACTCGCTACGAGCTGGACGGTCCGGGGATCGAATCCCGGTGGGGGCGAGATTTTCAGCATCCATCCAGACCGGCCCTGGGGCCCGCCCAGCCTCCTATACAATGGGTACCGGGTCATTACCGGGGTAAAGCGGCCGGGGCGTGGAGTTGACCACCGACCCCCATCTAGCGCCGAGGTTAAAGAAAGAGTAGAGCTATACCTCTACTCCCCCTCTGGGCCTTCATGGCCTGTTATAGGGTGACCTTTACCTTTACACTTTCCTGACACCTGTGTCATTCCAGAATATGTCTGAACGGACAGAAAAGGAAAGAACGGTCAGCATTTTAACAGTGTATGTCCCAAATTCGTCACGACTGTCTCAATTTCATTCAAGTGCCTCACATAAAACAACGGTCAGCATTTTAACAGTGTATGTCCCAAATTCGTCACGACTGTCTCAATTTCATAGAAGTGCCTCACACAAAACAACGGTCAGCATTTTAACAGTGTATGTCCCAAATTCGTCACGGCTGTCTCAATTTCATAGAAGTGCCTCACACAAAACAACGGTCAGCATTTTAACAGTGTATGTCCCAAATTCGTCACGACTGTCTCAATTTCATAGAAGTGCCTCACACAAAACAACGGTCAGCATTTTAACAGTGTATGTCCCAAATTCGTCACGACTGTCTCAATTTCATAGAAGTGCCTCACACAAAACAACGGTCAGCATTTTAACAGTGTATGTCCCAAATTCGTCACGACTGTCTCAATTTCATAGAAGTGCCTCACACAAAACAACGGTCAGCATTTTAACAGTGTATGTCCCAAATTCGTCACGACTGTCTCAATTTCATAGAAGTGCCTCACACAAAACAACGGTCAGCATTTTAACAGTGTATGTCCCAAATTCGTCACGACTGTCTCAATTTCATAGAAGTGCCTCACACAAAACAACGGTCAGCATTTTAACAGTGTATGTCCCAAATTCGTCACGACTGTCTCAATTTCATAGAAGTGCCTCACACAAAACAACGGTCAGCATTTTAACAGTGTATGTCCCAAATTCGTCACGACTGTCTCAATTTCATAGAAGTGCCTCACACAAAACAACGGTCAGCATTTTAACAGTGTATGTCCCAAATTCGTCACGACTGTCTCAATTTCATAGAAGTGCCTCACACAAAACAACGGTCAGCATTTTAACAGTGTATGTCCCAAATTCGTCACGACTGTCTCAATTTCATAGAAGTGCCTCACACAAAACAACGGTCAGCATTTTAACAGTGTATGTCCCAAATTCGTCACGACTGTCTCAATTTCATAGAAGTGCCTCACACAAAACAACGGTCAGCATTTTAACAGTGTATGTCCCAAATTCGTCACGACTGTCTCAATTTCATAGAAGTGCCTCACACAAAACAACGGTCAGCATTTTAACAGTGTATGTCCCAAATTCGTCACGACTGTCTCAATTTCATAGAAGTGCCTCACACAAAACAACGGTCAGCATTTTAACAGTGTATGTCCCAAATTCGTCACGACTGTCTCAATTTCATAGAAGTGCCTCACACAAAACAACGGTCAGCATTTTAACAGTGTATGTCCCAAATTCGTCACGACTGTCTCAATTTCATAGAAGTGCCTCACACAACAAACGTCGGTAATGTAAATACATGGACTACTGACCGATAACTACACCGTGTAGTGTGTCAAGCTAGCAATGATTACGAAATCAGCAATGAAATACTAGCTGCAGGGCCAGTATTTATTTGACAGTTGCGGCAGAGACAGGGGAAGTCCCTGCTAATGACCGCCTAACAACACGTGTCTTCAATGGTGGCAAAACAAACACTCAAAGCTATGCTTGCGTCGTGCGTAAATTGAGTGGAAAAGCGTGTCAGCTCGACAGAGAAAGTAGGTCTACGTGTGTTCACAACCCCTTTCAAGGTTAAGTCTACAAATTCCATACATGAAACCCAAACACGGAATTCACAATTTCAAAAACCAACAAACGCACTATATTATCAAGTACTGTTCAGTATCCCGTACATGTTTCGGCTCCAGTTGAACCATCTTCAGGGGGCCAAGGGTACATTCATATTACATCCATTAGTTAATCTGATGATATAATATATATATATATATATACATCACAATATAAAGTCAAGTTACTATCACATTAACAGGCTACAGTGCATAAATTCCGTTGTGTACTGTTTGAACTGTGACGCAATTCATGTCGCAGTTTAAAAGAGTATATAACGAACTTTTATGCACGGTAGCCTGTTAATGTGATAGTAACTTGACTTTATATTGTGATGTATATATATAATATATATATATATACAGGCTACAGTACATAAATTCCGTTGTGTACTGTTTGAACTGTGACGCAATTCACGTCGCAGTTTAAAAGAGTATATAACGAACTTTTATGCACGGTAACCTGTTAATTTGATAGTAACTTGACTTTATATTGTGATGTATATATATATATATATATATATATATTATATCATCAGATTAACTAATGGATGTAATATGAATGTAACCTTGACCCCCTGAAGATGGTTCAACTGGAAGGTAAAGTTCACCCTATAACAGGCCATGAAGGCCCAGAGGGGGAGTAGAGGTATAACTCTACTCTTTCTTTAACCTCGGCGCTAGATGGGGGTGGGTGGTGTCCACTTCAACTGGAGGCAGCATTAACGCTGTAACTATTAATTTCCTACAGTCAGTAATAACATGGCGGACAGGCACTAACGGACTTACGTCAGAATGCTCAAATGATGTATGACAACAGGCTGTGGACAGGTAATATGTCTGTAGAATGTAAACTGACAACATGGCAGGCGTGCGAAAAATGTCTTCCTCTTCCGATCTGACAGCACTAATTAAACAACTAACTGCTGCAGCCAGCAATGTGACGTTTTGTACTGACCGGACAGATCAGAAACAGGCTGATGACAGCTTTACACACTGTCTGTTGTATAAACAGTCAGTTAATGCTCTACAGTGAAATAATCGCTGTTTGTTCTGAGATCCACACAAAACACATAAATACAGTCCGTACCGCGCAGTAAACACACTCCGTCTCAGTTATACAAACAAGTCAGTTAATGTTGTACAGTGAAATAATAGCTGTTTGTTCTGAGATCCACACAAAAGACATAAATACAGTCCGTACCGCGCAGTAAACACACTCCGTCTCAGTTATACAAACCAGTCAGTTAATGTTGTACAGTGAAATAATCGCTGTTTGTTTTGAGATCCACACAAAACACATAAATACAGTCCGTACCGCGCAGTAAACACAGTCCGTCTCAGTTATACAAACCAGTCAGTTAATGTTGTACAGTGAAATAATCGCTGTTTGTTCTGAGATCCACACAAAACACATAAATACAGTCCGTACCGCGCAGTAAACACAGTCCGTCTCAGTTATACAAACCAGTCAGTTAATGTTGTACAGTGAAATAATCGCTGTTTGTTCTGAGATCCACACAAAACACATAAATACAGTCCGTACCGCGCAGTAAACACAGTCCGTCTCAGTTCTACAAACCAGTCAGTTAATGCTGTACAGTGAAATAATAGCTGTTTGTTCTGAGATCCACACAAAAGACATAAATACAGTCCGTACCGCGCAGTAAACACACTCCGTCTCAGTTATACAAACCAGTCAGTTAATGTTGTACAGTGAAATAATCGCTGTTTGTTCTGAGATCCACACAAAACACATAAATACAGTCCGTACCGCGCAGTAAACACAGTCCGTCTCAGTTATACAAACCAGTCAGTTAATGCTGTACAGTGAAATAATAGCTGTTTGTTCTGAGATCCACACAAAACACATAAATACAGTCCGTACCGCGCAGTAAACACAGTCCGTCTCAGTTATACAAACCAGTCAGTTAATGTTGTACAGTGAAATAATCGCTGTTTGTTCTGAGATCCACACAAAACACATAAATACAGTCCGTACCGCGCAGTAAACACACTCCGTCTCAGTTATACAAACCAGTCAGTTAATGCTGTACAGTGAAATAATAGCTGTTTGTTCTGAGATCCACACAAAACACATAAATACAGTCCGTACCGCGCAGTAAACACAGTCCGTCTCAGTTATACAAACCAGTCAGTTAATGCTGTACAGTGAAATAATAGCTGTTTGTTCTGAGATCCACACAAAACACATAAATACAGTCCGTACCGCGCAGTAAACACAGTCCGTCTCAGTTATACAAACCAGTCAGTTAATGCTGTACAGTGAAATAATAGCTGTTTGTTCTGAGATCCACACAAAACACATAAATACAGTCCGTACCGCGCAGTAAACACAGTCCGTCTCAGTTATACAAACCAGTCAGTTAATGCTGTACAGTGAAATAATAGCTGTTTGTTCTGAGATCCACACAAAACACATAAATACAGTCCGTACCGCGCAGTAAACACAGTCCGTCTCAGTTATACAAACCAGTCAGTTAATGCTGTACAGTGAAATAATAGCTGTTTGTTCTGAGATCCACACAAAACACATAAATACAGTCCGTACCGCGCAGTAAACACAGTCCGTCTCAGTTATACAAACCGGTCAGTTAATGTTGTACAGTGAAATAATCGCTGTTTGTTCTGAGATCCACACAAAACACATAAATACAGTCCGTACCGCGCAGTAAACACACTCCGTCTCAGTTATACAAACCAGTCAGTTAATGCTGTACAGTGAAATAATCGCTGTTTGTTCTGAGATCCACACAAAACACATAAATACAGTCCGTACCGCGCAGTAAACACACTCCGTCTCAGTTATACAAACCAGTCAGTTAATGCTGTACAGTGAAATAATCGCTGTTTGTTCTGAGATCCACACAAAACACATAAATACACTGTGTGGGCAGAACGTGGAATTTGTGAATGTTAAACCTGGTGGTACATATAGTAACCACTGGGCTTTAAAGGACTGTTAGTAAACCATTCGTTAACAATTCAATCAGAAACTTGACTATTACCCATTCTGCAATGCTAAATAAGTAACAGTTACAAAGCCTGAAGACAGACAAGCCCGGAACCCGCTCGCGGCCGGTGTTACTGACAAGTAACACAAGTAACACAAGTAACACACGACCTGACGGATCTGTGCAAACCAAGTTCCAAAGCTAAGATAAACCTGTCTGTAAACACGCAGCGAGTGACGTAATGCCGCGAAGGGAAGTCCCTGTCTATCTGATGGCAGGCCAAATGAACCAGGAAGATCAGTAATGACAACGCGAGCAGCATCTGGGGTGCAATATATCGGATGTTAACGTCAGACTACACAGCGTGTCGCAGAAGTCGCCTTACCGAGAATATACTCACGTTCCAAGGAATCACTACTTACTGCTTTATTAGGCGCGTTCGCAAAACTGCGAAAAGCGACTATTAACTTCGTCATGTCTGCCCGTCTGTCCGTCTGTGTATCCACAATAAACATTTCGCCTCCCACTGGACGGACTTTCATAAAATTTTATATTTGACAGTTTTTCGAAAATATGTTGAGAAAATTCAAGTTTCTTTAAAATCTGACAGGAATAACGGATAATTTACAAGAAGACCTACGCACATTTATGATACTGTGTCGCTGAATTCTTCTTAAAATGAGAAATGTTTCAGACAAAAGTTGTACAGAAAATCAAAACACATTTTATGTTCCATAATTTTTTTTCAGAAAATCGTGCCGATTATGAGATAATGTGATAAAATACGGTACAGCCGGACAGGCCACAGATGACAATATAATATGGCGCATGCGCTTTGCGTGCTGGATAACTGAGGCTACAGACACACACTAACAATATGTAATACATATTGTTTTTCCACGGCAACAATGGTTACGCGAACGCGCCTCAGTGTAACGTTATACGTGCATTGCCTGTCTTGTTTACAAACAACCACCAGCAGAAAGTGACGACAACTGCCAACACAAAAGCTACCGCAACTACAGTGTTGCCAACTGTTGCAAATAAAAGTTAATCGGCGCACTAAATTCGAGGTAAAAACTACAGAATTAACAACACGCGCAAAGTTGGTCCTTGTGCGCCAAAAACCTCAGCTAAGATCTCGTTTTGGGTGGGGGGTGGTGGGGGGGGGGGCGGGAGGCGAGTCTAGGGCGCCAGTTTCTAGCATCTAGTCTAGGGCCACCAATGTCTGCTGTAAGCACAGCAAATTAACACACAGTATGCAAATACTTACAAAACGTCGGTAAGTGTGGTCCCTACATGTACCGTCACCCCCCGTTTTGACATCAAAGAACGCCACAATTTGCCCCCTCAGTGTATTTATACGTTCCATGTGAGTCACAATAAACAGCTACTATTTATACGTTCCATGTGAGTCACAATAAACAGCTACTATTTATACGTTCCATGTGAGTCACAATAAACAGCTACTATTTATACGTTCCATGTGAGTCACAATAAACAGCTACTATTTATACGTTCCATGTGAGTCACAATAAACAGCTACTATTTATACGTTCCATGTGAGTCACAATAAACAGCTACTATTTATACGTTCATGTGAGTCACAATAAACAGCTACTATTTATACGTTCCATGTGAGTCACAATAAACAGCTACTATTTATACGTTCCATGTGAGTCACAATAAACAGCTACTATTATACGTTCCATGTGAGTCACAATAAACAGCTACTATTTATACGTTCCATGTGAGTCACAATAAACAGCTACTATTTATACGTTCCATGTGAGTCACAATAAACAGCTACTATTTATACGTTCCATGTGAGTCACAATAAACAGCTACTATTTATACGTTCCATGTGAGTCACAATAAACAGCTACTATTTATACGTTCCATGTGAGTCACAATAAACAGCTACTATTTCTCTAAATAGCATTAACCGGATGTTTTCGTAATGGAGCCGCGGTATGTTTTCTGTGTGGTAGAAATTGAATTTGTAAATATTACGATAAATGTCAGGCTTCAGAGGGATTGCCTTTATTCTGTTTGCCTTATTCACAAAGCTGTTTATCGACCGATTATCTAGAGAATTTCATAATAGGTTACGCACAATTTAACTTAACTTACATTATTTTATTTGGCAACTACACGTTGTCACTTCCTGCAGCAGACATTTCGTGTCATTCAAACACGCAGCAACTCCAGGCTTGTATCCCGCTGACAGAATGAATTATCAATTATCATACATCATGCTTTCATCTATTGACCACGGTTTCCGGAGTTTCTCCGGGCGACCGTGAGCAAGCTGATAACGTCACGTGTCAGAACTGCCAACTGCGCCGTATAAATGCAACTTCACAGAAACGTCTGACAAACGCAAGGCAATCCTTCCTGACAGCCACGGGACATACATCTTGCGATCCTTGACATGTGACTTCAGACAAAGTTAAATGCGCATAATCATGTCAGCTAGTAAGTCCACAGTCTGGACTTACTGACATGTGGTGAGGCTGTCACAAAATTATGTGGATAGATTTTATCTAATTTTAACTTCATTTCGACTTCTAACTTTCAGTGGACCTGCTTATAGCAACAGAGAAAAATACACATTTTACATCTTTAACTTTTAATATGTGCCAATTGTTTGTTATGTTATAAATATGTGTAAAATCAAGGTTTAAATCCCTGATGATGGTTCCATTGGAGAAACGAAACATGTTGGATTAATTTTATTGTAGAAAGAAGTTGTATAGTGTAATAACAGTGTGCATTTTGTTGGTTGAAAAATGTGTGAACAGATGGAAATGCACGGTGTGAACAGTATAAATGCACGGTGTGAACAGTATAAATGCACGGTGTGAACAGTATAAATGCACGGTGTGAACAGTATAAATGCACGGTGTGAACAGTATAAATGCACGGTGTGAACAGTATAAATGCACGGTGTGAACAGTATAAATGCACGGTGTGAACAGTATAAAACATCCTGTAATCTGAAGGAATGAAAATCAGTCTCCGTAACGTCATAACTGGAAAATCTCGGCCGTGGCCAATAACCAAACTATGGGTAAAAGAGCGCGTGTTTGTATCTTGAGCTATTTTTGAAGCTCGTTCCCCAGTCTGACACCCCTGTCCACACTAATAAACAAGATTACATAACGCGAACGCACGCACATATGGTGCAACACGAAGATGTCCTGCAGAAGTGACAAGTCGCTTCACTCAGTGCGCAAGGGGAACCCCAGCCTGCCCTGCCTTACTTCGCAGCATCACAAGGGGAACCCCAGCCTGCCCTGCTTACTTCGCAGCATCACAAAGCGTGAAACTGACAAGGTCGCCAACTTCACAAAGAAACCACCGCTCGTGTATCACAAATAACCTTAGATGTGCCAATTTTTTTGGTCTTCACAGCGATGCAACAGAGGATCGCAGTCTTCTCGGATGTCATGCTGCGTCGATAGGTTACGTGGTTCACGACGTTTCGAAGAAACATGTTGCCTTCGCCTTACAGGTTTCAAGGTCCATGAAGAAATGCCAAGGCGGGTCAGGCATAGACTCACACCTTTACTTAAAATGTCGATAGAAACAGCGGCGAAGGCATCTCGAATTTGTAGTTCAATTGTTCTTGGTTCTGATCGGTGGACTTCCTGTTTGGCCAACGTCACAAAATGAAATCACATGAAGTAAAGCCTGGACTTAGCGAAGACCCCTGTGTTTGTCCTTAATAACAAAATAATAACCGAGGAACGTCATCAGCTATACAAGTCACGCATTATTGTTAACAGAAGTATTCTGGTGCTTAAGTGGACTGACATTTGTGGCTACGATGACGAAAACAATGAACCATTACAGAGTTTTGGTAGGGAAACCTGCTGGATAACGTCCACTTGAAATACAACAGCAGATTAAAGGACACGATTAAATTTGATATTGGGGGAACAGGATGTGGTAAGAGCATTCGGATTGAACTGGCTCCAGATGATGTCCAATGGCAGGACTTCGTACTAGCAGAGCTGAGACGTAGAGTGTCAGCTGTTTGGTTAACCTTCAGAGTTAGCACTAGAGATGACAGTGACAGCTGAGCTCAGTCATAAAGCTACAACGAACGAGACTAATCGTAGTACACGTTGTAACTGAGACTGCTGCAGGCCTGTTTCAAAATGAAAACAAAGGCATTTACATTTGACATCAAACACACAACGAGACTAATCATAGTACACGTTGTAACTGAGACTTCTGCAGGCCTGTTTCAAAATGAAAACAAAGGCACTTACATTTGACATCAAACACACAACGAGACTAATCATAGTACACGTTGTAACTGAGACTGCTGCAGGCCTGTTTCAAAATGAAAACAAAGGCATTTACATTTGACATCAAACACACAACGAGACTAATCATAGTACACGTTGTAACTGAGACTTCTGCAGGCCTGTTTCAAAATGAAAACAAAGGCACCTACATTTGACATCAAACACACAACGAGACTAATCATAGTACACGTTGTAACTGAGACTGCTGCAGGCCTGTTTCAAAATGAAAACAAAGGCACCTACATTTGACATCAAACACACAACGAGACTAATCATAGTACACGTTGTAACTGAGACTTCTGCAGGCCTGTTTCAAAATGAAAACAAAGGCACTTACATTTGACATCAAACACACAACGAGACTAATCATTGTACACGTTGTAACTGAGACTGCTGCAGGCCTGTTTCAAAATGAAAACAAAGGCACCTACATTTGACATCAAACACACAACGAGACTAATCATAGTACACGTTGTAACTGAGACTGCTGCAGGCCTGTTTCAAAATGAAAACAAAGGCACCTACATTTGACATCAAACACACAACGAGACTAAGCATAGTACACGTTGTAACTGAGACTGCTGCAGGCCTGTTTCAAAATGAAAACAAAGGCACCTACATTTGACATCAAACACACAACGAGACTAAGCATAGTACACGTTGTAACTGAGACTGCTGCAGGCCTGTTTCAAAATGAAAACAAAGGCACCTACATTTGACATCAAACACACAACGAGACTAAGCATAGTACACGTTGTAACTGAGACTGCTGCAGGCCTGTTTCAAAATGAAAACAAAGGCACCTACATTTGACATCAAACACACAACGAGACTAATCATAGTACACGTTGTAACTGAGACTGCTGCAGGCCTGTTTCAAAATGAAAACAAAGGCACTTACATTTGACATCAAACACACAACGAGACTAATCATTGTACACGTTGTAACTGAGACTGCTGCAGGCCTGTTTCAAAATGAAAACAAAGGCACCTACATTTGACATCAAACACACAACGAGACTAATCATAGTACACGTTGTAACTGAGACTGCTGCAGGCCTGTTTCAAAATGAAAACAAAGGCACTTACATTTGACATCAAATACACAACGAGACTAATCATAGTACACGTTGTAACTGAGACTGCTGCAGGCCTGTTTCAAAATGAAAACAAAGGCACTTACATTTGACATCAAACACACAACGAGACTAATCATTGTACACGTTGTAACTGAGACTGCTGCAGGCCTGTTTCAAAATGAAAACAAAGGCACCTACATTTGACATCAAACACACAACGAGACTAAGCATAGTACACGTTGTAACTGAGACTGCTGCAGGCCTGTTTCAAAATGAAAACAAAGGCACCTACATTTGACATCAAACACACAACGAGACTAATCATAGTACACGTTGTAACTGAGACTGCTGCAGGCCTGTTTCAAAATGAAAACAAAGGCACTTACATTTGACATCAAATACACAACGAGACTAATCATAGTACACGTTGTAACTGAGACTGCTGCAGGCCTGTTTCAAAATGAAAACAAAGGCACTTACATTTGACATCAAACACACAACGAGACTAATCATTGTACACGTTGTAACTGAGACTGCTGCAGGCCTGTTTCAAAATGAAAACAAAGGCACCTACATTTGACATCAAACACACAACGAGACTAAGCATAGTACACGTTGTAACTGAGACTGCTGCAGGCCTGTTTCAAAATGAAAACAAAGGCACTACATTTGACATCAAACACACAACGAGACTAAGCATAGTACACGTTGTAACTGAGACTGCTGCAGGCCTGTTTCAAAATGAAAACAAAGGCACCTACATTTGACATCAAACACACACGAGACTAAGCATAGTACACGTTGTAACTGAGACTGCTGCAGGCCTGTTTCAAAATGAAAACAAAGGCACCTACATTTGACATCAAACACACAACGAGACTAAGCATAGTACACGTTGTAATGAGACTGCTGCAGGCCTGTTTCAAAATGAAAACAAAGGCACCTACATTTGACATCAAACACACAACGAGACTAATCATAGTACACGTTGTAACTGAGACTGCTGCAGGCCTGTTTCAAAATGAAAACAAAGGCACCTACATTTGACATCAAACACACAACGAGACTATCATAGTACACGTTGTAACTGAGACTGCTGCAGGCCTGTTTCAAAATGAAAACAAAGGCACCTACATTTGACATCAAACACACAACGAGACTAATCATAGTACACGTTGTAACTGAGACTGCTGCAGGCCTGTTTCAAATGAAAACAAAGGCACTACATTTGACATCAAACACACAACGAGACTAATCATGTACACGTTGTAACTGAGACTGCTGCGGCCTGTTTCAAATGAAAACAAAGGCACCTACATTTGACATCAAACACACAACGAGACTAACATAGTACACGTTGTAACTGAGACTGCTGCAGGCCTGTTTCAAATGAAACAAAGGCACTACATTTGACATCAAACACACAACGAGATAATCATAGTACACGTTGTAACTGAGACTGCTGCAGGCCTGTTTCAAATGAAAACAAAGGCACCTACATTTGACATCAAACACACAACGAGACTAAGCATAGTACACGTTGTAACTGAGACTGCTGCAGGCCTGTTTCAAAATGAAAACAAGGCACTACATTTGACATCAAACACACAACGAGACTAATCATAGTACACGTTGTAACTGAGACTGCTGCAGGCCTGTTTCAAAATGAAAACAAAGGCACCTACATTTGACATCAAACACACAACGAGACTAATCATGTACACGTTGTAACTGAGACTGCTGCAGGCCTGTTTCAAAATGAAACAAAGGCACTACATTTACATCAAACACACAACGAGACTAAGCATAGTACACGTTGTAACTGAGATGCTGCAGGCCTGTTTCAAAATGAAAACAAAGGCACTACATTTGACATCAAACACACAACGAGACTAAGCATAGTACACGTTGTAACTGAGACTGCTGCAGGCCTGTTTCAAATGAAAACAAAGGCACTACATTTGACATCAAACACACACGAGACTAAGCATAGTACACGTTGTAACTGAGACTGCTGCAGGCCTGTTTCAAATGAAACAAAGGCACCTACATTTGACATCAAACACACAACGAGACTAAGCATAGTACACGTTGTAACTGAGACTGCTGCAGGCCTGTTTCAAAATGAAAACAAAGGCACTACATTTGACATCAAACACCAACGAGACTATCATAGTACACGTTGTAACTGAGACTGCTGCAGGCCTGTTTCAAAATGAAAACAAAGGCACTTACATTTGACATCAAACACACAACGAGACTAATCATAGTACACGTTGTAACTGGACTGCTGCAGGCCTGTTTCAAAATGAAACAAAGGCACTACATTTGACATCAAACACACAACGAGACTATCATAGTACACGTTGTAACTGAGACTGCTGCAGGCCTGTTCAAAATGAAAACAAAGGCACTACATTTGACATCAAACACACAACGAGACTAATCATAGTACACGTTGTAACTGAGACTGCTGCAGGCCTGTTTCAAAATGAAAACAAAGGCACCTACATTTGACATCAAACACACAACGAGACTAATCATAGTACACGTTGTAACTGAGACTGCTGCAGGCCTGTTTCAAAATGAAACAAAGGCACCTACATTTGACATCAAACACACAACGAGACTAATCATAGTACACGTTGTAACTGAGACTGCTGCAGGCCTGTTTCAAAATGAAAACAAAGGCACTACATTTGACATCAAACACACAACGAGACTAATCATAGTACACGTTGTAACTGAGACTGCTGCAGGCCTGTTTCAAAATGAAAACAAAGGCACCTACATTTGACATCAAACACACAACGAGACTAATCATAGTACACGTTGTAACTGAGACTGCTGCAGGCTGTTTCAAAATGAAAACAAAGGCACTTACATTTGACATCAAACACACAACGAGACTAACATAGTACACGTTGTAACTGAGACTGCTGCAGGCCTGTTTCAAAATGAAACAAAAGGCACCTACATTTGACATCAAACACACAACGAGACTAATCATAGTACACGTTGTAACTGAGACTGCTGCAGGCCTGTTTCAAAATGAAAACAAAGGCACCTACATTTGACATCAAACACACAACGAGACTAACATAGTACACGTTGTAACTGAGACTGCTGCAGGCTGTTTCAAAATGAAAAAAGGCACCTACATTTGACATCAAACACACAACGAGACTAAATAGTACACGTTGTAACTGAGACTGCTGCAGGCCTGTTTCAAAATGAAACAAAGGCACTACATTTGACATCAAACACACAACGAGACTAACATAGTACACGTTGTAACTGAGACTGCTGCAGGCCTGTTTACAAAATGAAACAAAGGCACTACATTTGACATCAAACACACAACGAGACTAAGTCATGTACAACGTTGTAACTGAGACTCTGCAGGCCTGTTTCAAAATGAAAACAAAGTCACCTACATTTGACATCAAACACACAACGAGACTATGCATAGTACACGTTGTAACTGAGACTGCTGCAGGCCTGTTTCAAATGAAAACAAAGGCACTACATTTGACATCAAACACCAACGAGACTAGCATAGTACACGTTGTAACTGAGACTGTGCAGGCCTGTTCAAAATGAAAACAAAGGCACCTACATTTGACATCAAACACACACGAGACTAACATAGTACACGTTGTAACTGAGACTGCTGCAGGCTCTGTTCAAATGAAACAAGGCACCTTACATTTGACATCAAACACACAACGAGATAGCTAGTAACGTTGTACTGAGACTGCTGCAGGCCTGTTTCAAAATGAAAACAAAGGCACCTACATTTGACATCAAACACACAACGAGACTAATGCATAGTACACGTTGTAACTGAGACTGCTGCAGGCCTGTTTCAAATGAAACAAAGGCACTTACATTTGACATCAACACAACGAGACTAATCATGTACACGTTGTAACGAGACTGCATGCAGCCTGTTCAATGTAAACAAAGGCACTTACTTTGACATCAAACCTAACAGACTATCTGTACACGTTGTAATGAGACTGCTGAGGCCTGTTTCAAAATGAAATACAAAGGCACTACATTTGACATCAAACACACAACGAGACTAATCATAGTACACGTTGTAACTGAGACTGCTGCAGGCCTGTTTCAAAATGAAAACAAAGGCACCTACATTTGACATCAAACACACAACGAGACTAAGCATAGTACACGTTGTAACTGAGACTGCTGCAGGCCTGTTTCAAAATGAAAACAAAGGCACCTACATTTGACATCAAACACACAACGAGACTAATCATAGTACACGTTGTAACTGAGACTGCTGCAGGCCTGTTTCAAAATGCAAACAAAGGCACCTACATTTGACATCAAACACACAACGAGACTAAGCATAGTACACGTTGTAACTGAGACTGCTGCAGGCCTGTTTCAAAATGAAAACAAAGGCACTTACATTTGACATCAAACACACAACGAGACTAATCATAGTACACGTTGTAACTGAGACTGCTGCAGGCCTGTTTCAAAATGCAAAACAAAGGCACCTACATTTGACATCAAACACACAACGAGACTAAGCATAGTACACGTTGTAACTGAGACTGCTGCAGGCCTGTTTCAAATGAAAACAAAGGCACCTACATTTGACATCAAACACACAACGAGACTAATCATAGTACACGTTGTAACTGAGACTGCTGCAGGCCTGTTTCAAAATGAAAACAAAGGCACCTACATTTGACATCAAACACACAAAGAGACTACATAGTTACACGTTGTAATGAGATACTGCAGGCCTGTTCAAAATAAAACATAAGGCAAATACATTTGACATCAATACACACTAACGAGAATAACATTAGTACACGTTGTAACTGAGACTGCGCAGGCCTGTTTCAAAATGAAAACCCAAAAGCATTACATTGTGACATCAAACACACACAACGAGCTAATGCTATAGTACACGTTTGGAACTGAGACTGCTGCAGGCCCTGTTTTCAAATGAAAACAAAGGCATTACATTGTCATCAAACTACACACGGGACTAATCATAGTCACTTTGTAACTGAGAACTGCTGCAGGTCCTGTTTCAAAATGAAAACAAGGCACTTACATTTGACATCAAACACACAACGAGACTAAGCATAGTACACGTTGTAATGAGACGCTGCAGCCTGTTTCAAAATGAAAACAAAGGCACTTACATTTGACATCAAATATACACACGAGACTATACATAGTACCGTTGTAACTGAACTGCTGCCGGCCTTTTTCAAAATGCAAACAAAGGCACTTACATTTGACATCAAACACACAAAGAACTACAATATTGACGCTTAGAATAAAATTCGCATACAAAATATTTAAACAATAACAATACTGTGGTGATAATAATAATAATAACAAAAGGTCTACCATTCCGCTCCGAGTATTACCAAATACGTCACGCACATACGTATATCTAAGTCCTGATATTTAGTAGCCACAAAACATTACCAGTACATTCAGACAGCACTACGACAAACAATATGGCTAGTATCGTATAATTTAAAGTCTTCACGGCGACTGAATTCAACGAAATGTTCTCGGGCTACCAGCCGCGTCAGTTGGTTGAGTGGCGTGTAAACAAGCGTTTCGAGTACCATCTCCGTCCTCGTCATCAGGGAGCTCATTGACTCCGTCAGTCAGCTCTCTGACGACCAGAACTTCTGCATGAATCTTTCACACATGAAGTCCGGCTCTTTGCACTTTGAGCTGGCAAACATCTCCGGACTTACAACGTGTTTTGTACCTTCCCGAATGCCAGAATATAATACAGGCGTCCCCCGCTTTTCGACGATCCGCTCTTTCGACCCTTTTCAATTATAACCAGAACCCATACATTCGACGCGTGCTGCGCTCTTTCGACCTATTTCGTCATCTTTCCACGACCTTCCAAGCGCTGCTTTTTCCCTCAATCGACTCGGCGCCATCTTTTCGTTCAGTCTGTGTATTGAAGTCGTTCGCGGTTCATTTTACTGTACTTTTGTACATATATATATAGTGCGTTATTTAGCTTTCGCACGCATTCGCAAGTGATATACAGTGTGTTATTTACGTTTTTCGGTGGCCAAAATGCATTTGCAAGTTAAAAAAATACTGGGTTCCGCATTTCGACGATTTCCGGTTTTAGACAGTGCTCTGGTCCCTAACCTGTCGAATAAGCGGGGGACGCCTGTACATAAAGAATAATGAGGAAATTGGTATAATAAACATGTTATGATGAATTACACATAATTGTTATAATAAACGGTACGCAGTGTCTTCACACTGTCTTCACACTGTCTTCACACTGTCTTCACACTGTCGCCGGTGTTCATGACACCTTTAGGCATGTTTAGCAGTAAGCACGCTGAGTTGTCACGTCTGTGACGTTCACGGGCCAAGATACGACAGCAAACTTTGTACTGTGACGTTCAGGGGCCAAGATACGACAGCAAACTTTGTACTGTGACGTTCAGGGGCCAAGATACGACAGCAAACTTTGTACTGTGACGTTCAGGGGCCAAGATACGACAGCAAACTTTGTACTGTGACGTTCAGGGGCCAAGATACGACAGCAAACTTTGTACTGTGACGTTCAGGGGCCAAGATACGACAGCAAACTTTGTGCTGTGACGTTCAGGGGCCAAGATACGACAGCAAACTTTGTACTGTGACGTTCAGGGGCCAAGATACGACAGCAAACTTAGTACTGTGACGTTCAGGGGCCAAGATACGACAGCAAACTTTGTACTGTGACGTTCAGGGGCCAAGATACGACAGCAAACTTTGTACTGTGACGTTCAGGGGCCAAGATACGACAGCAAACTTTGTACTGTGACGTTCAGGGGCCAAGATACGACAGCAAACTTTGTACTGTGACGTTCAGGGGCCAAGATACGACAGCAAACTTTGTACTGTGACGTTCAGGGGCCAAGATACGACAGCAAACTTTGTGCTGTGACGTTCAGGGGCCAAGATACGACAGCAAACTTTGTACTGTGACGTTCAGGGGCCAAGATACGACAGCAAACTTTGTACTGTGACGTTCAGGGGCCAAGATACGACAGCAAACTTTGTACTGTGACGTTCAGGGGCCAACATACGACAGCAAACTTTGTACTGTGACGTTCAGGGGCCAACATACGACAGCAAACTTTGTACATAGTGACGTTCGGACGGCCAAGATACGACAGCAAAACTTTGTGCTGTGACGTTCAGGGGCCAAGATACGACAGCAAACTTTGTACTGTGACGTTCAGGGGCCAAGATACGACAGCAAACTTTGTACTGTGACGTTCAGGGGCCAAGATACGACAGCAAACTTTGTACTGTGACGTTCAGGGGCCAAGATACGACAGCAAACTTTGTACTGTGACGTTCAGGGGCCAAGATACGACAGCAAACTTTGTACTGTGACGTTCAGGGGCCAACATACGACAGCAAACTTTGTACTGTGACGTTCAGGGGCCAAGATACGACAGCAAACTTTGTACTGTGACGTTCAGGGGCCAAGATACGACAGCAAACTTTGTACTGTGACGTTCAGGGGCCAACATACGACAGCAAACTTTGTACTGTGTCCGCAGTTCCTTATTGGAGGGAAGTCCCTGGCGTTTACACGGACTAGTGAGTCACATTCAGATTACAGGAGACCTGTCGGCACCAACCGCCACGCCACAGCGTCGCCACCAACAAACTGCAAACAGGAAGTGTCCGAACAATCCGTTCTGAACTAACCCCACACAGCAGAGTTCTTCTTCAGAAGCTAACAGTTACTCAGCTAGTCAACAAATTCCGCACATTTCCTAGAACCCAAGATTCGTTACCGTGTTCACAACAGCCCGTCACTTGTCCATAGCGTGAGCCAGATTAATCCAGCCCACGCTATCCCATGCCATTTCTTTAAGATCCATTTTATTATCATGTTCCCATCTACGACTAGATCTTTCTAGCGGACGTGTTCCTTCAGGTTTACTCACCACAACACCTCAATGTAATTTTCTTCTGCTCCAAACGTGTCACGTGTCACGTGTCCCACCCAACTCATTCGTCTCCGATAAATGTTATATTATCTTCACCGTGCAATTTTTCACAAATCACAAACGACACACCAACAAAATGCACTATATAGTGCATTTTGTTGGTGTGTCATTTGTCATTCATTCGTCTCCATTTGACCATTCGAATAACATTTGGCGAACGGTCTAAGCGCGCTGTACGTAGCTGCAGTAACAGTTCATGTCTAATTACAATGTCAACAGCGACCTCAGACCAACACAATCCGATCTCACAGACACGTCAGTACAGCTACGCACATACGACACACACTGAACTCCACCACAAGAACAGGTACAGCTTCGAAGACTCAGCACAGCCAAGACAGAGGTCAGCGTCTGAAGACTACACACCAGCCAAGACACGGTACACTGTCTGAAGACACAGCACAGCCAAACACAGTACAGTGTCTGAAGACTACAGCACCAGCCAAGACACAGGTACAGCTGTCTGAAGACTACAGCACAGCCAAGACAGAGGTACAGCTGTCTGAAGACTACAGCACCAGCCAAGACACAGGTACAGCTGTCTGAAGACTACAGCACAGCCAAGACAGAGGTACAGCTGTCTGAAGACTACAGCACAGCCAAGACAGAGGTACAGTGTCAAGATACAGCAGCAGACAGTACAGCTGTCTGAAGACTACAGCACAGCCAAGACACAGGTACAGCTGCCTGAAGACTACAGACAGCCAAGACACAGTACACTGTGAAGACTACAGCAAGCAGACACACGACCCGTCTGAAGACTACAGCACAGCCAGACACACGACACAATCTGACACTACGCACAGCAACAGGTACAGCTGTCTGAAGACTACAGCACAGCCAAGACACAGGTACAGCTGTCTGAAGACTACAGCACAGCCAAGACACAGGTACAGCTGTCTGAAGACTACAGCACAGCCAAGACACAGGTACAGCTGTCTGAAGACTACAGCACAGCCAAGAACAGTACGCTGCGAAGACACAGCACAGTAGCACAGTAAGCTTTGAAGACTCAGCACAGCAAGACAGAGTACAGCTGTCTGAATACAGCACAGCAATCCTGCACAGCGTCCGTGCTAATTAGTCGCAACGCCACTGCAGTAGCTGTCAGTTTAATTAGTCGCAACGCCACTGCAGTAGCTGTCAGTTTCCTTTAGACCCCAAAAGGACCACCTGTAGGCCCCTCCGATCAACACGCTCTCTTTGTGACCCCATTTCTGGACTACTTGGCCGATTTTAATTAAACTTGCTACAAATATTACGAAGCCAGAGGACACTCCACTGTTGTATTTTTGTTCAGTTTCCTACAATGATCAAAACATGGAGAAGGAGCGAACTTCTGAAGTGGGAGTGACACTAGTGCCACGTACTTGTACGTCCTGAAATGACGTGTACCAATGCTTCCCAAGCTGTGGGCCACGGATCGCGTCTTTATTCGAGTCCCTCTCAGCCAGGGCCGGCTTCTACTGTTGTCATCACTGTGCAATGACTGACAGCTGTGCCGACATTATAGCAGCTACTGTTGTCATCACTGTGCAATGACTGACAGCTGTGCCGACATTATAGCAGCTACTGTTGTCATTACTGTGCAATGTGAAGCTGTGAAGGCAGTCTGTAGACCAAACAGCGATTATTTCACTGTACAACATTAACTGACTGTTTGTATAACTGAGCGGACTGTGTCTACTGCGACGCTGTGACGTATTATGGCTTTTGTGTACTCAGACAAACAGCGATTATTTCACTGTACAGACATTAACTGACTGGTTTGTATAACTGAGACGGAGTGTGTTTACTGCGCGGTACGAACTGTATTTAGTGTTTTGTGTGGATCTCAGAACAAACAGCGATTATTTCACTGTACAACATTAACTGACTGGTTTGTATAACTGAGACGGAGTGTGTTTACTGCGCGGTACGGACTGTATTTATGTGTTTTGTGTGGATCTCAGAACAAACAGCGATTATTTCACTGTACAACATTAACTGACTGGTTTGTATAACTGAGACGGAGTGTGTTTACTGCGCGGTACGAACTGTATTTACGTGTTTTGTGTGGATCTCAGAACAAACAGCGATTATTTCACTGTACAACATTAACTGACTGGTTTGTATAACTGAGACGGAGTGTGTTTACTGCGCGGTACGGACTGTATTTATGTGTTTTGTGTGGATCTCAGAACAAACAGCGATTATTTCACTGTACACATTAACTGACTGGTTTGTATAACTGAGACGGAGTGTGTTTACTGCGCGGTACGGACTGTATTTATGTGTTTTGTGTGGATCTCAGAACAAACAGCGATTATTTCACTGTACAGCATTAACTGACTGGTTTGTATAACTGAGACGGAGTGTGTTTACTGCGCGGTACGGACTGTATTTATGTGTTTTGTGTGGATCTCAGAACAAACAGCGATTATTTCACTGTACAGCATTAACTGACTGGTTTGTATAACTGAACGGAGTGTGTTTACTGCGCGGTACGGCTGCATCTTTAATTTGATTCCGATTTATTTCGCGTGTCACAGCCCAGCAATGCGCTCTGTGCACAGAAATGGCTAAACGAAACTGAAGACGCCCTTAGTTAGTTTTGTGTTGGTTCGCCTTACGGCGCTCATTCAGAACTTTGTACTGCTTACGGTGACCGCTGTGGCCATCCAGTTGTTACGTGTCAACTTAGTTACACAACAACAACCTAGAGTCACTGAACAAAACAAAACGTACAATTACCGTCCATAATTCCGCTACAATTCGCACTTCAAAACAAAAAATGTAGAACATGAGCATTTCTACAGTTTTAGAAACAGCCACCAAATTATTTACGGCACCAACAGTTCGTGACATCTGTCAACTGCAATAAAGTGACACGCTGGACAAAGAGAAGCATTCCTCGAACAGGAAGAGCAATGCAGTTGGAGCAGTACAAATTGACGACAGACAATGCCAATGGCAAACTACAGTAGAAAGGCCCACATGCCTCCATTGTCACTTCCATCAGCATTTAATTAAGTATTATATAAAAGGAAGTTCTGATGTTACACATGTTTATAATTTTCGTCATTAGGGTGCCAAAACACACCAAGATAAACGACATGACGCCCAGTGGTATACATTTATCGGCTGCTGTAACATTTAGATCCTCTGCAGTCTGTCTGTGATTTGTGTCACTGTCACAGTCAACATCAGTTACCCCCTAAACAGAATTACTTCGTCGGTATTTATAGCGGGGACACCCTGTGTTTTGTGACAGGCAGGAACTGAATTTTGATTCATAGCGCATATGAATTAAAGTTGTAGAATGTGTTAGTAATGTTAATGTTAATGTTAATGTTAATGTTAATGTTAATGGCCCTTCACGAGCCAGTGGTTTAAAAAACCAAAATTCAACATTCTGCCCACGGAGTGTATTTGTGCACATTTTATGGGTCTCAGAATAAACAGCGATTATTTCTGTGTAAGGATTTAACCGAACGGCTTTTATAATCGACATGGAGTATGTTTACTGTGCGGTACGAACTGAGTGTTTAAAAATGCACGTCATTTTTTGTCTTTAAAGGGTTAACCGTAGCTTTAGGCTACTTCGTCATTCGAGGATGTAATCCAGTAAATACAGCCACCAACAACGAGGCCATCCATAAGACAAACTCTTCACCAAAGTTCTTAAGATAATTTCATCGGACAGGTTGAAATGGGGTAAACGTCACATCTGGGGAAAATGCGAAGTGCTCACAAAATTTACATTGGATAACGCCGCGTAAAAATGCCAATTCAGGGACAAATACGTACACAGAAGCATGGAATAAGGGACAGAGATTATGAAAATGTGAAATGGTTTAGTGCAGGCCCGCTCAACCCGTTGCCCGCGGACACATTTGAAAGGACAAAACGCCCTTTAACCCTTTCCCAGCAAAGGCGAAGCCATTTTGAAAACCTGTGAGCCCTTTATTTGTTAGACGCACATTACATTACTGATTCATTTCTGAGAAATGTGCTAAAATAGCGATAACCTAGCATTGATTGTGGATGGCATTTTTTATAAATCCCCCCTATTATTGGGGGGGGGGGCACGCGGTGGCGCAGTTGGTTGAGGCACTGCTCTACAAGCCAGAAGGTCGCGGGTTCGATTCCCGATAGTGTCATTGGAATTTTTCATTGACATAATCCTTTCGGCCGCACTATGGCCCTGGGGTCGACTCAGCCTCTAACAGAAATGAGTACCAGGCATATTTCCTGGGGGGTAAAGGCGGCCGGTGCGTAGGGCTGACAACCTTACCACCTTCATGTGCCGATTGTCTATAAATCTGGGAGCCTCAACCTCCTGGAACCCTAAGGGCCTGTCCAGGCCTGTAATGGGATTGCTTTACCTTTACCTTTACCTTTACCTTTACCTTTCCTATTACCACCATTACACTCCATCGCACGTGACGTACACACAAACAAACACGTAACATTACACATATAATTATACGTATAAGTGTTCATTCTTGACTCTGTGTATCGAATTTCGAATTTCACGCTGCTCGCCTGCAGACCAAATTTTGCCGAAATTGTCCGCACCACATAAACGGCTGGAGAGGCTGGTTTAGGGTAAAGTGTCAAACCGAGGCAATGACGGAGCCCAGTGAGAGGGTTGGAACTGCGACAACCACTTGCGATGGTCCTGCAGATACTGCGGTATGCTGTGGCCCCTCTCTGTTCCTCCAACAAAATACCGAGGAAGTACCTTCAAATACTGAGATACTGCCTTAAAATACGCCACGACAGCTTTTAGTCACTCCTTCCCGATTCATCACTGTTGTACAGTGCAAAAGCAGTTAAACATAAGGGAATTGAAATTCTTGGGAAGATACACAATAATCGGCGAAGGAAGCAGCGGAATGTGCACAAAACTAGACTGCACGGCTGACAGCTTTGTGCGTCAGTGTGTATTGTACAGTGTGTATTGTACAGTGTATATTGTACAGTGTGTATTGTACAGCGCGCATTGTACAGTGTCTATTGTACAGCGTGCATTTCTGCAGTTTCATCGACACTGAAACAAACAAGGCTTGTGTCAATGGCCATCTGTGTACGATAATAGGACAGTACAGGACTGCACTGCCATGACAGAACAACACAGTGTTTTGTAGCGTACCTTGAAACAAAATAAAAAAATGTCACGTATGGTTAAAAAATCGCCGTAACAAGAATTGTCATAAGAATATTTGAAACGTCTTACGATCCTATTTCACGTCTTCATCTACTCAAGTATAGCCTTTACACATTTAAAGCCCAGTTCTAACTTTACGTACCGCCATGTTTAAATGTTTAACATTCAACAATTCTACGTTCTGCCCACACAGTGTATTTATGTGTTTTGTGTGGATCTCAGAACAAACAGCGATTATTTCACTGTACAACATTAACTGACTGGTTTGTATAACTGAGACGGAGTGTGTTTACTGCGCGGTACGGACTGTATTTATGTGTTTTGTGTGGATCTCAGAACAAACAGCGATTATTTCACTGTACAGCATTAACTGACTGGTTTGTATAACTGAGACGGAGTGTGTTTACTGCGCGGTACGGACTGTATTTATGTGTTTTGTGTGGATCTCAGAACAAACAGCGATTATTTCACTGTACAACATTAACTGACTGGTTTGTATAACTGAGACGGAGTGTGTTTACTGCGCGGTACGGACTGTATTTATGTGTTTTGTGTGGATCTCAGAACAAACAGCGATTATTTCACTGTACAGCATTAACTGACTGGTTTGTATAACTGAGACGGAGTGTGTTTACTGCGCGGTACGGACTGTATTTATGTGTTTTGTGTGGATCTCAGAACAAACAGCGATTATTTCACTGTACAACATTAACTGACTGGTTTGTATAACTGAGACGGAGTGTGTTTACTGCGCGGTACGGACTGTATTTATGTGTTTTGTGTGGATCTCAGAACAAACAGCGATTATTTCACTGTACAGCATTAACTGACTGGTTTGTATAACTGAGACGGAGTGTGTTTACTGCGCGGTACGGACTGTATTTATGTGTTTTGTGTGGATCTCAGAACAAACAGCGATTATTTCACTGTACAACATTAACTGACTGGTTTGTATAACTGAGACGGAGTGTGTTTACTGCGCGGTACGGACTGTATTTATGTGTTTTGTGTGGATCTCAGAACAAACAGCGATTATTTCACTGTACAACATTAACTGACTGGTTTGTATAACTGAGACGGAGTGTGTTTACTGCGCGGTACGGACTGTATTTATGTGTTTTGTGTGGATCTCAGAACAAACAGCGATTATTTCACTGTACAACATTAACTGACTGGTTTGTATAACTGAGACGGAGTGTGTTTACTGCGCGGTACGGACTGTATTTATGTGTTTTGTGTGGATCTCAGAACAAACAGCGATTATTTCACTGTACAACATTAACTGACTGGTTTGTATAACTGAGACGGAGTGTGTTTACTGCGCGGTACGGACTGTATTTATGTGTTTTGTGTGGATCTCAGAACAAACAGCGATTATTTCACTGTGCAACATTAACTGACTGGTTTGTATAACTGAGACGGAGTGTGTTTACTGCGCGGTACGGACTGTATTTATGTGTTTTGTGTGGATCTCAGAACAAACAGCGATTATTTCACTGTGCAACATTAACTGACTGGTTTGTATAACTGAGACGGAGTGTGTTTACTGCGCGGTACGGACTGTATTTATGTGTTTTGTGTGGATCTCAGAACAAACAGCGATTATTTCACTGTGCAACATTAACTGACTGGTTTGTATAACTGAGACGGAGTGTGTTTACTGCGCGGTACGGACTGTATTTATGTGTTTTGTGTGGATCTCAGAACAAACAGCGATTATTTCACTGTACAACATTAACTGACTGGTTTGTATAACTGAGACGGAGTGTGTTTACTGCGCGGTACGAGCTTAAGCTTCATGCTGAGAGTGATCTGCACACTAGGAAGACAGTGGGGGAAGCCGAATCCCCAGCCACGTGGTGTCGTACCGATCCGTCGGAACCATTAACGACGAATCAAAACAGCAGTATTAAAATGGGCGAACACAAAAGAACCAAGTCATGACCACGGTAATTCACAAACATCACGACCTTACTGCGTAATGAACCAACCACCCGACCTATAGTGCCCACACGATGACAGTGGCCACCAAGACTATGACATTTTCACAGCAGTGAAAATGTCACAGTGTGATTTGCCGTGTTATGACACAATATAGTGCCGTTTCGGAGGAACCTGCTGCTTATCCTGAAAAGATTCACCCATACACTGCGTTACAATGCAGACGACAGTGTAATGTGCTTCACAGACACGGACCTGACTGTCAACAGCCCGGCTGTTACTTGCCACCAGAAGCACCACAAAGCGGTCTCAATAACAGTTCAGCAGTGTCCCAACATAAGAAATTACAGCTGTAATTACAGTCTGTCTCTTCTCACGAGAGCCTGTGCAGTCCCTAGCATGTTGTTACATCAGGCAGCCATCCACATTTTTTCAACAGTTTGACATCACCAATGACCTCGCCACTGCTCGCAACTTGTGCGCAGTTTAACGCACACAACAGATTGTGGAATGTCACAGGCCTAGCAGACGTCGCAACAACACGCCGCCCGCCATCTGTCCCTGTCCTGGTCCAGATCAATGCCGCTCACGCCATCGAATCCTATTTCTTCAGGATACGTTTTAATACCATCCTCCCATCTACGCCTATGTCTTTCAAGCTGTCTCTTGCTTCAGGTTCACACACATTTGTCTCCTCCCACATAGTGCCACATGCTCCGTCCTCTTCATCCTCCTTCATTTGCGTAATACTATTTCGTGCGCGGTACACAAATCATGCAGCCACTCATTATGCGACTTTTCCCAGCTTCCGACTACTTCTGCCTGCAAATGTACGTGCGGGATGCAGACTACGTGCCACGTAGTACTGGCAGCTTTACTGACGAACTGACTCGTTCATATCATAGTGGGGCTCACCGTCTTGTCCACAAACCGCAGTGGGGCTCACCGTCTTGTCCACAAACCATAGTGGGGCTCGCCGTCTTGTCCACAAACCATAGTGGGGCTCACTGTCTTGTCCACAAACCATAGTGGGGCTCACCGTCTTGTCCACAAATATAGCGGGGCTCGCCGTCTTTTCCACAAACCATAGTGGGGCTCACCGTCTTGTCCACAAACCGCAGTGGGGCTCACCGTTTTGTCCACAAACCGCAGTGGGGCTCGCCGTCTTGTCCACAAACCATAGTGGGGCTCGCCGTCTTGTCCACAAACCATAGTGGGGCTCACCGTCTTGTCCACAAACCGCAGTGGGGCTCACCGTCTTGTCCACAAACCATAGTGGGGCTCACTGTCTTGTCCAAAAACCATAGTGGGGCTCACCGTCTTGTCCACAAACCATAGCGGGGCTCGCCGTCTTGTCCACAAACCATAGTGGGGCTCACCGTCTTGTCCACAAACCGCAGTGGGGCTCACCGTCTTGTCCACAAACCGCAGTGGGGCTAACCGTCTTGTCCACAAACCATAGTGGGACTCACCGTCTTGTCCACAAACCATAGTGGGACTCACCGTCTTGTCCACAAACCGCAGTGGGGCTCACCGTCTTGTCCACAAACCGCAGTGGGGCTCACCGTCTTGTCCACAAACCGCAGTGGGGCTCACCGTCTTGTCCACAAACCGCAGTGGGGCTAACCGTCTTGTCCACAAACCATAGTGGGACTCACCGTCTTGTCCACAAACCATAGTGGAGCTCGCCGTCTTGTCCACAAACCGCAGTGGGGCTCACCGTCTTGTCCACAAACCGCAGTGGGGCTCACCGTCTTGTCCACAAACCGCAGTGGGGCTCACCGTCTTGTCCACAAACCGCAGTGGGGCTAACCGTCTTGTCCACAAACCATAGTGGGACTCACCGTCTTGTCCACAAACCATAGTGGAGCTCGCCGTCTTGTCCACAAACCGCAGTGGGGCTCACCGTCTTGTCCACAAATCATGTGGGAGTGCCTCGTGGGCCCTGAGGCCTTCCCGTGTGTGCTGGAGTAGCCGATAACGCTAGATATAGCTATCTGTTAGCTACGTGTCAGCAGTGTCCACTCCTTCCCTACAACAACGCCATTATTCTATGGGCAGTTTAACGTTCAACTCTTCACAGCGCCGACGCTTATACCTTTATAGGCCTACAGCCTTCTTTAACACTTACGCAGTGCATTTACTGATTTCGTATGATCCTCGGAATGCACATTATTTCCCTACACAGGATTAGCAATTCGATCGTTGTAATGAGTATGTAATGTGTTTTCTGCGAGGTAGGAACTTAGTCTGTAAACGCTTCCCTATATGTAATACTCTAGGTGTGGAGTGATAGAGTCACACTTCGTTGCCATGGCCACCAGTGTCTCCGTGTCCTCTGAGAGAAACGAAATGAGGCTGAAGAACGAGTTGAGCTTCGAGCATTGGTTTGTTTGGTTTCCATGGTCACCGCGTTTTGGTAAAGTAAAGCCCCCGTGAATATTATTGCGGTCCGTCACAGGAGAGGCACGTGGCTAGTCACGTGAATAAACGTCATGATCTAAACGGCTGATCAGCCAATTTGTATCGCTGACGTCAAAGGGAATAGATATTTGTTTGGCCACGCAGCTACTTGCTGGAGCTGTATCACGTAATGTGACGTAAGTCGAACTGGGTTTGTGGGATAATTCAAATGATGAATTACGAGAAGGCGGTGGAAGTTATCGTGGCTAATTGAAACGACGTCACCACGACTGTTGCATTTGACAAATGCGTCAATAACTGCGAACTGTAGAAGCAGCCAAGTAAGCAGTTCTCACGCAGTTTCCACGATTCTCTTTCTGGCAAACATTCGTACTCAAACACACCTGACACATGTTTGCCTGGTCACTGTGACCGCGGTCCCACAAATGATTGTCCACACACGTCAAGTATAAACGAGTCGTGGGAACACTGCAAGTATCGACTTCATAAGTAAACAGACAGTGGTGATCCTTTGACTTGTACCACACTTACCGGCAATCGATGGAAAACGGACAAGTGACCAATATTTGACAAGTGCACCGTTTCCACGACGTGGCAACTATCTACAAGTGACAAGTGTTCGTGAAATGTACCAGTCGTGAATACCACCGCGGCTTAAGGCGGGTGGGGTTGGGGGCTGTGAGTCAGTACGAAGAAGTGAAGAGCACTGGTCCTGCCAGCACTGACCGCCAGACAGCGACACAAGTCGCCTGGCCACAGCAGTGACCGCCAGACAGCGACACAAGTCGCCTGGCCACAGCACTGACCGCCAGACAGCGACACAAGTCGCCTGGCCACAGCAGTGACCGCCAGACAGCGACACAAGTCGCCTGGCCACAGCACTGACCGCCAGACAGCGACACAAGTCGCCTGGCCACAGCACTGACCGCCAGACAGCGACACAAGTCGCCTGGCCACAGCACTGACCGCCAGACAGCGACACAAGTCGCCTGGCCACAGCACTGACCGCCACACAGCGACACAAGTCGCCTGGCCACAGCAGTGACCGCCAGACAGCGACACAAGTCGCCTGGCCACAGCACTGACCGCCACACAGCGACACAAGTCGCCTGGCCACAGCAGTGACCGCCACACAGCGACACAAGTCGCCTGGCCACAGCAGTGACCGCCAGACAGCGACACAAGTCGCCTGGCCACAGCACTGACCGCCACACAGCGACACAAGTCGCCTGGCCACAGCAGTGACCGCCACACAGCGACACAAGTCGCCTGGCCACAGCACTGACCGCCAGACAGCGACACAAGTCGCCTGGCCACAGCAGTGACCGCCACACAGCGACACAAGTCGCCTGGCCACAGCACTGACCGCCAGACAGCGATACAAGTCGCCTGGCCACAGCACTGACCGCCAGACAGCGACACAAGTCGCCTGGCCACAGCACTGACCGCCACACAGCGACACAAGTCGCCTGGCCACAGCAGTGACCGCCAGACAGCGACACAAGTCGCCTGGCCACAGCACTGACCGCCACACAGCGACACAAGTCGCCTGGCCACAGCAGTGACCGCCACACAGCGACACAAGTCGCCTGGCCACAGCAGTGACCGCCAGACAGCGACACAAGTCGCCTGGCCACAGCACTGACCGCCACACAGCGACACAAGTCGCCTGGCCACAGCAGTGACCGCCACACAGCGACACAAGTCGCCTGGCCACAGCACTGACCGCCAGACAGCGACACAAGTCGCCTGGCCACAGCAGTGACCACCAGACAGCGACACAAGTCGCCTGGCCACAGCAGTGACCACCAGACAGCGACACAAGTCGCCTGGCCACAGCAGTGACCACCAGACAGCGACACAAGTCGCCTGGCCACAGCAGTGACCACCAGACAGCGACACAAGTCGCCTGGCCACAGCAGTGACCGCCACACAGCGACACAAGTCGCCTGGCCACAGCAGTGACCGCCACACAGCGACACAAGTCGCCTGGCCACAGCACTGACCGCCACACAGCGACACAAGTCGCCTGGCCACAGCAGTGACCGCCAAATGACGCTGCAACTGAAGTTAAAAGCTACAGACAGATCTAATCTAATGTAAATGTAAGCATCACCATTCCGTGTAACTACAACACATATATACAGTCGAACTCGGTTATAACGTCACGAAAGGGACTGAATATTTTGTGTCGTTATAAACGAGTGTCGTTATAACCGAGTACTATAATGTTATGGTTAACAGTGACGAATTAATTCGTAGCACAGAATATATGACTGTATAGGCGAGGTGTCGTATAAACCGATGTCGTTATAACCGGGTTGGACTGCAATTAATAAGTTTACCGAATCTGAAATGTGACGCCGTGTTGCTTGGCAGACAGGTATCGCAGTCTGGTAAGAATGGACGCAGCACGTTCCTTCGAAACATCGATAGCTCTGACCGGCGACATGACACTAACACAAAGACCAACTATAATTCTGAACCGCACTACTTCGTCGTCGTCCCCCATTGTCAGCGCTGCTGATAAGAAACACGAAAAGTGACTTCACTAGCAAGTAACATCATGGCGCCATGCGATGACGTCGGTTGGTAAGCTACAAATTCCGAATTACACTGAAAACAATTAGAAGGTAACCTGCAAGGGGTTGGGCGTGGGGGTCATGAGGTGCAAACTAGCACAGCAACATGATGACGTCACGCGTGACCGCGATGCGCATAAGAAGGCGATGCAGGGACGCAGTGCGAGCAATGTTTGGTGGGACGTGGATAGGCAGGCTGTGAGCATGGACGAGCGGACTGCGACCGTCCTGCTGTGTGCAGTGATCGGCAGCGTGTTGCACAGTGAGTTGGTTGTGGTGGTAGTGCTGGGGACATACTGACATTGGCTGGAGTTAGGCAGCATATCGCTACAAGCATACTGACATTCGCGTAAGTTAGGCAGCATATCGCTATAAGCATACTGACATTCGCGTAAGTTAGGCAGCATATCGCTACAAGCATACTGACATTCGCGTAAGTTAGGCAGCATATCGCTATAAGCATACTGACATTCGCGTAAGTTAGGCAGCATATCGCTATAAGCATACTGACATTCGCGTAAGTTATGCAGCATATCGCTACAAGCATACTGACATTCGCGTAAGTTAGGCAGCATATCGCTATAAGCATACTGACATTCGCGTAAGTTAGGCAGCATATCGCTATAAGCATACTGACATTCGCGTAAGTTAGGCAGCATATCGCTATAAGCATACTGACATTCGCGTAAGTTAGGCAGCATATCGCTATAAGCATACTGACATTCGCGTAAGTTAGGCAGCATATCGCTATAGGCATACTGACATTCGCGTAAGTTAGGCAGCATATCGCTATAAGCATACTGACATTCGCGTAAGTTAGGCAGCATATCGCTATAAGCATACTGACATTCGCGTAAGTTAGGCAGCATATCGCTATAAGCACACTGACATTCGCGTAACTTAGGCAGCATATCGCTATAAGCACACTGACATTCGCGTAACTTAGGCAGCATATCGCTATAAGCATACTGACATTCGCGTAAGTTAGGCAGCATATCGCTATAAGCATACTGACATTCGCTTTAGTTGGGTATTATACTGTTATTGGCATATGCAATTCGTCTAAGTTGGGTACTATATTGCTATGGACATAATTAAATTCGCCCAAGTTAGTATATCGTTATAAGCATGACAATTCGCCTAAGTTTAATGCTAATTTGGCACATTTATACACATATTCGCGACAGTTGAGTATTGTTGTGTCGCCGCCAAAGTTACCGCTACCGTAACCTTCGCGGGACCCCGATACCCGTTGGCAGGCCCAGTAGGACGGGGAAGGGGGGAATTCAGGAGAGAGGGACCCCTATCTAAATGAGACGCTGCGAACTGACTAATATGACTTTAATAAAACAATATGAAAGTAAAACAATAAAAGATAATAAAAAAAAAGACAAGATTACTAATTGGCCCTAAAAAGATACTACAGGGGACGAACACAGTCCACCTAGGTTACAATCTATTTACTACCTCGTATATAACTATTTCCCTCTCCCTGGGACGGGGGAGCCAGTCCGGGGCGGTGTTCAAAACAACCCAAAGAAACAAATTGAGAACAGGGAAAAAGTGAAAGACAAAAAAAAGAAAATAAAGACAGAGAAAAACCGGCAAACACTCACGCTCTCGCCCAAATGGCACCGCCGATGTCCAAGCCCCACGATCCTCTCTGTAGCTGTGCGACACACCAACTGCCCGGCAGAACCATCCAGACAAGAGAGCGAGGAATTTGTCGGAGCAGGTACAGGGGGAAAAATATAACAATGCGTGACCGGGTCCAGGTACTGCTGCCCCTGGCCAACTCATTACCATCCCCGTGCGGCTTCCTACCCCGCGCGATCCGCCATAAAAGAAAAGCTACCAGTGCGGCGGGCACAACAGTATCATAATGTCCCTAGCCACACAACCGTCATATGGCTGGATAATATAATATTCACGCGCTTCTCCACAGTCTCTTTCATCTGTCGTTTCTTCATTATTGGATCAAACCAAGCGCTAATTTCATATATTGGAGTTCTGCCACCTGGTCTGGTTGTGCTATGTTGCGTTATACACAACACTCAACTATTTCTTCAGCCTCAACTTGTACCTCACTGAAACCACAGTCGATGTTCAACTGTTTACTCAGCCTCAGCACGTACCTCAACAGAAAACAGTGTCTCTCAACCTCTGTCGTAACCATGGCAACTGCTGATCATTACCGATCAGCGACCAGGCAGATTACTGCAGGTGATTATGAATTACGAGCGATTATCAATTTTCATCAATTACTATCAAACTTATCTAACCGGTTGTGACTTACTCAGTAACTCACACCAAGCGCAATATACAAGGTAGCTGCTCAACTTTTTCTTTGGCCACAATATTCCCACTCTAATGCAGCACATTTCTCTTCAGCCGTCTTTCTATTCTCACAGCAAACCAAGCGAAGTGCTGCCATCTGGCTATGCTACGTTCTACTATATGCTAGATGTTCAACCATTTCTTCGGCCTCTTTCGCCGAGGCGCTTCCATCAAGTTGTGCTAAATTGTATTACGTGTTAGATTCTCAACTGTTTCTTCAGTCTCAGCGCAAACCTCAACAGGGTGTGAATCACTCAGTCACTCAATCACTCGCCTAGAGGGTGTTACACATTAAGGCAGATAAGCACAATCAAATTCGCCTAAGCTGGGTATTGTTATTATCAGCATACTCAGAGTCGCCTAAATTTACTATACGCTACTATCAGCATAATTAGACGCTTTTAATTGATTTGTTTCGTTCTGAAAACCTTGAAATGAGACAGTATTAGAGAGTTGTCAGTCAGCACAACAGTAACCGTTAGTTAACAGGACAGCTACAGGCTTTGGAGTTTGTATTAAGCTGTCATCAGGCCATAAGCTGTCATCAGGCCAGTATTAAGCTGTCATCAGGCCAGTATTAAGCTGTCATCAGGCCAGTTTTCAGCTGTCATCAGGCCAGTATTAAGCTGTCATCAGGCCAGTTTTAAGCTGTCATCAGGCCAGTATTAAGCTGTCATCAGGTCAGTATTCAGCTGTCATCAGGCCATTATTAAGCTGTCATCAGGCCAGTATTCAGCGGTCATCAGGCCAGTATTAAGCTGTCATCAGGTCAGTATTAAGCTGTCATCAGGTCATTATTAAGCTGTCATCAGGCCAGTATTAAGCTGTCATCAGGCCAGTATTAAGCTGTCATCAGGCCAGTATTAAGCTGTCATCAGGCCAGTATTAAGCTGTCATCAGGCCAGTATTCAGACGAGGCCGACGAATTTAAAACAATCTAAAGTTTTTTAATTTGTCAACGTTTTGCGGCAGGACAAATAAAATTACAGCAGGCCCCCGATTTAACGGACAAAAAATTTGACGTCTTTAATTAAAATAAAGTTTGGTTCCTGTCGTAAATTTATTTTTATATTTGTAACATGTTTTAGTGACGTGTATAAATTACTGAATGTACATTATAATAATATTTTGTTGATACATATACATTATAATAACATTTTGATACACCCTGTACATTGTTAAGTTGGTTATTAATATATGTTTTTATAATACATTCGCTTGTGGGTTTGAATCCCACCGGGGCATGGATGTCTGTCTGTTGTGAGTGTTGTGTGTTGTCAGGTAGAGGTCTGTGCGACGGGCTGATCACTCGTCCAGAGGAGTCCTACCGAGTGTGGTGTGTCTGAGTGTGATCGTGAAGCCTCGAAAAATGAGGAGGCGTAGGCCCCCCAAGGGGCTGTCGAGCCATTGGAAAAAAAATACATTCGATTTAACGGACTTTCGGCAATAGCGGACACCCCTTCCGCCAATTAGTCCGTTAAATAGAGGGCCTACTGTACTTGCATTCAGTGCTACGAAACTTTGCCAATATTATGCAAAAAACTAAAAATGTTTTTCATTCAGTCATAATAAGACAGCTGACGAACAATTTCAGCAACACCAAAACAATATAACGTACGTTTATTTCGTTATACGAAAGCCGACCAATATACTCCGAAATAATCGAAGACGTTCCTCTAGAACTATTCTACAGTGACAACGTGTTTAGTGTCACGTAATGCGGTACACGCCATGCCGATTGCAGCTATGTACAGTGTTAGGCAGCTCAGGTAACTAGTTACCTGGTCGCTACTATACCACACCGATTGGTATCCACTTCCTGAACAAAAGATCAAGATCAGTGCGTAATATGGCCACAACAACCGCTGACCGCCGAGGTCATCTGATGACGTGTGCAGACCAATTTGCAAATCGCCAGCCCTGCAGCATCACAGGTCAATGTCCCAACCATAACTCAAATATTTCATTATTAAACCACAAAGCGGTAGGTCAACGCACACAGGAAGACAGCTGCAATGACGACATGCGATAAACAACGCGATGCGGTCCGGCTTTATGCCTCTGCTGTGTCCGAGGTGCACTGAGATGTCATGAAAAGAATCGCGTCTGTCCGGCGGTGTCGTATCTTCGGGTACACAACGGATGTCTATGACATTACATCGTCACACAATGTAACTACAACCTCCACTTCACGTGATCGGTACAGTGACCAGCTGTATGCCGGGAGTCCGCAATTCGATTCCCGATGGGGATAGAGATTTTTCTCGTCCCAGCAATCTTAAGATGGGCTGTGGGGACCACACACCTGTGGGGACCACACACCTGTGGGGACCACACACCTGTGGGGACCACACACCTGTGGGTTCTAGGAGCTCTATCTTCAGGGGTAGAGCGGCCAGAGTGTGCAACTGGTGCCGAGGTGCCTCAGAGGCATTTGGTCGTCAAATTTCTCACCGCGGAGACCCGGGTTCGATCAATGCCACATAAGCTCATGTGGTGGTCAAAGTGGCAGTGAGATAGCGTTCTGTGCGAGTTCTTCGATTTTCCCCTGCCACTGCCTATTCCACCAGAGCTACACTTCCAGTCACATAAGGGCCACTGGTACAAGAGGCGCGGTCGCACACCGCACGACACTAACAAAAAGCACACACAAACACGCGGTCGCACACCGCACAACACTAACAAAAAGCACACACAAACACGCGGTCGCACACCGCACGACACTAACAAAAAGCACACACAAACACGCGGTCGCACACCGCACGACACTAACAAAAAGCACACACAGACAAACACGCGGTCGCACACCGCACGACACTAACAAAAAGCACACACAAACACGCGGTCGCACACCGCACGACACTAACAAAAAGCACACACAGACAAACACGCGGTCGCACACCGCACGACACTAACAAAAAGCACACACAAACACGCGGTCGCACACCGCACGACACTAACAAAAAGCACACACAGACAAACACGCGGTCGCACACCGCACGACACTAACAAAAAGCACACACAAACACGCGGTCGCACACCGCACGACACTAACAAAAAGCACACACAAACACGCGGTCGCACACCGCACGACACTAACAAAAAGCACACACAAACACGCGGTCGCACACCGCACGACACTAACAAAAAGCCACACACAAACACGCGGTCGCACACCGCACGACACTAACAAAAAGCACACACAAACACGCGGTCGCACACCGCACGACACTAACAAAAAGCACACACAAACACGCGGTCGCACACCGCACGACACTAACAAAAAGCACACACAAACACGCGGTCGCACACCGCACAACACTAACAAAAAGCACACACAAACACGCGGTCGCACACCGCACAACACTAACAAAAAGCACACACAAACAAACACGCGGTCGCACACCGCACGACACTAACAAAAAGCACACAGACACGCGGTCGCACACCGCACGACACTAACAAAAAGCACCAAACAAACAACACGCGGTCGCACACCGCACGACACTAACAAAAAGCACACACAAACAAACACGCGGTCGCACACCGCACGACACTAACAAAAAGCACACACAAACACGCGGTCGCACACCGCACAACACTAACAAAAAGCACACACAAACAAACACGCGGTCGCACACCGCACGACACTAACAAAAAGCACACACAGACACGCGGTCGCACACCGCACAACACTAACAAAAAGCACACACAAACAAACACGCGGTCGCACACCGCACACACACTAACAAAAAGCACACACAAACAAACACGCGGTCGCACACCGCACGACACTAACAAAAAGCACACACAGACACGCGGTCGCACACCGCACGACACTAACAAAAAGCACACACAAACAAACACGCGGTCGCACACCGCACGACACTAACAAAAAGCACACACAAACACGCGGTCGCACACCGCACGACACTAACAAAAAGCACACACAAACACGCGGTCGCACACCGCACGACACTAACAAAAAGCACACACAAACACGCGGTCGCACACCGCACGACACTAACAAAAAGCACACACAAACACGCGGTCGCACACCGCACGACACTAACAAAAAGCACACACACACAAACACGCGGTCGCACACCGCACGACACTAACAAAAAGCACACACAAACACGCGGTCGCACACCGCACGACACTAACAAAAAGCACACACAAACACGCGGTCGCACACCGCACGACACTAACAAAAAGCCACACACAAACACGCGGTCGCACACCGCACAACACTAACAAAAAGCACACACAAACACGCGGTCGCACACCGCACAACACTAACAAAAAGCACACACAAACAAACACGCGGTCGCACACCGCACGACACTAACAAAAAGCACACAACAACACGCGGTCGCACACCGCACGACACTAACAAAAAGCAACACACAAACAAACACGCGGTCGCACACCGCACGACACTAACAAAAAGCACACACAAACAAACACGCGGTCGCACACCGCACGACACTAACAAAAAGCACACACAAACACGCGGTCGCACACCGCACAACACTAACAAAAAGCACACACAAACAAACACGCGGTCGCACACCGCACGACACTAACAAAAAGCACACACAAACAAACACGCGGTCGCACACCGCACGACACTAACAAAAAGCACACACAAACACGCGGTCGCACACCGCACAACACTAACAAAAAGCACACACAAACAAACACGCGGTCGCACACCGCACAACACTAACAAAAAGCACACACAAACAAACACGCGGTCGCACACCGCACGACACTAACAAAAAGCACACACAAACACCGCGGTCGCACACCGCACAACACTAACAAAAAGCACACACAAACAAACACGCGGTCGCACACCGCACGACACTAACAAAAAGCACACACAGACACGCGTCGCAACGCACGACACTAGAAAAGCACACACAAACAAACACGCGTCGCACACCGCACGACACTAACAAAAAGCACACACAAACAAACACGCGGTCGCACACCGCACGACACTAACAAAAAGCACACACAAACAAACACGCGGTCGCACACCGCACAACACTAACAAAAAGCACACACAAACAAACACGCGGTCGCACACCGCACGACACTAACAAAAAGCACACACAAACAAACACGCGGTCGCACACCGCACAACACTAACAAAAAGCACACACAAACAAACACGCGGTCGCACACCGCACAACACTAACAAAAAGCACACACAAACAAACACGCGGTCGCACACCGCACGACACTAACAAAAAGCACACACAAACAAACACGCGGTCGCACACCGCACGACACTAACAAAAAGCACACACAAACAAACACGCGGTCGCACACCGCACGACACTAACAAAAAGCACACACAAACAAACACGCGGTCGCCCTGTACAGATGACAGCCAAAACGTGAAGTTGACGATTCAAAAGCAAGTCCTGCCTCTAACAAACTAACTCCACGGAGCAGAGTATTTTGGAGAAGTTAACAGTTCCTTAGCTAGCCAAGAAAGCCCCGCATTTTATGGAACCCGACTGTTCATCACCGTCTTCACAACAGCCCGCCATTGGTATTTCAACTGAGCCTGAGGAATCCATTCAAAGCTCCCCATCCTGTTTCTCTAAGACGAATTTTAATATTATCCTCCCATCTATGCGTCTTTCATGTGGTCCATTTTCTTCAGGTTTCCCCACCAAAACCCTGTATGCATTTCTCTTCTCCCACACACGTCCTAACGCTCCGCCCATCTCATCCTCGTCGGTTTCACGACTCTAGCAATATCTGGTCAGCTGTACAACGTTTCCAGTCTCCCGTCACCTCCTCCCCCTAAGCCCCAACACCTTCCTCAGCACCTCACTAAGCCCCCAACACCTTCCTCAGCACCTCACTAAGCCCCCAACACCTTCCTCAGCACCTCACTAAGCCCCCAACACCTTCCTCAGCACCTCACTAAGCCCCCAACACCTTCCTCAGCACCTCACTAAGCCCCCAACACCTTCCTCAGCACCTCACTAAGCCCCCAACACCTTCCTCAGCACCTCACTAAGCCCCAACACCTTCCTCAGACCTCACTAAGCCCCCAACACCTTCCTCAGCACCTCACTAAGCCCCCAACATCCTTCCTCAGCACCTCACTAGCCCCAACACTTCCTCGCACCTCACTAAGCCCCCAACACCTTCCTCAGCACCTCACTAAGCCCCCAACACCTTCCTCAGCACCTCACTAAGCCCCCAACACCTTCCTCAGCACCTCACTAAGCCCCCAACACCTTCCTCAGCACCTCACTAAGCCCCAACACCCTTCCTCAGCACCTCACTAAGCCCCCAACACCTTCCTCAGCACCTCACTAAGCCCCCAACACCTTCCTCAGCACCTCACTAAGCCCCCAACACCTTCCTCAGCACCTCACTAAGCCCCCAACACCTTCCTCAGCACCTCACTAAGCCCCCAACACCTTCCTCAGCACCTCACTAAGCCCCCAACACCTTCCTCAGCACCTCACTAAGCCCCCAACACCTTCCTCAGCACCTCACTAAGCCCCCAACACCTTCCTCAGCACCTCACTAAGCCCCAACACCTTCCTCAGCACCTCACTAAGCCCCAACACCTTCCTCAGCACCTCACTAAGCCCCCAACACCTTCCTCAGCACCTCACTAAGCCCCCAATACCTTCCTCAGCACCTCACTAAGCCCCCAATACCTTCCTCAGAACCTCACTAAGCCCCCAATACCTTCCTCAGCACCTCACTAAGCCCCCAATACCTTCCTCAGCACCTCACTAAGCCCCCAATACCTTCCTCAGCACCTCACTAAGCCCCCAATACCTTCCTCAGCACCTCACTAAGCCCCCAATACCTTCCTCAGCACCTCACTAAGCCCCAATACCTTCCTCAGCACATCACTCTAGAACAGCCTCAGTCCACATTCTTCCCGTAATGCGACAGACCAAGTTAAGGAAAAATTAAAGTTTGTATATTTCAAACTCTATGCCTCTAGACAGCAAGCGGCAAGACAGAACACTGAAGACCGAATGGTAGCAAGTGTCTTGTGTCCTGCGCGTCTAAAGGGTGATTCTGAATGTTCCAGCGGCAGAAGCTGCAGTCGTAAGACGGGATGTCTCGTGTCCCCAGATCGTAACTCGGGCAGAGTGGGGCGCTAACCCGGCCAGACAGCGGGACAACATCACGTCACTACCGGTGCCGTTCGTCATACTGCACCACACGTACCGGCCGGGCGCCTGCAACAGCAGCGAGAACTGCGAAGCGGCCATGAGAACCATGCAGCATATGCATCAGGACGAGAGGGGCTGGTTCGACATCGGATACAAGTGAGTCGCCCTGTCAGGGTCAATTGGCCATTTAAACACCAACAACATCCCGAATTTTAGCCATTCAGCTCGTACCGCGCAGTAAACACACTCCGTCCCAGTTATACAAACCAGTCAGTTAATGTTGTAAAGTGAAATAATCGCTGTTTGTTCTGAGATCCACACAAAACACATAAATACAGTCCGTACCGCGCAGTAAACACACTCCGTCTCAGTTATACAAACCAGTCAGTTAATGTTGTACAGTGAAATAATCGCTGTTTGTTCTGAGATCCACACAAAACACATAAATACAGTCCGTACCGCGCAGTAAACACACTCCGTCTCAGTTATACAAACCAGTCAGTTAATGCTGTACAGTGAAATAATCGCTGTTTGTTCTGAGATCCACACAAAACACATAAATACAGTCCGTACCGCGCAGTAAACACACTCCGTCTCAGTTATACAAACCAGTCAGTTAATGTTGTACAGTGAAATAATCGCTGTTTGTTCTGAGATCCACACAAAACACATAAATACAGTCCGTACCGCGCAGTAAACACACTCCGTCTCAGTTATACAAACCAGTCAGTTAATGCTGTACAGTGAAATAATCGCTGTTTGTTCTGAGATCCACACAAAACACATAAATACAGTCCGTACCGCGCAGTAAACACACTCCGTCTCAGTTATACAAACCAGTCAGTTAATGCTGTACAGTGAAATAATCACTGTTTGTTCTGAGATCCACACAAAACACATAAATACAGTCCGTACCGCGCAGTAAACACACTCCGTCTCAGTTATACAAACCAGTCAGTTAATGTTGTACAGTGAAATAATCGCTGTTTGTTCTGAGATCCACACAAAACACATAAATACAGTCCGTACCGCGCAGTAAACACACTCCGTCTCAGTTATACAAACCAGTCAGTTAATGTTGTACAGTGAAATAATCGTTGTTTGTTCTGAGATCCACACAAAACACATAAATACAGTCTGTACCGCGCAGTAAACACACTCCGTCTCAGTTATACAAACCAGTCAGTTAATGTTGTACAGTGAAATAATCGCTGTTTGTTCTGAGATCCACACAAAACACATAAATACAGTCCGTACCGCGCAGTAAACACACTCCGTCTCAGTCATACAAACCAGTCAGTTAATGTTGTACAGTGAAATAATCGCTGTTTGTTCTGAGATCCACACAAAACACATAAATACAGTCTGTACCGCGCAGTAAACACACTCCGTCTCAGTTATACAAACCAGTCAGTTAATGTTGTACAGTGAAATAATCGCTGTTTGTTCTGAGATCCACACAAAACACATAAATACAGTCTGTACCGCGCAGTAAACACACTCCGTCTCAGTTATACAAACCAGTCAGTTAATGCTGTACAGTGAAATAATCGCTGTTTGTTCTAAGATCCACACAAAACACATAAATACAGTCCGTACCGCGCAGTAAACACACTCCGTCTCAGTTATACAAACCAGTCAGTTAATGTTGTACAGTGAAATAATCGCTGTTTGTTCTGAGATCCACACAAAACACATAAATAGAGTCTGTACCGCGCAGTAAACACACTCCGTCTCAGTTATACAAACCAGTCAGTTAATGTTGTACAGTGAAATAATCGCTGTTTGTTCTGAGGTCCACACAAAACACATAAATACAGTCCGTACCGCGCAGTAAACACACTCCGTCTCAGTTATACAAACCAGTCAGTTAATGCTGTACAGTGAAATAATCGCTGTTTGTTCTGAGATCCACACAAAACACATAAATACAGTCCGTACCGCGCAGTAAACACACTCCGTCTCAGTTATACAAACCAGTCAGTTAATGCTGTACAGTGAAATAATCGCTGTTTGTTCTGAGATCCACACAAAACACATAAATACAGTCCGTACCGCGCAGTAAACACACTCCGTCTCAGTTATACAAACCAGTCAGTTAATGCTGTACAGTGAAATAATCGCTGTTTGTTCTGAGATCCACACAAAAACACATAAATACAGTCCGTACCGCGCAGTAAACACACTCCGTCTCAGTTATACAAACCAGTCAGTTAATGCTGTACAGTGAAATAATCGCTGTTTGTTCTGAGATCCACACAAAACACATAAATACACTGTGTTGGCAGAACGTAAAATTTGTGAATGTTAAACCTGGTGGTACATATAGTAACCACTGGGCTTTAAAGCTTACCGCGGTCCTCATCACTGCCTGTTTTAAAATAATTCTTGAGGTACAGTTAGACTACACCTCTTCGAACTGCGGCCAGTAACGAACCCAGTGCCCATCGCACAGTGACACATTGTAGCAATGCGTGTGGAGAACTTGCTAAACGGTAACTCCTTGAGAAGCTGGTAGTTCCTCACCTACTCCAGAAATTTCGCGCATTTTCTGGAACGCAGAACTTCACAAGAGCTCGCCACTTGTCCCTATCCTGAGGCAGATGAATCCCCTCCATTCCTTCCCGTCTTGCTCCTTCATACTCCCACCTACACCTCCCAAGTCCTCTCTTTCCTTCATGTCTAAGCAACAAAAGCCTGTATCAATGTCCCTTCTCCCTAATGCGTGCCACATGCCCCACCCATCTGATCTTCCTTGATATTATGACGCGAATAATATCTGGTGAGGAGAAAATTCCTGAAGCTCCTCATTGGTGGAATGATAACTGAAGGGAAAAGCCCACGTACTCGGAGTAAAGCCTGTGCAGTGCACTTTGTCCGCCACAAATCCCATATGGACTGTGCTGGGTTCGAATCCTGCCATTAACCACCTGGAATTTGCATGACCCATCCCTTGTTACATATCAAAAGTTCAATGGGCACTTTGCCACTTTCCTACACACTACTTTGACAACGATGTTTCAAGCTCTGAAGTTACACAGCGTCCAACGACACGAAGAAGAAGCCGAATGACGACAAGGAGAGAGAATTGTCGGTTTGAGACAGCGAGGATGGATTCCGGAAATACTACGAAAAGCAAAGATAAACCTGAGTAAGCCCCTCCCCTAGCTAAAGTAACGTAACGTAACGTAACACGACAGTCACTGTGTTGTGGCTGTGACCTGCTGCGTCCGCCTTCACGGAACAAGAATACGTTCTGCGTAGAGAGAAACGTTCATGTGGATACCAATAGAAGTGGTGCCAATCTACTAAAGTACACGGCGTCTATGTGGCGCCCATCTACTAAAGTAGACGGCGTCTATGTAGCGCTCATCCACCAAACTACACGGCGTCATATGTGTCCATCTACCAAACTACACGGCGTCATATGTGTCCATCTACCAAACTACACGGCGTCATATGTGGCGCCCATCTACTAAAGTACACGACGTCTATGTAGCGCTCATCTACCAAACTACACGTCGTCATATCCCGTTCCGGAAGACAGCAGTCTTTGTAACCTCAGTTACCGCTACATTACCGCTGCATTACCGCTACATTACCGCTGCATTACCGCTACATTACCGCTGCATTACCGCTACATTACCGCTGCATTACCGCTACATTACCGCTGCATTACCGCTAATTACCGCTACATTACCGCTAATTACCGCTACATTACCGCTACATTACCGCTGCATTACCGCTGCATTACCGCTACATTACCGCTGCATTACCGCTGCATTACCGCTACATTACCGCTGCATTACCGCTACATTACCGCTGCATTACCGCTACATTACCGCTAATTACCGCTACATTACCGCTACATTACCGCTAATTACCGCTACATTACCGCTGCATTACCGCTGCATTACCGCTACATTACCGCTGCATTACCGCTACATTACCGCTGCATTACCGCTACATTACCGCTACATTACCGCTAATTACCGCTACATTACCGCTAATTACCGCTACATTACCGCTGCATTACCGCTGCATTACCGCTACATTACCGCTAATTACCTCGTACCGAAGTGCCAACTGCACGCCATTTGACGTCACTATTTACGAACAGTATCGGAAGGTCAGGCCTGCAGAACGCCGTGATGCAGCACACAGACTTGACCAAGGCGTTCTGTACTTACAAACGTCACACGGTGTCGCGGTACCAAAGCACACGTAATTTCATTTACGCCCGTAGGCACGGCCTTCCGTCAGCAGATTTTCACGAAACTCACAAAAGCTCGACAGCATTATGTGCACATCTGTTAAACCTAATTTCACGCAAATCGGAACGCAGAAGCGCAGAACACCGTCCGTAAGTGCGCCTGGCACTGCGCTACTGCACGCAACTTACAGCCAATCAGTACATTTTTGTGGGCATCTGTACCGAATTATATTCAATACGGGATGAAAAATGTAAAAAATACGGGAAATGTTTCGGTCAGGCTCCTCAGTCAGCGTGGCTGTCACCGCACGACTTTCAGTCAGCGTGGCTGTCACCGCACGACTTTCATTAAGCGTGGCTGTCACCGCACGACTTTCAGTCAGCGTGGCTGTCACCGCACGACTTTCAGTCAGCGTGGCTGTCACCGCACGACTTTCAGTAAGCGTGGCTGTCACCGCACGACTTTCAGTAAGCGTGGCTGTCACCGCACGACTTTCAGTCAGCGTGGCTGTCACCGCACGACTTTCAGTAAGCGTGGCTGTCACCGCACGACTTTCAGTCAGCGTGGCTGTCACCGCACGACTTTCAGTAAGCGTGGCTGTCACCGCACGACTTTCAGTAAGCGTGGCTGTCACCGCACGACTTTCAGTAAGCGTGGCTGTCACCGCACGACTTTCAGTAAGCGTGGTTGTCACCGCACGACTTTCAGTCAGCGTGGCTGTCACCGCACGACTTTCAGTAAGCGTGGCTGTCACCGCACGACTTTCAGTAAGCGTGGCTGTCACCGCACGACTTTCAGTAAGCGTGGCTGTCACCGCACGACTTTCAGTCAGCGTGGCTGTCACCGCACGACTTTCAGTAAGCGTGGCTGTCACCGCACGACTTTCAGTAAGCGTGGCTGTCACCGCACGACTTTCAGTAAGCGTGGCTGTCACCGCACGACTTTCAGTCAGCGTGGCTGTCACCGCACGACTTTCAGTAAGCGTGGTTGTCACCGCACGACTTTCAGTCAGCGTGGCTGTCACCGCACGACTTTCAGTCAGCGTGGCTGTCACCGCACGACTTTCAGTAAGCGTGGTTGTCACCGCACGACTTTCAGTCAGCGTGGCTGTCACCGCACGACTTTCAGTAAGCGTGGCTGTCACCGCACGACTTTCAGTAAGCGTGGCTGTCACCGCACGACTTTCAGTAAGCGTGGCTGTCACCGCACGACTTTCAGTCAGCGTGGCTGTCACCGCACGACTTTCAGTCAGCGTGGCTGTCACCGCACGACTTTCAGTAAGCGTGGCTGTCACCGCACGACTTTCAGTAAGCGTGGCTGTCACCGCACGACTTTCAGTAAGCGTGGCTGTCACCGCACGACTTTCAGTCAGCGTGGCTGTCACCGCACGACTTTCACAAAACTCACATTTTTTTCAAACGCCTTTTTGTGGTCATTACACCGAATTTCACCAAAATCGACGAAGAAAGTGGAAACTACTGGAAGAAATTCTTTTACGCCCTTCAGTAGGGTATGACGTCACTAAGTCACTCTCCAAAACGCTGAAGCCTGCAAAGAACTCCTATGCGGAATTTCATGACAATCCGGCCAGCGGTTTGACACTTCATGCTCGGTCACAGACGCAGGAACAGGGAATTCACACAAGGCGTTCTTGTCTCGTACAACACTAACGTAAAGTACACGTCACGTTGACTGCGTCCCTTAACATAGCACGCAGCCCACAGCCCACAGCAGCAAGTGTCCCTGTACACACCATGAAGGCGCACGGGGAAGTGGAAGTAACGCTCCATTCATTTTTACCCTCGGCACTAGATAGACACGAGGGGTCAGCTTCACGCTACAGTCACTCTACCTCGGAAGAAAGCGCCCCCGGTACCAGGTGGGCTCCACAGTCGGTCTGGATGCTCTGGAGAAGAGAAACCTCCCTTGCCCCTGCGCCTGTTGTCCAGCCCGCAGCCCAGTCACTACACCGCCTGAGCTACCCAAGCTCACGTAAGACACACAAGCACATTGCACAGCGCGGCCCGTATGTCAACTGTTTGACAGCTCTTATCTCTCAGCCCACACATTCCACTGTCTGTCCTTGCTTGCAGTTTCTGTGTGGGCGGGACTGGCGACGTGTACGAGGGCAGAGGATGGGACGTCCAGGGCGCCCATGCGCCGCGGTACAACAACCGGAGCACCGGCATCTGTTTTATTGGAGACTACATGCGTGAGTACCGCTGAGTGTGATGACTAAGACTTGCACGTGGCTTCAGCAACACGTGTGACAGATCAAGCGATATTGTCCTTGGTTTCAGGCTTCCGCCGCGATGTTGATGAAATCTGCGGTCTTCTGGGGTATTACGCGGCGTCGTGTGGTAATTGTTTACCGACGTTTCGGGACAACGTATCGGTCCCATCCTCACGACTCTTTACCTGTGAGGATGGGACCGATACGTTGTCCCCGAAACGTCGGTAAAGACCGCAGATTTCAAGCGATATTGTGTTATACTGTGTTAATGTTTGTGTAATACTGTGTTAATGTTTGTGTTAATACTGTGTTAATGTTTGTGTTAATACTGTGTTAATGTTTGTGTTAATACTGCCACAGCAAACACTGAGGGCTGCTTCTTAATATCTTACGAGATGGAAACAGACTGTCCGAATTGGAAAGCACAGTATCGACGTCTGTGAAAGAACTTGAGTGGTGGTAGTGGTAGTAGTAGTAGTAGTAGTAGTAGTAGTAGTAGTAGTAGTAGTAGTAGTAGTAGTAGTAGCAGTAGTAGTAGTAGTAGTAGTAGCAGTAGTACTTGCACTCAGTTCGCACACTGTGTTTACATATTCCTACAACAAATTAACAGCCATTATTTACATAACAATAAAGGCCCGCTACGCGCCACTATGTACTTGATTTTGGTCTTATGGGCTACATGTTTCGGCCAAAACACAGCCATCCTTAGGCAGCCCATAAATTACGTGTAAGCCAGTACATTGTATGCAGTACCAATTTTGTCTTTCTAATCGAAGCGACTTTCTCTGTGAGGTACGGACAGAATCTTTATAATATAATGTTGACTCAATGCAGTCTTCGTAATTTTAAAGGGATAATTACTTTTAATTAGGAAGGAACAATTTTTACGACGATAGATTATATTTAGTTCTAATTTAACAAAGTTGAAAGAATGTGACAAAGTATGAGGAATTAATTTTGTTTCTTCAAGTTCCATTCGATTATTATGGGCCGCGATAGCTCAGTCGGTATAGCGACTCGCTACGAGCTGGACGGTCCGGGGATCGAATCCCGGTGGCGGCGAGATTTTCTGCACCCGTCCAGACCGGCCCTGGGGCCTAACCCAGCCTCATGTACAGTGGGTACCGGGTCATTCCTGGGGGTAAAGCGGCCGGGGCGTGGAGTTGACCACCCACCCCCATCTAGCGCCGAGGTTAAAGAAAGAGTACAGCTATACCTCTACTCCCCCTCTGGGCCTTCATGGCCTGTTCTAGGGTGAACTTTACCTTTACCTTTACCATTCGATTATTTTGTTCACACACAACAAAGGTAAGAAAAAAGTCTCTTGTCCCCGCCAGGAATCGAGTTACGATCCCTCGGTTGTCCACCCGTTGCCTTGTCACTATATCGACTGAGCTATACACACTAACATAAATTTGAAAATACGAAAGCAGAAACGGAATCCTTCAGTTGGTCCTCGCCAGCCAATGCGACCGACTGCACTTGCTGCCTTAGCAACTAGTCACAACTAGTCACAACTAGTCACAACTTGCCCACATTCTGCATTCTTACTTCCAGACTTGCTGCCTTAGCAACTAGTCATAACTAGTCACAACTAGTCACAACTTGCCCACATTCTGCATTCTTACTTCCAGACTTGCTGCCTTAGCAACTAGTCACAACTAGTCACAACTTGCCCACATTCTGCATTCTTACTTCCAGACTTGCTGCCTTAGCAACTAGTCACAACTAGTAACAACTAGTCACAACTAGTCACAACTTGCCCACATTCTGCATTCTTACTTCCAGACTTGCTGCCTTAGCAACTAGTCACAACTAGTCACAACTAGTAACAACTAGTCACAACTAGTCACAACTAGTCACAACTTGCCACATTCTGCATTTTACTTCCAGACTTGCTGCCACAACTAGTCACATGAACTAGTCACAACTAGTCACAACTTGCCCCAGTTCTGATTTTACTTCCAGACTTGCTGCCAACAACCGACATGATGGATGCAGCCAAATCTTTGATCCAGTGTGGGGTTGACCGAGGGTCCATAGCAGCAGACTACAAACTTCTGGGACACCGTCAAGTTCGGGACACGCTGTGCCCCGGGACACATTCTACGACAATATCACCATGTGGTCCCACTGGGACCCGCTTCAGGACGTGGTGCCGGTCCCACATCAATGACGTCTCGCTGCATTTACCATTGCTATAGTGCGTTAGCATTTTAGAGCTGACCGAGATGTGGCTTTGTACATCTGCAGTCTGTCTTACGACAGGTCCGTAGCCTCTTACACAGCGAGTTCTACTACACACAGGTGCGATCTAGTGCTTCCTCTTTCAATTTACAGTATCTTCTCTTTTCCTTAAGGTCATCCAGTAGCTCCTTACGTCTTCTCCCTCGTCTTCCCGTCATTTCTATCCTTCCTTCTAACTTTCCTTCAACCACATGTTTCAGAAGGCAGTTTCTACGCAAGATGTGACCAATCCAGTTAGCCTTTCTTCTTTTTATTGTATGTACGATATTCCCAAAATTATGTACCGACTGTCGACAGTGTGCGCATATATAATAAATTTGTTCATGAAATAAGTCAGGTGAAGTGTTCACATTCATGTGCACAGTGTTTACATCATGTGCACAGACAAAAATTTAAAGCCTTCCTTCAAAACAACAAGAAAAAAACACAACCAAATTCTTTGCAGGGGGTTGCGTGCGCTTAAAGTAACAGCCTCCATCTTGCTGACAGCTCGGACAAGAAGCCAACACAGTGCAGAGCAAACGTGTATCTGAGTGTGAGTTTATGCTTTCTCGTTATCGAAATTCGGTCCACGGGATAAGATCTTTGCCGTAATAAGACCCGGTACGTCTTACACACATTATTTGAAGGACAGCCTCATACATAAAGCTGATTAACTGCGGATTTAAAACGTGTTCTAAAACGCGAGGAAGCAAAACGTAACGGCAGATACTGTAGACGAGTGTCAGCTGTGGAGCTAGCGAAGGGTTCCAACGGTGCGCCGTACGAGCAGTAAGGTAAAGGTAAAGGTAAAGGTCACCCTACAACAGGCCATGAAGGCCCAGAGGAGGAGTAGAGCTATAGCTCTACTCTTTCTTTAACCCTGACACTAGATGAGGGTAGGTGGTCAACGCCACGCCCCAGCCGCTTTACCCCCGGGAATGACCCGGTAGGCCTACTCATTGTACAGGAGGCTGGGTGGGCCCCAGGGCCGGTCTGGACGTGTGCGGAAAATCTCGCCCCCACCGGGATTCGATCCCCGGACCGTCCAGCTCGTAGCGAGTCGCTATACCGACTGAGCTATCGCGGCCCACGCCGTAAGAGCAGTAGCCTACTGTAAAGAGCGAATGGCCTGTAGTCCTCTTGTCACGTGGTTTCAGACTTCCAAGCTTGCCCTCGCCTTCCTATCAACTGTCAAGGCTGTCAGTACGTCATGCCAGTACTTCAGAAACCCGCCCACAGACATGTCAAAAGGACCACTGGTACGATTTTCAACAGTTTCGGAGCTGTGAGTGAGGATTTCAGTGTTTCTCAAACTTTCTGGTACCGCGGCCCCCTCAACAGACTTCTAATTCTGCGGACTACCCCCCACAGTGATCCCAACTACCTGTATTACACGAACACATTCTGGTTCACCTCTATCTCCGCCTTGCATTCATTCGCTGTTTCTTTCACTTGACCCCAAGCACGGAAATTTAACGGGCTGAAGTCTGGGGCCTTTGTGGAACACGGAGCTTTGTGTGTTTGTGACCGACCACGGCCATGTTCGTACATTATTGAAACCGCCGTACTTACGTGTAAATTATTATCGAACTTCAAAGCACTCACCGCTACATCGCCGTTGAGAACTGGATCCACGTTCCTATACTGTATATAGCTCCTGACGTAATGCCAGAGAATCATGAAACATCCTGTATATAGAAACAAATATACAGAATAAAAATACAAAATAAACACTGTAAGATGTGTGCGTAATTTCATAAGACGGTAGCAGCTGTACGTTGCACGATTGTTTTATAAGTGGAGGAATGCTTACGCAGCAACATAAGAGTCACATCTGTTTAAAGATATTAATGGTCTAGGGGATGAGAGGGGTGTCCTAGGGGATGAGAGGGGTGTCCTAGGGGATGACACGGGTGTCCTAGGGGATGAGAGGGGTGTCCTAGGGGGTGAGAGGGGTGTCCTAGGGGATGAGAGGGGTGTCCTAGGGGATGAGAGGGGTGTCCTAGGGGATGAGAGGGGTGTCCTAGGGGATGAGAGGGGTGTCCTAGGGGATGAGAGGGTGTCCTAGGGGTGAGAGGGGTGTCCTAGGGGATGAGAGGGGTGTCCTAGGGGATGAGAGGGGTGTCCTAGGGATGAGAGGGGTGTCCTAGGGGATGAGAGGGGTGTCCTAGGGGATGAGAGGGGTGTCCTAGGGATGACAGGGGTGTCCTAGGGGGTGAGAGGGGTGTCCTAGGGGATGACAGGGGTGTCCTAGGGGGTGAGAGGGGTGTCCTAGGGGATGACAGGGGTGTCCTAGGGGATGACAGGGGTGTCCTAGGGGGTGAGAGGGGTGTCCTAGGGGATGAGAGGGGTGTCCTAGGGGATGAGAGGGGTGTCCTAGGGGATGACAGGGGTGTCCTAGGGGATGAGAGGGGTGTCCTAGGGGATGACAGGGGTGTCCTAGGGGATGACAGGGGTGTCCTAGGGGATGAGAGGGGTGTCCTAGGGGATGAGAGGGGTGTCCTAGGGGATGAGAGGGGTGTCCTAGGGGATGAGAGGGGTGTCCTAGGGGATGAGAGGGGTGTCCTAGGGGATGACAGGGGTGTCCTAGGGGATGAGAGGGGTGTCCTAGGGGATGACAGGGGTGTCCTAGGGGATGACAGGGGTGTCCTAGGGGATGAGAGGGGTGTCCTAGGGGATGAGAGGGGTGTCCTAGGGGGTGAGAGGGGTGTCCTAGGGGATGACAGGGGTGTCCTAGGGGATGAGAGGGGTGTCCTAGGGGGTGAGAGGGGTGTCCTAGGGGATGAGAGGGGTGTCCTAGGGGATGAGAGGGGTGTCCTAGGGGATGAGAGGGTGTCCTAGGGGATGACAGGGGTGTCCTAGGGGATGACAGGGGTGTCCTAGGGGATGAGAGGGGTGTCCTAGGGGATGACAGTTCAGATGACGGGTGTCCTAGGGGATGACAGGGGTGTCCTAGGGATGACAGGGGTGTCCTAGGGGATGAGAGGGGTGTCCTAGGGGATGAGAGGGGTGTCCTAGGGGATGAGAGGGGTGTCCTAGGGGATGAGAGGGGTGTCCTAGGGATGAGAGGGGTGTCCTAGGGGATGACAGGGGTGTCCTAGGGGATGAGAGGGGTGTCCTAGGGGATGACAGGGGTGTCCTAGGGGATGACAGGGGTGTCCTAGGGGATGAGAGGGGTGTCCTAGGGGATGAGAGGGGTGTCCTAGGGGGTGAGAGGGGTGTCCTAGGGGATGACAGGGTGTCCTAGGGGATGAGAGGGGTGTCCTAGGGGGTGAGAGGGGTGTCCTAGGGGATGAGAGGGGTGTCCTAGGGGATGAGAGGGGTGTGTCCTAGGGGATGAGAGGGGTGTCCTAGGGGATGAGAGGGGTGTCCTAGGGGATGACAGGGGTGTCCTAGGGGATGAGAGGGGTGTCCTAGGGGATGACAGGGGTGTCCTAGGGGATGAGAGGGGTGTCCTAGGGGTGAGGGGGGTGTCCTACGCTGTGGGCACCTCTGGGTATGAAACCCCCCCGGAAATTTCACAACACGTTTCAGGGAAAGGTGTACATCCATGAAAAAATCCATCAACAGAATCTGTCCTTAAAGCATTTGACGTAAGACGTGACACTTCGTAACACAGCCGTGCGTAGCCACGGAACTGTGGAAATGAGGAAATGTATTGTTTTAGAAAATCTACGGTGCTGGCGGAACTAAGTATTTTATTTTCAGTCACATATGTTATACAGGGTCCTTATTTTATCTGACAGATATCGCTCATCACTTCCCACCGCCAATGTGCCGCGTGTGTAAGCGGTCGTCCGAGTGAGACACGTTAATACGACAAAGGAGCCGACAGGAAGTGGCATAAGATGGTTGTCAGATAGAATAATGTCCCTACAGTTTGCAAACGGTCATTGGTGTCAGAACTTCGTTGCGAAATTTTTATTTTGTCTTGCTGACGAGGGTGGTGGTGGTGGTGGTGGTGGTGGTGTGGTGGTGGTGGTGGTGGTGGTGGTGACGGTGGTGAATGCCACATGAGCAACATTCTGACTTCCTATATTCCAGTTACATTCAACTTCATACACTGCAAGTCCAAACCACACAAACAATGTAACATAATGATCATCGTTGCACAGTTTTGTGTCATCATCATCATATGGACTGCATCATCAGTACAAAGCGATGTACTGATGATGCAGCAGCTTTATTATAACGAATAAACCAAAAGCACGTCAAACGCTGTTAGAGGAAGCCAGAACAAAAGCTTTGCAGTTCCTGTCTGACGTCATCAGTGGGTAAACGCGCGGACCGCCAGGTCAGTGAACACAAGTACTGAACACAGAGCGGCCATCTTGAGCACTACTGAACTGCATGCAGCTCAGTCCTTCTTGAGAAGCTAACAGGTCGTCAGCTAGTCAAGAAATTGCCCGCGTTTTATGGAACCCCAAGGTTCATTACCGCACTCACAACAGCCCGCCACCTGTCCCTATCCTAAGTAAGGCCCCATAACTAACTAACTAACTAACTAACACCATGTACCACAGTCCTTCTTGAGAAGCTAACAGGTCGTCAGCTAGTCAAGAAATTCCCCGCGTTTTATGGAACCCCAAGGTTCATTACCGCACTCACAACAGCCCGCCACCTGTCCCTATCCTAAGTAAGGCCCCATAACTAACTAACTAACTAACTAACACCATGTACCACAGTCCTTCTTGAGAAGCTAACAGGTCGTCAGCTAGTCAAGAAATTCCCCGCGTTTTATGGAACCCCAAGGTTCATTACCGCATTCACAACAGCCCGCCACCTGTCCCTATCCTAAGTAAGGCCCCATAACTAACTAACTAACTAACTAACTAACTAACTCCATACAGCACAGTCCTTCTTGAGAAGCTAACAGGTCGTCAGCTAGTCAAGAAATTCCCCGCGTTTTATGGAACCCCAAGGTTCATTACCGCATTCACAACAGCCCGCCACCTGTCCCTATCCTAAGTAAGGCCCCATAACTAACTAACTAACTAACTAACTCCATACAGCACAGTCCTTCTTGAGAAGCTAACAGGTCGTCAGCTAGTCAAGAAATTCCCCGCGTTTTATGGAACCCCAAGGTTCATTACCGCATTCACAACAGCCCGCCACCTGTCCCTATCCTAAGTAAGGCCCCATAACTAACTAACTAACTAACTCCATACAGCACAGTCCTTCTTGAGAAGCTAACAGGTCGTCAGCTAGTCAAGAAATTCCCCGCGTTTTATGGAACCCCAAGGTTCATTACCGCATTCACAACAGCCCGCCACCTGTCCCTATCCTGAGCCATATCAATCCAGTCCATGCCCCCCCAATCCCACTTCTTGAAGATCCATTTTAATATTATCATCCCATCTACGCCTGGGTTTTCCAAGTGGTCTCCTTCCCTCAGGTCTCCCCACCAAAATCCTGTATGCACCTCTCCCCTCACCCATACGTGCTACATGCCCCGCCCACCTCATTCTTCTTGATTTGATCACCCAATAATATTTGGTGATCAGTACAGATCATTAAGTTCCTCGTTATGTAGTCTTCTCCACTCCCCTGTTACCTCGTCCCTCTTAGGCCCAAATATCCCCCTCAGCACCCTATTCTCGAACACCCTCAGCCTATGTTCCTCCCTCAGTGTGACAGACCAAGTTTCACACCCATACAAAACATAATACAAAAATGTAAACAGCACAGTAGCCCTGTACACGTCATGAAGCCACATGCGGGGAGTGGAGGTACAGCGCCAATCGTTTTTAATCTCTGCACTAGACAGGTGGGTAGTCAACTTCAAGCCCCAGCCGATTTAACCCTACAGAACCGGTCTGAAAGTTCTGCAGAAAACTGTCTTGCCTTAATGGGAATCGAACTCCGGATCGCACAGCCCGTAGTCTAGTCACTATACTGACTGAGCTATCCCGGCTCAATACGTCACGTAATGTTATAACAGCTATCCAGGCTCAATACGTCACGTAATGTTATAACAGCTATCCCGGCTCAATACGTCACGTAATGTTATAACAGCTATCCCGGCTCAATACGTCACGTAATGTTATAACAGCTATCCAGGCTCAATACGTCACGTAATGTTATAACAGCTATCCAGTCTCAATACGTCACGTAATGTTATAACAGCTATCCAGGCTCAATACGTCACGTAATGTTATAACAGCTATCCAGGCTCAATACGTCACGTAATGTTATAACAGCTATCCCGGCTCAATACGTCACGTAATGTTATAACAGCTATCCCTGCTCAATACGTCACGTAATGTTATAACAGATATCCCTGCTCAATACGTCACGTAATGTTATAACAGCTATCCCGGCTCAATACGTCACGTAATGTTATAACAGCTATCCCGGATCAATATGTCACGTACTGTTATAACAGCTAACCGTCACCACGTGTTTTCACAGTCAACGGAGCCCAGCAGCACGTATATTGGAACGCGCTAAATTATTTTGGTTTAAGAAGGGCTACTCAAGTTCAGTGCCGTGCGGACCGCTGATCGGCGCCGTTTCCTTTCCACTAATTCCACAACTGTCAAGCTGACGCAGTTCATGACCGAAATGCGAGAATAATACAAAACGCAAGTGTCACCGTGACAGTCAGTGACTGCAGGCGCAGACGTTCTGTAACGAACAGACCGTCACGTCACCTCGCTGTGCCTTCTACACGTCTACACACTCCTGCTTGGCCTTCGGATTCAAAACTCGGCCCGGACACCACCCATCCCGTCTGGGAGTCGTGGTGTTCCTCAGTCACCTCACACATGTCAGGGCAGAACCTCAAATGTGCCACTATCCCTTCCTTCCCAAGTCACAATTCACCAATTACCGTCAGTCGGCGCTATATACAGGGTCACTACTTCATCTGACAGCTCGGTCAGTCGGCGCTATATACAGGGTCACTACTTCATCTGACAGCTCGGTCAGTCGGCGCTATATACAGGGTCACTACTTCATCTGACAGCTCGGTCAGTCGGCGCTATATACAGGGTCACTACTTCATCTGACAGCTCGGTCAGTCGGCGCTATATACAGGGTCACTACTTCATCTGACAGCTCGGTCAGTCGGCGCTATATACAGGGTCACTACTTCATCTGACAGCTCGGTCAGTCGGCGCTATATACAAGGTCACTACTTCATCTGACAGCTCGCATCACTGTTTCAGTCACACCGTTTGGCGTTACGGCACGCAGCACAGCGATCGCCGCTGTGCCAATATGCGGTGAGTCATCCAGTAGCTGCTTACGTCTTCTCCCTCGTCTTACCGTCACTTGTATCCTTCCCTCTAACTTTCCTTCAATCACATGTTTCAGAAGGCAGTTCCTACGCAAGATGTCACCAATCCAGTTAGCCTTTCTTCTTTTTATTGTATGTACGATATTCCTCTCCTCCTTCACTCTGTGTAATACTTCTTCATTTCTCACACGATCGGTCCAACTGATCTTCTCCATTCTTCTCCAACTTACCACAATTAAACAAAATGCACAAAACAGTCTCCGTCGACTCGTAGACACCTGTCACACGTCACAAAACTGTTGTTCATTGCGCATCGAGACGCCGGAAAGTAGATAGCGACAGCTGTCACGCCAATAATGTCCCTGTAGCATGCCTCAATAACGCATGAGTAATATTTTCAAATATCTGCATCGCCTCAGCAAACAATGCATATATTTTGAACAGTATTTCACGCAAAAAATGCACAATCGACGTATCTTTCTCGCCTTCTTGCATTATTGCCTTCACGGTTTATGCACTATGGCCTCAGCTCGACGCAAGGCCCCACCATTACACGACAATTACGAAGAACGCAAGTCAGCAACCTTGCTCAGAGCGGCATTCAAACCCGGAACTCAAATGTGTGTTGACCCAAAATATAAAGCCTTCAAATGAGTAGCTTGTCGGTATACTTAAGTCGCAGTACAAAGTGTCACAAACGTCAGTACAGCAGTCAATAGCGGTCGTACGAAAAAGCCAATGGCATGGCGTCTGCCTACACAGGAACACAGCGAAAGTGGATATACACAATGCTACAGAAGTAATTTGAAATCACCTCAACAATATTAATCTTTAAATCCAGTGGTTACTATATGTACCGCTAGGTTTAACATTCACAAATTCTACGTTCTGCCCACACAGTGTATTTATGTGTTTTTGTGTGGATCTCAGAACAAACAGCGATTATTTCACTGTACAGCATTAACTGACTGGTTTGTATAACTGAGACGGAGTGTGTTTACTGCGCGGTACGGACTTAATATTTATATATAATTCAGGTTTAACATTCACAAATTCTACGTTCTGCCCACACAGTGTATTTATGTGTTTTGTGTGGATCTCAGAACAAACAGCGATTATTTCATTGTACAGCATTAACTGACTGGTTTGTATAACTGAGACGGAGTGTGTTTACTGCGCGGTACGGACTGTATTTATGTGTTTTGTGTGGATCTCAGAACAAACAGCGATTATTTCACTGTACAGCATTAACTGACTGGTTTGTATAACTGAGACGGAGTGTGTTTACTGCGCGGTACGGACTGTATTTATGTGTTTTGTGTGGATCTCAGAACAAACAGCGATTATTTCACTGTACAACATTAACTGACTGGTTTGTATAACTGAGACGGAGTGTGTTTACTGCGCGGTACGGACTGTATTTATGTGTTTTGTGTGGATCTCAGAACAAACAGCGATTATTTCACTGTACAACATTAACTGACTGGTTTGTATAACTGAGACGGAGTGTGTTTACTGCGCGGTACGGACTGTGTTTATGTGTTTTGTGTGGATCTCAGAACAAACAGCGATTATTTCACTGTACAACATTAACTGACTGGTTTGTATAACTGAGACGGAGTGTGTTTACTGCGCGGTACGGACTGTATTTATGTGTTTTGTGTGGATCTCAGAACAAACAGCGATTATTTCACTGTACAACATTAACTGACTGGTTTGTATAACTGAGACGGAGTGTGTTTACTGCGCGGTACGGACTGTATTTATGTGTTTTGTGTGGATCTTAGAACAAACAGCTATTATTTCACTGTACAACATTAACTGACGTATGTTTACTGCGCGGTACGACTTCATACATAACGTACTTAACAGTCTTCAGCGGACAGTCAGTCGCCCGTCTCTCGCCGCGCAGGCACGGGTTCGATCCCAGGCCGGTCCATGTGAGATTTGTGGTGGGTAAAGTGGCACAGGGACAGGTTTCTGTCCCTGTGCCACTTCTGGTTCCCCCCGTCCCACCGATGGTCCATATTCGTCTTATCAGAAGCAGATAAAGTCTGCCAACCTTCAAAGCAACGCTCTGTCAGATATCGTAAGCACCGGACAGACAACTGCTTTCACACTGCACGTTAGTCCGCAGTCACCTCGACTCGACATAATTAGCGAAAATATTTATAAAGCAAATCAACAGCGAAATTGTCTTCTGAAATGTACGGGCAACATTCCTGAAATTCGTGTTCCTTAGATGTTGCATTCAATTTCATTGGACTCCGACTCTGTAAGCATAACTGCGGACAATTACTTCTTGTTTCTGACTAAAACAGAATCAGACAAACCTGACAGCTATATTCATGCAAGAGCAGTGGTCCCGCAAAGGCAACAGTCTAGCCTGTCCCATACGACAGGGCCTAAGGATTTACGCCACACCCGGTATAACACGTGTTTCACTGCAAGTATCATCATGATCGCTTCCGGTGTTTCAACAAGTTGCTGATGGAGGCGCCGGACAACTGATACCGTCGAGTTAGCGGTCTGTATCTGAGGATCAAAATGAATGCGAGGTACGATGTTAGGCACTGCAGGCAATGTGAGGCACATAGCGTCTGTAGCGCTGTTAACATGAGACAGTTCAAAGTACACGTAGTGTCAGCACGCAAATACAGCAAGTCTGTAGCGCTGTTAACATGACACAGTTCAAAGTACACGTAGTGTCAGCACGCAAATACAGCAAGTCTGTAGCGCTGTTAACATGACACAGTTCAAAGTACACGTAGTGTCAGCACGCAAATACAGCAAGTCTGTAGCGCTGTTAACATGACACAGTTCAAAGTACACGTAGTGTCAGCACGCAAATACAGCAAGTCTGTAGCGCTGTTAACATGACACAGTTCAAAGTACACGTAGTGTCAGCACGCAAATACAGCAAGTCTGTAGCGCTGTTAACATGACACAGTTCAAAGTACACGTAGTGTCAGCACGCAAATACAGCAAGTCTGTAGCGCTGTTAACATGACACAGTTCAAAGTACACGTAGTGTCAGCACACAAATACAGCAAGTCTGTAGCGCTGTTAACATGACACAGTTCAAAGTACACGTAGTGTCAGCACGCAAATACAGCAAGTCTGTAGCGCTGTTAACATGACACAGTTCAAAGTACACGTAGTGTCAGCACGCAAATACAGCAAGTCTGTAGCGCTGTTAACATGACACAGTTCAAAGTACACGTAGTGTCAGCACGCAAATACAGCAAGTCTGTAGCGCTGTTAACATGACACAGTTCAAAGTACACGTAGTGTCAGCACGCAAATACAGCAAGTCTGTAGCGCTGTTAACATGACACAGTTCAAAGTACACGTAGTGTCAGCACGCAAATACAGCAAGTCTGTAGCGCTGTTAACATGACACAGTTCAAAGTACACGTAGTGTCAGCACGCAAATACAGCAAGTCTGTAGCGCTGTTAACATGACACAGTTCAAAGTACACGTAGTGTCAGCACACAAATACAGCAAGTCTGTAGCGCTGTTAACATGACACAGTTCAAAGTACACGTAGTGTCAGCACGCAAATACAGCAAGTCTGTAGCGCTGTTAACATGACACAGTTCAAAGTACACGTAGTGTCAGCACGCAAATACAGCAAGTCTGTAGCGCTGTTAACATGACACAGTTCAAAGTACACGTAGTGTCAGCACGCAAATACAGCAAGTCTGTAGCGCTGTTAACATGACACAGTTCAAAGTACACGTAGTGTCAGCACGCAAATACAGCAAGTCTGTAGCGCTGTTAACATGACACAGTTCAAAGTACACGTAGTGTCAGCACGCAAATACAGCAGTCTGTAGCGCTGTGTACATGACACAGTTCAAAGTACACGTAGTGTCAGCACGCAAATACAGCAAGTCTGTAGCGCTGTTACATGACACAGTTCAAAGTACACGTAGTGTCAGCACGCAAATACAGCAAGTCTGTAGCGCTGTTAACATGACACAGTTCAAAGTACACGTAGTGTCAGCAAGCAAATACAGCAAGTCTGTAGCACTGTTAACATGAGACACAGTTCAAAGTACACGTAGTGTCAGCACGCAAATACAGCAAGTCTGTAGCGCTGTTAACATGACACAGTTCAAAGTACACGTAGTGTCAGCACGCAAATACAGCAAGTCTGTAGCACTGTTAACATGACACAGTTCAAAGTACACGTGGTGTCAGCACGCAAATACAGCAAGTCTGTAGCACTGTTAACATGACACAGTTCAAAGTACACGTGGTGTCAGCACGCAAATACAGCAAGTCTGTAGCACTGTTAACATGACACAGTTCAAAGTACACGTAGTGTCAGCACGCAAATACAGCAAGTCTGTAGCACTGTTAACATGACACAGTTCAAAGTACACGTAGTGTCAGCACGCAAATACAGCAAGTCTGTAGCACTGTTACATGACACAGTTCAAAGTACACGTAGTGTCAGCACGCAAATATAGCAAGTCTGTAGCGCTGTTAACCCGAAGAAACGTCCCCCGTGTCCTCTGCATCGGGTGCTGGAGATTGTCTGGGTACCGTGAAAGCGTGACAAATTCACTGTCCATGCCCAAATCGAACCCCTATCCCCCTGTCGCCCAGCTCACAGCCTAGTCGCTACATCGACTGAGCTATCCCGACTTGCGACATTACTTGGGACAGCACACAATCATATCATATCCTTTATTTCAGGTACAGCGATGTGAAATAAGCTACTATTAGACGAATCTTTGCGGGTCTGTTATCTTGTGGAGTTTGCTGTTTCCGAGTATTGGTACAGCTGGAACGCAATGTTAAGTGGGACTTACCCTCAAACTACGTGATATATGACGTCAGCACATAGAAAACATAAAGTTTGCAGCAATAAGTAGCACAAGCTCAATTTGCGCCGAGGTGCCAGACACTGAAGAACACAGATCGAGATGTTGCGAGTTGTTCAAACCGCGCTGGGCCTGCTGCTGTGCACGCAACTAGCAAGTAAGTCGACACTGACACGTTGTAATTGCTGTATGTTTAACATTCAGCAATTCTACGTTCTGCCCACACAGTGTATTTATGTGTTTTGTGTGGATCTCAGAACAAACAGCGATTATTTCACTGTACAACATTAACTGACTGGTTTGTATAACTGAGACGGAGTGTGTTTACTGCGCGGTACGAACTGTATTTATGTGTTTTGTGTGGATCTCAGAACAAACAGCGATTATTTCACTGTACAACATTAACTGACTGGTTTGTATAACTGAGACGGAGTGTGTTTACTGCGCGGTACGGACTGTATTTATGTGTTTTGTGTGGATCTCAGAACAAACAGCGATTATTTCACTGTACAACATTAACTGACTGGTTTGTATAACTGAGACGGAGTGTGTTTACTGCGCGGTACGGACTGTATTTATGTGTTTTGTGTGGATCTCAGAACAAACAGCGATTATTTCACTGTACAACATTAACTGACTGGTTTGTATAACTGAGAAGGAGTGTGTTTACTGCGCGGTACGGACTGTATTTATGTGTTTTGTGTGGATCTCAGAACAAACAGCGATTATTTCACTGTACAACATTAACTGACTGGTTTGTATAACTGAGAAGGAGTGTGTTTACTGCGCGGTACGGACTGTATTTATGTGTTTTGTGTGGATCTCAGAACAAACAGCGATTATTTCACTGTACAACATTAACTGACTGGTTTGTATAACTGAGAAGGAGTGTGTTTACTGCGCGGTACGGACTGTATTTATGTGTTTTGTGTGGATCTCAGAACAAACAGCGATTATTTCACTGTACAACATTAACTGACTGGTTTGTATAACTGAGACGGAGTGTGTTTACTGCGCGGTACGGACTGAATCTTTATATATAATTCAGGTTAACCTAGTCTTTAATAAAATGTTGTGTCTTATATTTGGACAAAAACAAGGTTATTTCGTTTCGAGGAACATTAGAAGTCCAACACAAATAAGTGATAGCAACAAAGTGAACAGTTCAGATCATAACCCACCGAGAAACTTCAAAACGTATACCGGACCGCTAACAGTGCTACACAGTCATATTTCCACGCCAGTTGTCTACTATAGCGAACGTGCTATTAGCGGTATTATTTTAGTCCTAAAATTAACTTCCTGGTTCTGAGACTCGAAGGCTCAACACGAATGATAGAAAAGTGTCACTTCACGATAGATCAGATGGAGACAGGAGGCTCCTCTGACTCGCTGCCACCTGTCTACTGCACTAGCAGGCAGCAAGCTTTACGTTTCCTTAGTAATTATTGCAATAACAAAATGTTATGGCGACAGCTGGTGATGATTAGTGGAACATGGAGGGAAGTGGTCGTGCCCAATATGCAGCACTATCACGAGGGCCGGCCTTAGGCCGATTGGACCGATTTGACGCAATCGGGCCCCGCGCTTACGGGGGCCCCGCGTTCATGGGGTATTCGCGCATTAGTAATTTTTAAAAATGATAAAAATTCGACCATTTTAATTTTTCATCCCAACTTACGTTAATACACCAAAATGCTAGTCCTTTTTTTTTGCTCTGCACGATAACTTTTGGGGGCCCGCCACAAGGATCGCAATCGGGCCCCGCGTTTGCTAAGGCCGGCACTGACTATCACGGCATTAGCCTGCAGGGTCCGACCGTCAGGCTAAGGCGCCTCCAGGCAAACACTTGAATGCAGCTAAGCCTGGACCGTGATGCGATGTTGTAGCCACTACCAGCACAATACGACCATCTTGTTGGCCTTGTGACTGGGAATCACTCGGCTTGTTGACGTCGGCACGCACTGCAGGGCAACGGTTCATGGTCAGGACATCCAACGGAAGTCCTTGCGTCGAATCCTATCACATACAGCAAGAAATCAGACATTCTTTTCGCCAACTGAAAAGTGGTAATTTATTTCGAGACTGAAATCGCCCTTAACACCAGTAATGGCAGCTCACCAGGTGAACGGGCTTACAAGAAATTCTTTGTTCATTAACCCTTTAAAGACTATCAACAACGTGAAATAACTTTCTATCCAACGATCCCCGATTTCCGGAATAGCATTGTTTTTTGGAAGGTTCGTCCGTTTGCCCTTCTGGTAAGAGCACCATGTATGAAGATGAGCAGGGATCATTGGTGGAATGATACTGACAGGGGTATTTCACAGTACTTGGAGAAAAACGTGTCGCAGTGCCAATCTATCCATCACAAATCGCAGAGGGACTGACCTGATATCGAATCTGGGCTTCCGCGACGACAGACCGGCGAATAACTGCCTGAGCCATGGTACGGCCTAAAGAAGAGAATTCACCTGAATTGCATTTAAAGATTCAGTCCGTACCGCGCAGTAAACACACTCCGTCTCAGTTATACAAACCAGTCAGTTAATGTTGTACAGTGAAATAATTGCTGTTTGTTCTGAGATCCACACAAAACACATAAATACAGTCCGTACCGCGCAGTAAACACACTCCGTCTCAGTTATACAAACCAGTCAGTTAATGTTGTACAGTGAAATAATCGCTGTTTGTTCTGAGATCCACACAAAACACATAAATACAGTCCGTACCGCGCAGTAAACACACTCCGTCTCAGTTATACAAACCAGTCAGTTAATGTTGTACAGTGAAATAATTGCTGTTTGTTCTGAGATCCACACAAAACACATAAATACAGTCCGTACCGCGCAGTAAACACACTCCGTCTCAGTTATACAAACCAGTCAGTTAATGTTGTACAGTGAAATAATCGCTGTTTGTTCTGAGATCCACACAAAACACATAAATACAGTCCGTACCGCGCAGTAAACACACTCCGTCTCAGTTATACAAACCAGTCAGTTAATGCTGTACAGTGAAATAATCGCTGTTTGTTCTGAGATCCACACAAAACACATAAATACAGTCCGTACCGCGCAGTAAACACACTCCGTCTCAGTTATACAAACCAGTCAGTTAATGTTGTACAGTGAAATAATCGCTGTTTGTTCTGAGATCCACACAAAACACATAAATACAGTCCGTACCGCGCAGTAAACACACTCCGTCTCAGTTATACAAACCAGTCAGTTAATGTTGTACAGTGAAATAATCGCTGTTTGTTCTGAGATCCACACAAAACACATAAATACAGTCCGTACCGCGCAGTAAACACACTCCGTCTCAGTTATACAAACCAGTCAGTTAATGTTGTACAGTGAAATAATCGCTGTTTGTTCTGAGATCCACACAAAACACATAAATACAGTCCGTACCGCGCAGTAAACACACTCCGTCTCAGTTATACAAACCAATCACTTAATGCTGTACAGTGAAATAATCGCTGTTTGTTCTGAGATCCACACAAAACACATAAATACAGTCCGTACCGCGCAGTAAACACACTCCGTCTCAGTTATACAAACCAGTCAGTTAATGTTGTACAGTGAAATAATCGCTGTTTGTTCTGAGATCCACACAAAACACATAAATACACTGTGTGGGCAGAACGTACAATTTGTGAATGTTAAACCTGAATTATATATAAAGACTCAGTCCGTACCGCGCAGTAAACACACTCCACTGCGCTACAAACACCAATCGGTTGCGTGGCCAGCAATGAAACAACAGTCAATATAACACAGGCCAAGACTCAAGTCTTCTGGTACGTTCCGACGTTCCGACGTGTAGACTGGTAAACAGTTACCGACGTTTCAGAGTACCACATGCCTTTATCTTCAGGGTGACGCACAGTGTCACGTTGTCCAAAAAAGAGTCACTCTTCTTGAACAGCTTGACTCTGAAGATGTAGGCGGCGCGCTCCTCCGAAACGTCGCAACATCACAGAACACTTGATCTGAAGCAGTACCGCTGTGAGAACCTCACTAAGACGACAGCGACTGCTGTCAGATGCCGCAATGTGCGTCTTGGTTAGCGCAGTTCTTATTAGGCGTCCGCCTTATATGCGAACCACGTCCGCCCCTCCGTCCGTCTTATCCGTAACCGACTAGCGACTAAAGTCTGTCGGATGTTCATGAAATTCGGCATAGCATTTTCACAAAAAGTTGTCCACCAAGCACGAGTTTCGTGAAAATCGGATCAATGACGTCATACTTTTCTTAATGGCATACATTAATTTCTATCCGTACTTTCCACACTGTGGCGCAGTTGGTTGAGGCACTGCGCTACAAGCCGGAAGGTCGCTGGTTCGATTCCCGATGTTGTAATTGGAATTTTTCATTGACATAATCCTTCCGGTCGTACTATGGCCCTGGGGTCGACTCAGCCTCTAACAGAAATGAGTACTAGGAATATTTCCAATGGGGTAAAGGCGGCCGGTGCGTAGGGCTGACAACCTTACCACCTTCATGTGCCGATTGTCTACAAATCTGTAGCCTCAACCTCCTAGAACCCTAAGGGCCTGTCCAGGCCTGTAATGGGATTGCTGTACCTTTACCTTTACCTTTACCTTTACCTTTACCTTTACCTTAACCTTCACCTTCACCTTCACCTTCACCTTCCGCACTCAATGTCCCATTCAGGTGAGCACAGCAGTCCGCTGCACATAATGCCGTTCAGCATTAGTGAGTTCCTCAAAATCAGCGCAGGTAAGGCCGTATAGCGAAACCTCCCGACACACGGAACGTAAAGAACGCCCTGTATACCACGCCACTTCTTTTCTTCCAGCGTCCGTCTGTCCCGATACTGTGTCCCGACAGGACTGGGGTGCAGCGCCCCCCGTCAGTCGCCAGAACCTCACTTCTCTCCCGGCGCCGTACGTCGTCATCCACCACACATACATACCCGCATTTTGCAACAGCACTGGGGCCTGCGAGGTCGCAATGCGCGGCATGCAGAGCTACCATCAGCAGACACAGCACTGGTCAGACATCGGCTACAAGTGAGTATCCACACGTCACGGCGTGTTCCCACGACTGGTGTACTTGACAAATGCGCAAATGATCGTGCACTGTACAAGGAGCCAAGTGAATAATTGTCACGCTTAGTAATTAAACCGACAAATGTACTTTATTGGGGAATAACAGCTAAATGTCTACAATCTGCCTCCTCCATGTTTCGACCCCTCCTGGGCCATCATCAAGGAGTATCGGCTACAAGAGGAAGTTAGAATATAGTATACTTGTTGGTTAATTAGTAGTTCGTGCAGTGAAACACAGCGCTATCATTGTCACGCTGTTCCCACAAATTGTTTATTTGGCAAACATTCGTAATCACGAGTCTCGACTTCTTAGAAAACAAACATTTGGGATTTCTTTGATTTGTGTCAAATTTACCGACAGACGGTGGGAACAAGACACTGGCCAATATTTGTACAAGTACAATGTTCCCACGACGTGGCAACTATCCACAAGTGACACAGTTTGTCCACTATACCACTTCTGACAGTATGACTTAACAGTAAGCGGTTTGTTTGTTTGTTTGTTTGTTTGTGTGCGCGCGTTACACTTTCAGTTTACGGCTTTAATCGTCGACCTCGCTGTATCGTTCGATAACAGTAAGATGAGGAAGGAATATGAGAGAAAGGGCGAAAAGGATAAAAATGCTAAAGTGTACACAGCAAATGGGGGAGACGTGGCGTTTATTTATGGGCAAATGTGTTGACAGAAGAATAAATGAAATAATTAATTAATGTCGCAGTTTCATAACATCGAACTGTACGGTGGCGGTATGGCCTACTGCACTGTCAAGTGTGCCGCTGGTCAGAAGTTACGAAGCAGGCAGCTTGCTCCTCCCTAACCTTCGTACCAACCCACAAGACACACTGTGTCATAGCCCAGAAGAGCAACACACGAATCTTCACCGCCATGAAAATACAGACAACACCCATTAAATGGGAAGATCATCAGCGGTAAGAAGGTAAGGATCTGGAAGGGAACGATCATGGATTTGTCCAGAATTTCCCGGTACTTGCCACGGTAGACAGAACGAAACGAGGAAACCTCAGTTAGCACTGTCACGACTAAGAATAACCTGAATACATTTAAATATTCAGTTCGTACCGCGCAGTAAACACACTCCGTCTCAGTTATACAAACCAGTCAGTTAATGTTGTACAGTGAAATAATCGCTGTTTGTTCTGAGATCCACATAAAACACATAAATACAGTCCGTACCGCGCAGTAAACACACTCCGTCTCAGTTATACAAACCAGTCAGTTAATGCTGTACAGTGAAATAATCGCTGTTTGTTCTGAGATCCACATAAAACACATAAATACAGTCCGTACCGCGCAGTAAACACACTCCGTCTCAGTTATACAAACCAGTCAGTTAATGTTGTACAGTGAAATAATCGCTGTTTGTTCTGAGATCCACACAAAACACATAAATACAGTCCGTACCGCGCAGTAAACACACTCCGTCTCAGTTATACAAACCAGTCAGTTAATGCTGTACAGTGAAATAATCGCTGTTTGTTCTGAGATCCACACAAAACACATAAATACAGTCCGTACCGCGCAGTAAACACACTCCGTCTCAGTTATACAAACCAGTCAGTTAATGTTGTACAGTGAAATAATCGCTGTTTGTTCTGAGATCCACACAAAACACATAAATACAGTCCGTACCGCGCAGTAAACACACTCCGTCTCAGTTACACAAACCAGTCAGTTAATGTTGTACAGTGAAATAATCGCTGTTTGTTCTGAGATCCACACAAAACACATAAATACAGTCCGTACCGCGCAGTAAACACACTCCGTCTCAGTTATACAAACCAGTCAGTTAATGTTGTACAGTGAAATAATTGCTGTTTGTTCTGAGATCCACACAAAACACATAAATACACTGTGTGGGCAGGAAGTAGAATTTGTGAATGTTAAACGTTGTGGTACGTATAGTAACCACTGGGCTTTAAAGGGTTAATACAGATGGTGACCAAGTTTAGGTTCGAACCGTGTGTCTCTCGAACACGAGAACGTACTATGAATGCTTCAGTTGACGGCTGTCCGCTGTGCAGGTGACACGTTGTACTGAAGCGCCTAACAAGGAAGTTTCCATGCTGCAGCTTCGCGGCACACACCGCGGGCAGAGAAGTTGCATAAATGACAGAACCTCCAGATTCAGGCCTTTGTGACGTGACGCTGTGTAGTTCCTGGCGCGTCGAAGGACGCAGTGCGCACATCCTCACACTTGATATGTGATCAGTTTCAAATGCCCTAACGAGCAAATCAGAACTTACCTACGGTACTCTCCTTATAGCATTTCTCAATGTTGTTACATTTTATTTCTAAATATTATTTTCATGCGATTGTCGTTAAGAACCAGATGGTAGGGCAAGCAGAACAGCTGAAATACTTAGGATGTAATATAAGCCATAAATATCATATACCGGTATCTATAACCGAGACGGAGTGTGTTTACTGCGCGGTACGGACTGTATTTATGTGTTTTGTGTGGATCTCAGAACAAACAGCGATTATTTCACTGTACAGCATTAACTGACTGGTTTGTATAACTGAGACGGAGTGTGTTTACTGCGCGGTACGGACTGTATTTATGTGTTTTGTGTGGATCTCAGAACAAACAGCGATTATTTCACTGTACAACATTAACTGACTGGTTTGTATAACTGAGACGGAGTGTGTTTACTGCGCGGTACGGACTGTATTTATGTGTTTTGTGTGGATCTCAGAACAAACAGCGATTATTTCACTGTACAGCATTAACTGACTGGTTTGTATAACTGAGACGGAGTGTGTTTACTGCGCGGTACGAACTGTATTTATGTGTTTTGTGTGGATCTCAGAACAAACAGCGATTATTTCACTGTACAGCATTAACTGACTGGTTTGTATAACTGAGACGGAGTGTGTTTACTGCGCGGTACGGACTCAGTATTTAAATGTAACTCAGTTTAATCTTGGTCTTAGAGATTTAAACGACACAGAACATGACTGCCGACAGATAAGGTTCCGGCATGCATAGCGGCTGGACAGTGACAGACTGCCCGAAGGCGTAAGCAAGTCAGGGATGACTGGGAAGAGAAGCAGGGACATTAGAAGTCGGAACAGGCATTACTGCCTAAGTCGTGAAGCGAAGAATAAAAACAAAGTTACTTTTGACACCAGCGCCAGCAACACACAAGCTGTCTCTTTGCCTCACACTTCGTACATCAGGCCCACCTGGGTCCTGCCACGTGTTAACAGTGCAGTCCTTCCTGCACCTTCCAATTGCACGTCACGCCTTCATCTCGCCAAGCACGCTGTTTTGCAGGAATGTAGCCCTCGTGTTTGGCGAACGACATGACAAGCGTTACGCTTTACGACACTCAACTGCTACGCTGAACGGCAACAAAACTACGTCAACCAAAGCAGTCAAGGAAACGCGTCATTCGAGTCAAGATTTGAACCAAAAACCTCACGAATACGAGGCAGCAGTGCTGCCAACACGACGGCGCATTCGGTCGTTAAGCATCATGCCAACAACTGGTATATTTGATAAACACTTGTCAGTTGTATTTGCCACATCGTGGGAACGGTGCACTTGTACAACCATTGGCCACTTGCCCGTTTCTCACCAACCGTTGGTAGATGTGACGCAAGTGAAAGGCACCAGCAGTGTCTGTTTAGTCTTCAGTAAGTGGCACACCGCTGTGCTTCCGTCTGCACACTCTGACCGTCAAGGTGTGCAGACGGAAGCCGATACTTGTTTGCTTAGCAGGTACAACTTGCTGCGTTCCCATGACTCGTTTATACTTGACAAGAAGACAAGTGGTACGTGTCTGTCTGTCTGTCTGTGTGTGGATAATCAGTACAATTCGATATGCCTTACATATCCTGGCAAAGTATACGAGTCGTGGAAACGCAGTCACAACGACCAGGCAAACATTCGGCAATGTATCCAAGCACGAATTTTTGTCAAATAAACCAGTCGTGGAAACAGTACGACAATTATTCGCTTGGTTCACAGTAAAGCAGACAATTACTAACACAGCTATAAAATACAAGTACACCAGTCGTGTAACGCAGCTTGATACACGTGCAGTTTTGTGCTTGGACAGCTAGCACGATCGTTCGAACAACATTTACTCCGAAACACGGTCACTGATTACCACCACCATCATTTGTCTTCACAGTTTCTGTGTTGGAGGCACTGGCGAGGTGTACGAAGGCAGAGGATGGGACGTCGTGGGGACACACGCGCCGAACTACAACGACCGCAGTACTGGCATCTGCTTCATCGGAGATTTCCGCAGTAAGTCACTTCCGTGACCTTACAGTAACTCTAATATTAGTGCTAATGAGTAAAACAGAACTGCTAAGTGCAGTTCATCAGAATCCCAGGGCACTTGCTTAGTGTGAGGTTATAAGGGCCTAAATGCGCTATTTGACGAAGTTATCAGTTGCGTCAGTGGTAGACGAATGTCTGAGTGCGGGGTAATGGTGGAATGGTACTGAAGGAACAGCTGTCCCAGAGCGCCTTGCCCACCATAAATCCTACATGGATTGGCCTAGCATCGAACCCGAATCGTCGTTCGACTCCCGTCAGGCGCAAGACAGTTTCCTCTTCTCCGAAGGACAAGACTGGCTCTGGGTCCACCAAGCCTGGTATTCAATGGGTCCCGGGTTTTCTCTCCCAGGGGGTAAAGCGGCCGGGGTATGAAGGTGACCAGTCAACTCCGTCTTCTATCGAGGTTAAAAGAATACGTGAACCTACAGTCATTCCCCCCATACGCCGCATTCGTACGAACGTACGACTACTACGGCGTCTGGGTGCTCTTTGTTACCGTATCGGTTGCTGATTTATTTAAAGACGCTCTGGACGCTTTCGATTTCGTGGCGTCGAATGACGCGTGAATAATGAAATAACAGACAATACAGTCTAACGCAATTATCTTTATTATAAAAGCAATATTTTTTTTTATAAAATTGCTATATGTTTCGACCTGCTCGGGACATCATCAGGCTTACAAAAATATGTAAATGGAGGCAGTTGTGTATCATTGCAGTTATCATTCCATAGACTCAGGTCTCATCCTTACAACGACATTACAATTGTACTGAAACTTCGCCATATTGTGGCTGTTAGACTGTACCGTCCATTTTGATAATTTTTGAAACGCAGCGTGCTGTGGTCCTCCAACATCGTGCATAACAAACCGAAAAGTGTGACGAAGTAGTGGTCGCGGCGTAGTCTACGGTGCTCACTCGGTTATCCCGAGAAGCACTGACAAAAACCATGAAAATCCTGTTAGGATACGCGATCTGCCTGCCGAGATCTAAACCCGGGACCTTCCGAATACACAGAGGCAGTGGTAAGCACTCGACCGCGTTTTGGGTCTAGGTAACTTACAGAATTGTTATTGGTTGAGGCACTGCACTACAAGCCGGAAGGTCGCGGGTTCGATTCCCGATGGTGTCATTGGAATTTTTCATTGACATAAACTTTCCGGTCGCACTATGGCCCTGGGGTCGACTCAGCCTCTAACAGAAATGAGTACCAGGAATACTTCCTGGGGGGTAAAGGCGGCCGGTGCTTTGGGCTGACAACCTTACCATCTCCATGTGCCGATTGTCTATAAATCTGGGAGCCTCAACCTCCTGGAAACCTAACGGCCTGTCCAGGCCTGTAATGGGATTGCTTTACCGTTTTTTACCAGCCGAGCTGCCGACGCCGGAGATGCTAGCAGCAGCAAAGTCGCTGATAGCGTGTGGGGTGGAGCGCGGGTCAGTGTCTGCCGACTACAAGCTGTTGGGACACAGCCAGGTGCGCAGCACGGAGTGTCCGGGCACGGCACTGCTCAACGAGATCAAGACATGGCCGCAGTGGGACGCACTGAACAGCACTAGCACTTAGCTGTGTCACATGACCGGCCGGCACGTCACGTGGTCTCACTGGCACCCGCTACACAATACCACTGTCTGGCTCAATCACATGTCGCTTGAGTGCTCCAGCGTGGCTCGACGGCTTTAGATGGTAAACTGGTGTAACTGTGGTTTTGTAAATGTCATGGTTACGTCACAATTAGCAAACGTTTATAGCTGGCACAAATATTACCACCAGATTTCAATTACCATAGGCGAAAAAGCCAACGACTACCGGCATGCCCCACCGACACTGCCATTCAGGTAGGTTGGTACAGGACATCCACACCCAGTCCATATTGACACCTGCTGCTAACATCTGTGCCTGCTGTAAACTTATAACACTGACATAATAACTGCAGGTAACCAGTGCCAATGAATCCTCACTGAATCTTACAACTGCAGGTAACCAGTGCCAATGAATCCTCACTGAATCTTACAACTGCAGGTAACCAGTGCCAATGAATCCTCACTGAATCTTACAACTGCAGGTAACCAGTGCCAATGAATCCTCACTGAATCTTACAACTGCAGGTAACCAGTGCCAATGAATCCTCACTGAATCTTACAACTGCAGGTAACCAGTGCCAATGAATCCTCACTGAATCTTACAACTGCAGGTAACCAGTGCCAATGAATCCTCACTGAATTTGTAAATAATGTATTACAAGGGTATAATTTTGCATTAACGAAAAGCTCGTTCATTGCAAAAAAAAAAAAGAGCAAATTAAAAAGAAACTTGTGCTTATAACAGCGATAAATAATTACTGTAAGTCTGCATGTGCCATTAAAACAGTACACATCAAAATCAAAATTTTTATTAATTTTGCAACCCAGAAAACCATGAGATGGAGGACGGAGTTTACATCTGTGACAGGAGAGGCACACTGAGTAACTGCGTGGCAGTCCTGCGTACAACGCACCACACGCATTTCATTAACCAACTTTACAGCATTGCAGTATTTATTTTGAGAGCTATTTACGTCTGACCATAAACTGGACGTAACGTAACGTAACGGTTTGCAGCGCGGCACAAAGACGTCCTTTTTATTTTAAACTGCCACGCAATACAAATCTACACCGAGGAATGTCATCACAGGCTTTTGGCAGCCAAACGGATCAAATTATTCAATTTTGGACCGCGCAGCTAGTTACATCACGAGCTACACTTTTTAGGGTTACGAATGAAAAACAGAGGGAAGTTAGCACTCTGCATTTATCGGCATGTAGGCCTATCGATCTACTGACGTTAAGTGCGTCAGCTAACGACGCTGTGAATTGCTACGACTATGCGGCGTCGGTGGTAGAAAAATCGGGCAAAAATGCATTTACGTCATTGAACAATGTATGAATGTCCCTCAGCCCATCTAAATTCGCGATTGCTAGGCAACTTTTTTGAAGACAGTGCCTATACCAAATTTCATAAAAATTCGCCAAACGATGTCGCCGATAATAGGTCACAGGCAAACGGACAGACGGATATGACCCCTACATAAGGCGTTATGTTCTACTTCGCACAGAATGCCTACGAAGTACACAGTGGTCTTGACCTCCAGTGGTGTAGGGTCACACTAATGTACGCTAAAAGTATATCAGCTGTCTCAAATGTGGAAATGGGGGAGAAACAGATAGACATAGTCAGACAATACAGCGACCTATAAACAGACAGACAGTCAGACAATACAGCGACCTATAAACAGACAGACATAGTCAGACAATACAGCGACCTATAAACAGAGCATACAATACAGCGACCTATAAACAGACAGGACAATACAGCGACCTATAAACAGACAGACATAGTCAGACAATACAGCGACCTATAAACAGACATACAATACAGCGACCTATAAACAGACAGACAATACAGCGACCTATAAACAGACAGACAGTCAGACAATACAGCGACCTATAAACAGACAGACATAGTCACAGACAAATACAGCGACCTATAAACAGACAGACAGTCAGACAATACAGCGACCTATAAACAAGACAAACACATAAAAAAACATAGTCAGACAATACAGCGACCTATAAACAGACAGACATAGTCAGACAATACAGCGACCTATAAACAGACAGACATAGTCAGACAATACAGCGACCTATAAACAGACAGACATAGTCAGACAATACAGCGACCTATAAACAGACAGAAAAGTCAGACAATACAGCGACCTATAAACAGACAGACATAGTCAGACAATACAGCGACCTATAAACAGACAGACAGTCAGACAATACAGCGACCTATAAACAGACAGACAGTCAGACAATACAGCGACCTATAAACAGTACAGACATAGTCAGACAATACAGCGACCTATAAACAGTCAGACATAGTCAGACAATACAGCGACCTATAAACAGACAGACAGTCAGACAATACAGCGACCTATAAACAGACAGACAGTCAGACAATACAGCGACCTATAAACAGACAGACAGTCAGACATACAATAACAGCGACCAACATCAGATCAAAGTGCTTTAGAGGAAAGAAGTTAGGCTGCAAAATTCAGTTCTAACGTCACAGAAAACATGCTGCATTCCCTTCACAAATATCAGTCGGTTTGTGTTTAACGAAATAACGTCTAAGCTGAAAAATAATACGAAATCTTCAAGGCCAAATACACACTGTGGGCAAAATACAGAGTTTTTAACATTAATGCAGGTGGTACATATAGTAACCACTGTGCTTTAAAGGGTTAAACTACTAGCAGAGAAACGACACAGCCTCGTCGATTTGCCTCAAATCTACTGTTCCACGACGCACACCGATAGATATTCGGACGGAACTCATTAGCAGCACTTTGTAAAGCAATGCCAGCCACTCATTACCTCAAAATCTCGTCTGTCGATCCACGAAACAGCTCCGTCTCACTTGTCTTTGGACGTCACCACAGCAACCTCCACTCGCGGCGCATTGCCTATCGAACGTCAAAGTCTGCAAGGACCCACAGTGCAATATTGACAGAACGCACCGGTGTCAAAACTGGTCAAAGTCTGCAAGGACCCACAGTGCAATATTGACAGAACGCACCGGTGTCAAAACTGGTCAAAGTCTGCAAGGACCCACAGTGCAATATTGACAGAACGCACCGGTGTCAAAACTGGTCCCGAAATTTACCTTTTGCCACCTGATTCTCATACTCCGAAAATATTCCCTGATTATTCACCAAAAACAGAAGAATTTTTTCCCAATGGCTCGACAGCCCCTTGGGGGCCTATGCCGCCTCATTTTTCGAGGCTTCACGATCACACTTTAGACACACCACAATCGGTAGGACTCCTCTGGACGAGTGATCAGCTCGTCGCACAGACCTCTACCTGACAACACACAACACTCACAAGAGTCAGACGTCCGTGCCCTAGGTGGGATTCGAACCCACGATCCTAGTAAGCGAGCGGCCTCAGACCCACGCCTTAGACCGCGCGGCCACTGGGATCGGCCAAACAGAAGATTACTTACTTCATAATCACACACACCATGACAGCTACCTGCTCAGGGAAACAATCAAAGAGACACCCTGTATATTAAATTACACGGTTATTTCGTAACAGAAATATCGACGCCTGTAAACCTGCAACCAAAACTACGCCCCGAAGTGGCATTACTATAAAACAGAACAAGAACTGCCCACGTGCTGACGTGCTGACGTATGCTGATTTGTTACGGAAATAGCCAATAGAAACTCGACAAAACAGAACTGCCACCGTGGGAACTTTCTGCTACATTCCTGGTCAAACCGCCGTTGTGCACTGTCACAGGTGCTTGTGTTCCGTCGGTAAGCCACGGTAACAATTGTGTTCCGTCGGTAAGCCACGGTAACAATTGTGTTCCGTCGGTAAGCCACGGTAACAATTGTGTTCCGTCGGTAAGCCACGGTAACAATTGTGTTCCGTCGGTAAGCCACGGTAACAATTGTGTTCCGTCGGTAAGCCACGGTAACAATTGTGTTCCGTCGGTAAGCCACGGTAACAATTGTGTTCCGTCGGTAAGCCACGGTAACAATTGTGTTCCGTCGGTAAGCCACGGTAACAATTTTCCCAGGAAGGAAATAAATTCCGAAATGTTCCTTGACTACACACGTAGAGCAGATTAACAACCAACAGACGCCAGACGCTGGCAACTACGGCAATTTTTTAAAGATCAAAATCTGCGACCAGAGCACAACAGGTACCTGAAGTCGAAACGTCGGACACTTCGCACTTGTTCGATCCAAGTGTCTGGCAGCAAAGTGTTCGGTGTGTGTCACCAGCGACCATCCAGACTACCATCCTTGACCATCCAGCACATCCAGACTACCATCGTTGACCATCCAGCACATCCAGACTACCATCGTTGACCATCCAGCACATCCAGACTACCATCGTTGACCATCCAGCACATCCAGACTACCATCGTTGACCATCCAGCACATCCAGACTACCATCGTTGACCATCCAGCACATCCAGACTACCATCGTTGACATCCAGCACATCCAGACTACCATCGTTGACCATCCAGCACATCCAGACTACCATCGTTGACCATCCAGACATCCAGACTACCATCGTTGACCATCCAGCACATCCAGACTACACGTTGACCATCCAGCACATCCAGACTACCATCGTTGACCATCCAGCACATCCAGACTACCATCGTTGACCATCCACACATCCAGACTACCATCGTTGACCATTCCAGCACATCCAGACTACCATCGTTGACCATCCAGCACATCCAGACTACCATCGTTGACCATCCAGCACATCCAGACTACATCGTTGACCATCCAGCACATCCAGACTACCATCGTGACCATCCGCACATCCAGACTACCATCGTTGACCATACCGACAACTACCATCGTTGACCATCCAGCACATCCAGACTACCATCGTTGACCATTCCAGCACATCCGACTACCATCGTTGACCATCCAGCACATCCAGACTACCATCGTTGACCATCCAGCACATCCAACTACCATCGTTGACCATCTTCCCAAGCACATAAAACACTTCCAACAATAAGCCCCCCTACCCCATATCCTACAACAACGCGACAGAGGACGTCTGCAACAGCACTGCACTGTATTCACGTCATGCACTGAGCAACAGACACTTGTCACCTCGTTTTAAACTTCACGTCGAATTCCGAAAGTTGCGGTTCGACTCCGAAATTAGCGGTCCTGAGGTGCCTTTACTTCATGCAACTTTGGACAGAACGTTAACAGGGATTTGCTGCTGTAGTCCTTGCAGTTGATGAAGTGTCGTTCTTACAGTACCAAACGTACATATTACAGGTGTCGCCCGTTGAGACGCAGGCGACAGACATTAAGATGCTCAATTTTGGGGCCAGACAGCAGAAGCACCCTATGTTCATTGCCCTGTCCTACTGACCCACATTGCGCCATTCTTTAAATAAACTGTCGCCCGTATGTTTAAATTTAATCGACTATTTAGCCACCAACACTCGGCATTACGACTAACGTGTACTGCCTTACTGTGTCAACACTCGGCATTACGACTAACGTGTACTGCCTTACTGTGTCAACACTCGGCATTACGACTAACGTGTACTGCCTTACTGTGTCAACACTCGGCATTACGACTAACGTGTACTGCCTTACTGTGTCAACACTCGGCATTACGACTAACGTGTACTGCCTTACTGTGTCAACACTCGGCATTACGACTAACGTGTACTGCCTTACTGTGTCAACACTCGGCATTACGACTAACGTGTACTGCCTTACTGTGTCAACACTCGCATCACTTCTCTTGTAAAGTAGGCTATTAAGCACTTATTCAACAAATACCAACTTCACTTTACTCATTAGCCTCCTGCGCAAGCTTCTCCCGAAACGCCTCTCTGTACTTTATGCCAACTCCGTTCACCTCACACATTGCCTCCATCCCCGCTAAGAACCTTGAAGGTATGTCAGGTACGGGTGAGGCTGAAGAAACAGTTGAGCATCGAGGAATATAATACAACACAACATAACACAACATAACACATCATAAAAACATAACACAACATAACACATCATAACACAACACAAAACAACATAACACAACATAACACAACACATAACACAACACACCACACTACACAACTTAACACATCATAACACAACATAACACAATATAACACAACATAACACATCATAACACAACATAACACAACATAACAACATACAACATAACACATAACACAACATAACAAAACACAACACAACATAACACAACATAACACATCATAACACAACATAACACAACGCAACATAACACAACATAACACATCATAACACAACATAACACATCATAACACAACATAACACATTATAAACACACATCATAACACAACATAACATAACACAAACATAAAACATCATAACACACAAACATAACACATCACAACATAACATAACACAACACAACACATCATAACACAACATAACACAACATATCATAACACAACATAAACACAACACAACATAACACATCATAACACAACATAACACAACATAACACATCATAACACAACATAACACAACAAGCTGTCAGAACTCCGACAGATGAAATTAACAGCAGGTCTGCTCTAACAACAAAGAAACGACTGATGACAGAGATCGTGGAGTAGCGCGTAGATATTATACCCCTCCCCCTTGTACCCCATAAAACTACAGGCGCATGACACCATAATTTCTGCACGCCTCAGACAAGCAGGTGCGTGACGTTTTCAATCCTAGACAATAAGCTTCCTGATCTTACATCAACCATCTGTGTCATTTTCTTCGTTTGGTTTTCCCACTCCCACTTCCATTAACAGCATAGATATTGCCCTAGGTCAGGTGAAGGTCAAGCTGTCCCTGTGCACGCCGCAAAGGCATCTGGGGGCGTAAAGGTATAGCTCCACTCGTGCTTAATGGAGGTGAGAGGTCAACCTCCGCAATAATGTGAACGTCGTCTTCTTGCCCTTTAGGCCTATTCGTTTACAAAGAATACATAAATATCTTACTTTAGACACTCAATAAACACAATACAACAGTTAACCCTCTAAAGCCCAGGGTTACAGCATTAACTGACTGGTTTTTCATAATCGAGATTGTGTTTACTGCGCGGTACGAACTGAATTTGTTATATATAATTCATGTTTAACATTCACAAATTCTACGTTCTGCCCACACAGTGTATTTATGTGTTTTGTGTGGATCTCAGAACAAACAGCGATTATTTCACTGTACAGCATTAACTGACTGGTTTGTATAACTGAGACGGAGTGTGTTTACTGCGCGGTACGGACTGTATTTATGTGTTTTGTGTGGATCTGAGAACAAACAGCGATTATTTCATTGTACAACATTAACTGACTGGTTTGTATAACTGAGACGGAGTGTGTTTACTGCGCGGTACGGACTGTATTTATGTGTTTTGTGTGGATCTCAGAACAAACAGCGATTATTTCACTGTACAACATTAACTGACTGGTTTGTATTACTGAGACGGAGTGTGTTTACCTGCGCGGTACGGACTGTATTTATGTGTTTTGTGTGGATCTCAGAACAAACAGCGATTATTTCACTGTACAGCATTAACTGACTGGTTTGTGTAACTGAGACGGAGTGTGTTTACTCGCGCGGTACGGACTGTATTTATGTGTTTTGTGTGGATCTCAGAACAAACAGCGATTATTTCACTGTACAACATTAACTGACTGGTTTGTATTACTGAGACGGAGTGTGTTTACTGCGCGGTACGGACTGTATTTATGTGTTTTGTGTGGATCTCAGAACAAACAGCGATTATTTCACTGTACAGCATTAACTGACTGGTTTGTGTAACTGAGACGGAGTGTGTTTACTGCGCGGTACGGACTGTATTTATGTGTTTTGTGTGGATCTCAGAACAAACAGCGATTATTTCACTGTACAACATTAACTGACTGGTTTGTATTACTGAGACGGAGTGTGTTTACTGCGCGGTACGGACTGTATTTATGTGTTTTGTGTGGATCTCAGAACAAACAGCGATTATTTCACTGTACAGCATTAACTGACTGGTTTGTGTAACTGAGACGGAGTGTGTTTACTGCGCGGTACGGACTGTATTTATGTGTTTTGTGTGGATCTCAGAACAAACAGCGATTATTTCACTGTACAACATTAACTGACTGGTTTGTATAACTGAGACGGAGTGTGTTTACTGCGCGGTACGGACTGTATTTATGTGTTTTGTGTGGATCTCAGAACAAACAGCGATTATTTCACTGTACAGCATTAACTGACTGGTTTGTATAACTGAGACGGAGTGTGTTTACTGCGCGGTACGGATTGGATCTTTATATATAATTCATGTTAATCTTTGTCTTTATGTAGTTAAAGTAAAACAATCCTGCTGACTTAACAGCAGCAGCCTGCATCCTGAAGATCTGCTGACGTCACCCAATAGACACCGACCAGTTGCCCAAAATAGACACACCGCTGTAAAAACAACGTACAGAGATGCGAAATTCGCCTCGGGGAGCTTCGGAAAGCGAAAGAGGGGGTTAAAAATATATACGGAACAGTTGGCCAAGAACTGCCTACGCCTCTGACGTCACACGACGAGGAACTTCAGAACTTCTGCAGCTTTCTGTTGAATTCCCCCCCCCCCCCAAATAGATCGCGTCACTTCCCAAAATCGCCCCTCGCAGTCAGTCAGTCAGTCAGTCAGTGTGGTGACAGTACGCTGTTCGTCGTGCTGCGGTGACCATCACCTGACACCTGAAGGTAGGCAAACGATCCTTTTGCTATTCCACAGCTGTCAACTTCACACTGACGCTCATAACATGTCGCCTTCCGCTGCTGTGCTTCCTAGACCGCAATAACTGGTCCTTCCATTTCATTCTTGGTCTTCCCAATCGAGTTTTCCTTCAGGATTATACTTGAAAGAGGGAAGATATTAAAACGAAACTGAATGAAATAAAGTGTGGTGTCGTAGACTGCATTTACCTGGCTCAGGATAGAGCCCAGTGGGGACTACTGGATCCGATAATGCAGCACTGTGGCGCATTTCTTGATCAGCACAGCAATAATCTGCTTCGCAGAGACGGCAGATGTTGAGAGTTCCGTTTTATATTTTATGTGACTGTAAAACTTGGTAGTATGATATTAAAATGTGAAACGGGTTAAAATTGATCAAGACTGCGTCAAAAGGAATGTCTGTGTGACGACGGTGAGCTGTGGTGACAGGGACTGAGTGGGCGGGCCTATAGAACAAGAAATGACTGTGCTTTAACGTTTGGAAGACTAAGATTGGGCTGACTTATATATAAAGATCCAGGCCGTACCGCGCAATAAACACACTCCGTCTCAGTTATACAAACCAGTCAGTTAATGCTGTACAGTGAAATAATCGCTGTTTGTTCTGAGATCCACACAAAACACATAAATACAGTCCGTACCGCGCAGTAAACACACTCCGTCTCAGTTATACAAACCAGTCAGTTAATGTTGTACAGTGAAATAATGGCTGTTTGTTCTGAGATCCACACAAAACACATAAATACAGTCCGTACCGTGCAGTAAACACACTCCGTCTCAGTTATACAAACCAGTCAGTTAATGCTGTACAGTGAAATAATCGCTGTTTGTTCTGAGATCCACACAAAACACATAAATACAGTCCGTACCGCGCAGTAAACACACTCCGTCTCAGTTATACAAACCAGTCAGTTAATGTTGTACAGTGAAATAATCGCTGTTTGTTCTGAGATCCACACAAGACACATAAATACAGTCCGTACCGCGCAGTAAACACACTCCGTCTCAGTTATACAAACCAGTCAGTTAATGTTGTACAGTGAAATAATCGCTGTTTGTTCTGAGATCCACACAAGACACATAAATACAGTCCGTACCGCGCAGTAAACACACTCCGTCTCAGTTATACAAACCAGTCAGTTAATGTTGTACAGTGAAATAATGGCTGTTTGTTCTGAGATCCACACAAAACACATAAATACAGTCCGTACCGTGCAGTAAACACACTCCGTCTCAGTTATACAAACCAGTCAGTTAATGTTGTACAGTGAAATAATCGCTGTTTGTTCTGAGATCCACACAAAACACGTAAATACAGTTCGTACCGCGCAGTAAACACACTCCGTCTCAGTTATACAAACCAGTCAGTTAATGCTGTACAGTGAAATAATCGCTGTTTGTTCTGAGATCCACACAAAACACATAAATACAGTCCGTACCGCGCAGTAAACACACTCCGTCTCAGTTATACAAACCAGTCAGTTAATGCTGTACAGTGAAATAATCGCTGTTTGTTCTGAGATCCACACAAAGCACATAAATACACTGTGTGGGCAGAACGTAGAATTTGTGAATGTTAAACCTGACGGTACATATAGTAACCACTGGTCCTACACAGCACAATCTAAAGGCCTCTGAAGACGGTGTTTCTACGTCACACGTACGTTGCTGTCTATCGCCATTTGTAAGCTCGGTATGTACATCAGCATGTCTGCGTTCTGGCCAATAACGAAAGCACTGTTGTCTGAGATGTGACGCCGTGTAGTCTGGTAGATATGTACGAACGTGTGGGAGGAAACTTCTGTCCCCATCTTCAGAGCAGACACGTCTCTCCTGTACGTAACAGTACTGTTGCTGCCAATTGTTCTGGCACTGTAAATTTCGCTTTCATATTCACAGTTTGTAACAATGTTCAATGCAGGCTTCTGGCATGCATTAAACAGAACATTATTTTTACCGAACTAAATGTTTTAGTCTCTCTGAAACTGTAGAATCCGAAGTAGACTTTGCACAGCTTAATAATGTAGAGAAGGCTCAAATACTCAGCAGAACGTAACATAAATAGCTGAATATAGAGTGGGCATTGTGCTGGGAGGAGTTCTTAGCAAGTGTTAGCAATCACGAAACACAATTTGGGTCACACAAATATGTTACAGCTATTTTTAGCACACTGCACTTAACCCTTTAAAGCCCAGTGGTTACTATCTATACCGCCATGTTTAACATTCACAAATTCTACGTTCTGCCCACACAGCGTATTGATGTGTTTTGTGTGGATCTCAGAACAAACAGCGATTATTTCACTGTACAGCATTAACTGACTGGTTTGGATAACTGAGACGGAGTGTGTTTACTGCGCGGTACGGACTGTATTTATGTGTTTTGTGTGGATCTCAGAACAAACAGCGATTATTTCACTGTACAGCATTAACTGACTGGTTTGTATAACTGAGACGGAGTGTGTTTACTGCGCGGTACGGACTGTATTTATGTGTTTTGTGTGGATCTCAGAACAAACAGCGATTATTTCACTGTACAGCATTAACTGACTGGTTTGTATAACTGAGACGGGGTGTGTTTACTGCGCGGTACGGACTGTATGTGTTTTGTGTGGATCTCAGAACAAACAGCGATTATTTCACTGTACAGCATTAACTGACTGGTTTGTATAACTGAGACGGAGTGTGTTTACTGCGCGGTACGGACTGTATTTATGTGTTTTGTGTGGATCTCAGAACAAACAGCGATTATTTCACTGTACAGCATTAACTGACTGGTTTGTATAACTGAGACGGAGTGTGTTTACTGCGCGGTACGGACTGTATTTATGTGTTTTGTGTGGATCTCAGAACAAACAGCGATTATTTCACTGTACAGCATTAACTGACTGGTTTGTATAACTGAGACGGGGTGTGTTTACTGCGCGGTACGGACTGTATGTGTTTTGTGTGGATCTCAGAACAAACAGCGATTATTTCACTGTACAGCATTAACTGACTGGTTTGTATAACTGAGACGTAGTGTGTTTACTGCGCGGTACGGACTGTATTTATGTGTTTTGTGTGGATCTCAGAACAAACAGCGATTATTTCACTGTACAACATTAACTGACTGGTTTGTATAACTGAGACGTAGTGTGTTTACTGCGCGGTACGGACTGTATTTATGTGTTTTGTGTGGATCTCAGAACAAACAGCGATTATTTCACTGTACAGCATTAACTGACTGGTTTGTGTAACTGAGACGGAGTGTGTTTACTGCGCGGTACGGACTGTATTTATGTGTTTTGTGTGGATCTCAGAACAAACAGCGATTATTTCACTGTACAGCATTAACTGACTGGTTTGTGTAACTGAGACGGAGTGTGTTTACTGCGCGGTACGGACTGTATTTATGTGTTTTGTGTGGATCTCAGAACAAACAGCGATTATTTCACTGTACAGCATTAACTGACTGGTTTGTATAACTGAGACGTAGTGTGTTTACTGCGCGGTACGGACTGTATTTATGTGTTTTGTGTGGATCTCAGAACAAACAGCGATTATTTCACTGTACAGCATTAACTGACTGGTTTGTATAACTGAGACGGAGTGTGTTTACTGCGCGGTACGGACTGTATTTATGTGTTTTGTGTGGATCTCAGAACAAACAGCGATTATTTCACTGTACAGCATTAACTGACTGGTTTGTATAACTGAGACGTAGTGTGTTTACTGCGCGGTACGGACTGTATTTATGTGTTTTGTGTGGATCTCAGAACAAACAGCGATTATTTCACTGTACAGCATTAACTGACTGGTTTGTATAACTGAGACGTAGTGTGTTTACTGCGCGGTACGGACTGTATTTATGTGTTTTGTGTGGATCTCAGAACAAACAGCGATTATTTCACTGTACAGCATTAACTGACTGGTTTGTATAACTGAGACGTAGTGTGTTTACTGCGCGGTACGGACTGTATTTATGTGTTTTGTGTGGATCTCAGAACAAACAGCGATTATTTCACTGTACAGCATTAACTGACTGGTTTGTATAACTGAGACGTAGTGTGTTTACTGCGCGGTACGGACTGTATTTATGTGTTTTGTGTGGATCTCAGAACAAACAGCGATTATTTCACTGTACAGCATTAACTGACTGGTTTGTATAACTGAGACGTAGTGTGTTTACTGCGCGGTACGGACTGTATTTATGTGTTTTGTGTGGATCTCAGAACAAACAGCGATTATTTCACTGTACAGCATTAACTGACTGGTTTGTGTAACTGAGACGGAGTGTGTTTACTGCGCGGTACGGACTGTATTTATGTGTTTTGTGTGGATCTCAGAACAAACAGCGATTATTTCACTGTACAGCATTAACTGACTGGTTTGTATAACTGAGACGTAGTGTGTTTACTGCGCGGTACGGACTGTATTTATGTGTTTTGTGTGGATCTCAGAACAAACAGCGATTATTTCACTGTACAGCATTAACTGACTGGTTTGTATAACTGAGACGTAGTGTGTTTACTGCGCGGTACGGACTGTATTTATGTGTTTTGTGTGGATCTCAGAACAAACAGCGATTATTTCACTGTACAACATTAACTGACTGGTTCGTATAACTGAGACGGAGTGTGTTTACTGCGCGGTACGGAGTGTATCTTTATATATAATTCAGGTTAATTTTAATCTCTAAACGGTCAATCCTGTGAAATTCTGACGTTACTTTAAAGACAATATGTTTCCTGCAACTTACAGTTAGCCACATATTCTGTACACCACCTCTTTCAAGATAAAAATCTAAACTTGCCAAGCCAAGTTATTTGTAAAGCGTAACTACAGATCCGTTCATGCTTATATGAAGATGGCCAGGAACAACAAACCTGAAGGCAAATTCAATGCAGTTTCTATTTAATCAGTTCCAAATATAAATTCCTGATCAACAAAATCCTCACCCATAAAATGTACCAGTCCTTTTCTATCGAGTTCGGACCCCCGACAGCTGACCAACACCGACACCAACACGCAGCACACGCACTTGTTATCAGTTCGTCCATTTTGCGTTGCACACACCTCAAAGGGGACCATACATCCGTTTATTCATTCTTCTTTTCCTCGTGTTTCTTCCCTTTTGATTTTGCCTATTCGATTCCCTGATTTCTCCAATTTCTAGTTCTTCTATTTCTTTACACCTTTTTTATTTCCCTCTTTTCCTTTGATCCCGTCCATCTTTCCATTCTCTTTTGTTCCGTTCCCTTTCTTTCTTCGCTACAACAGCCAACTCTGGCGCTGTACCTCGTTATTCGTACATGCAGTAATGCAGTACACGGTCATCATTTTATCTGGCAAAGGTGACATGTCACTACACAACAGTGACATATCACTACACAAGTGACATGTCATTATACAAAGGTGAATCCCAACCTAATATTTCAAAACGGGCTGCATTCATAACGTTATCCACTGGTAAGGTAGCGGTCTCTTTCTAATCACTGTGGTACAAATAAATACCAGTCGACGGGGCGACAACACCACGTTTTGCCTTCTGACACAACAATCCAATACACAGTACTGCTGACTACAGCCACTGCGCACTACACAGCAAGCAGCACGTATCTTACTGTCATTGCTACACTACAGCCACTGCGCACTACACAGCAAGCAGCACGTATCTTACTGTCATTGCTACACTACTGCCACTGCGCACTACACAGCAAGCAGCACGTATCTTACTGTCATTGCTACACTACAGCCACTGCGCACTACACAGCAAGCAGCACGTATCTTACTGTCATTGCTACACTACAGCCACTGCGCACTACACAGCAAGCAGCACGTATCTTACTGTCATTGCTACACTACAGCCACTGCGCACTACACAGCAAGCAGCACGTATCTTACTGTCATTGCTACACTACAGCACAATCGGTCACACACTGACAACATTTGTTTTACGTCACACAATCAGACGTACAAACTGTCACAGACACAACAAACAAATCTGTTGTTAACAACAATTTTATAAAGTTAATATTATTCATTCCATACATTTTCTTTTCTATGTTTATTGTCCCACAAATGTACACTTTTATTCAGTATTAATTTGTGAAACACAGTGCTACATGTTTCGAACCTTATCGTGGTTCATCTTCAGGGATTTCAGTATTTTAAATTACACTGATTTTTTACATCAATGGTACATTTATACATTGGTTAAAATGGTAAAAACTGAATAAATGTAGCAGCTGTTTGTTTCGATGTTACAAATCAAGTTATACAGGTTAAAATGTTAAATGTTGAATAGTCATTGTTGTTACGGTACGCTGTGTATTGGAGTTGGTAGGTTGACTGTTGGGTGGTGACAGCAGTACTGACTTAGCACTGCGTGTCACAGAAATTAACAGCCAATACAAGTGTACATTTGTCGGACAATAAACATAGAATTTTCTAAATCTCTTCACAAATAAAACTTCGGACCGTTATACCACAAAGCAGTAGCTGTGTCACGTGTGGTGACATCTGCAGGCTCCACCCTTAACTAATGTACACTCAACGAACAGTGACTGACTTACATATTTCTTGCCCTGTCTTACGAACTCTCCCATTATCTATTCTAGTGCTGTTAGTTACAACTTATCGCTTTATGCATTAGAGCACGCAGTCTGGTTGCATTACGGCAGAGAGGCAGTAACTAACCACCGCCATTGTAGCACTGCGCAGCTGACGTCATGTAAGTTGCATTTCTATTTGGCATGCAGCTCAGTCTGTCTCCTAAACTTCACATACTGCTATAAAAATAGACCTTGCTTCGTCGTTGTAAAGTGTTTTAGAGCTCTCCTGCATGTGTGTTACAGTCTGTCGGCATCACACTGACAGCAACAAAGTGGATACAAGAATACAAACTTACTAGACTTTCTAACAAAAACGACGCTTGACAAGTCAACGTCAGTTCCTAGAACCTAGCAGACATATATATATATATATATATATATATATAAAACCAGGCTGTACCTACAACAGGGTACTGTTAAAGCGCAATGACTGAATAAGCATTAGCGTAATGACTTAAAAATCATCAGGAACGAGGAAAAAGGTAATGGAAGAAGACGTGGAGTGACGCGTGAATACAGGATGTTCTCTGTAAGACACGTGCTAAGGGCGTGGAGTGACGCGTGAATACAGGATGTTCTCTGTAAGACATGCGCTAAGGGCGTGGAGTGACGCGTGAATACAGGGTGTTCTCTGTAAGACACGCGCTAAGGGCGTGGAGTGACGCGTGAATACAGGGTGTTCTCTGTAAGACATGCGCTAAGGGCGTGGAGTGACGCGTGAATACAGGGTGTTCTCTGTAAGACATGCGCTAAGGGCGTTGAGTGACGCGTGAATACATGTGTTCTCTGTAACGCATGCGCTAAGGGCGTGGAGTGACGCGTGAATACAGGGTGTTCTCTGTAAGACATGCGCTAAGGGCGTGGAGTGACGCGTGAATACAGGTGTTCTCTGTAAGACATGCGCTAAGGGCGTGGAGTGACGCGTGAATACAGGTGTTCTCTGTAAGACATGCGCTAAGGGCGTGGAGTGACGCGTGAATACAGGTGTTCTCTGTAAGACACGTGCTAAGGGCGTGGAGTGACGCGTGAATACAGGTGTTCTCTGTAAGACACGTGCTAAGGGCGTGGAGTGACGCGTGAATACAGGGTGTTCTCTGTAAGACATGCGCTAAGGGCGTGGAGTGACGCGTGAATACAGGTGTTCTCTGTAAGACATGCGCTAAGGGCGTGGAGTGACGCGTGAATACAGGTGTTCTCTGTAAGACATGCGCTAAGGGCGTGGAGTGACGCGTGAATACAGGGTGTTCTCTGTAAGACATGCGCTAAGGGAGTGGAGTGACGCGTGAATACAGGTGTTCTCTGTAAGACATGCGCTAAGGGCGTGGAGTGACGCGTGAATACAGGTGTTCTCTGTAAGACATGCGCTAAGGGCGTGGAGTGACGCGTGAATACAGGGTGTTCTCTGTAAGACACGCGCTAAGGGCGTGGAGTGACGCGTGAATACAGGGTGTTCTCTGTAAGACATGCGCTAAGGGCGTGGAGTGACGCGTGAATACAGGTGTTCTCTGTAAGACATGCGCTAAGGGCGTGGAGTGACGCGTGAATACAGGTGTTCTCTGTAAGACATGCGCTAAGGGCGTGGAGTGACGCGTGAATACAGGGTGTTCTCTGTAAGACATGCGCTAAGGGAGTGGAGTGACGCGTGAATACAGGTGTTCTCTGTAAGACATGCGCTAAGGGCGTGGAGTGACGCGTGAATACAGGTGTTCTCTGTAAGACATGCGCTAAGGGCGTGGAGTGACGCGTGAATACAGGGTGTGTTCTCTGTAAGACACGCGCTAAGGGCGTGGAGTGACGCGTGAATACAGGGTGTTCTCTGTAAGACACGCGCTAAGGGCGTGGAGTGACGCGTGAATACAGGTGTTCTCTGTAAGACAAGCGCTAAGGGTGTGGAGTGACGCGTGAATACAGGGTGTTCTCTGTCAGACATGCGCTAAGGGCGTGGAGTGACGCGTGAATACAGGGTGTTCTCTGTAAGACAAGCGCTAAGGGCGTGGAGTGACGCGTGAATACAGGGTGTTCTCTGTAAGACAAGCGCTAAGGGCGTGGAGTGACGCGTGAATACAGGGTGTTCTCTGTCAGACATGCGCTAAGGGCGTGGAGTGACGCGTGAATACAGGGTGTTCTCTGTAAGACATGCGCTAAGGGCGTGGAGTGACGCGTGAATACAGGGTGTTCTCTGTAACGCACGCGCTAAGGGCGTGGAGTTGCGCGTGAATATTACCGCGGGGACTGGCTTCGATCCCTGGCCAGTCCATGCCAGATTTGTGGTAGGCAAAGTGGCACTGCAACATGTTTCTCTCCGAGTGCTTCGGTTCCCCTGTCAGTGTCATTCCATCAACGCTCCACACTCATCTTCATATTCATAATATTCTTATCAGGCAGGCGGGCGAAGCCTGGAAATCTTCAAGAACGTCGGACTTAAATTATGGAGGTGACACAATGAGTCACGTACAGTCAGTTCTGCTACTGCGCCTGTTTCGTTAACGCGACTGATGATATGTAAACGCTGTGTGTATAACGCGAACTTTCGAGTACGCGTGTTGGCTATTACGCGATTTCTGCGACAAGTGTGAAGAAATCTTAAGTCTACCTTAGGGGTTTTATTTTTTATTACGCGATTCTATATAACGCGAGGTCTGACCATAGCACAACTATAGCTTTATAGCAGAACCGACTGTACACAAAATTATCAAAGGCGTTCTTTGAAGTTCGTTAAGTTTGTTTAAAAAACAGACACAGCGATATGCAGATTAGCGCAAGTCCACCCTGCACATTCTGCGAAAGATTTATGGCCACGTGGAACACAAAACTGGCTGGTGACAACGTAACACTTACACGTGTATGCCTAATTAAAATTCTGGCAGCATAACCCTGGTTACATAGTGCCGAACGTAATGGGAAGGTGGCCATGACTAGGACATATGTTGAATTTGGAAGGCTTAAGTAGTAGCCTGGAAAAACGGAGGAAAATCACGTAAAACCTCAGGCGAGATTGTCGATAACAAAGTAATTTCAGTTTGGTACATCACAAATACCGCCAGCACTGCAAAATATTGTTCGCTCAACAGCAGTGGAGTCCGATCGCAACCTCGTGGCACCTGCGTGCGCGGGCAGCTTGCATACAGCCTGGCGCATGACAGGAGTAGGGGTCGTAGGGCGAGAAGGCGGGACGGGGCGGAGCGGATATAGCTGCAGCAGAAACATCTGTCTTTCTAAAAACGTATGTTTCTGTTCTTATGTCAGTCAGTACGCCATTTATTCAGTCGGAGTCCGATGTAACTGAAGTACTCCATATTCGTCACGGATAACTCTTACAGTTTCCTGTATTAGACAGTGCTATATGAGGTTATACAGCGCGAGTATTCTACGAAGAACAATGTTCTTATGCGCGTTCGCATTGACGCGAAAATCGCAAATTACTTTGGTCATGTCCATCCGTGTCTGCCTGCCTGTCTGTCCGTCTGTCCCCATGTACCAGCGCGGCTCCCACTGCACGAATTTCCGTGAAATTTGATATTGGGGACTTTCATAAAAATCTGTCTTAGAAAATCCAGATTTGGTAAAAATCGGACAAAAATATCGACCACTTTACACGAAGACCTAAATAGGTTTTCTTCCACCAGCGACATTACTCGCCATAAAATCGCTCTCTTCGAGTGCTACGGTATCAGGCTGTTAGGATTGCCGAGGAGGTATAAACAATATGCGAACGCGTCACAATTTTACTTGCAGATCGTAAAACGTGAAATTTCGCTGGCCACGCCAGGAAAGCATACGGGGAGCAGAAGTGAAGCTACACTCATTCTTAACCTCGGCATTAGATGTATCTCAGTGGTCAGCTTCACGGTCCGGCCGCTTTATGCGCAGGAAAGGAACCCCGAGAACCATTAAGTAGTAGGCTGGGTGGGCACAAGAGCCGGTCTGGACGTTTCGGAAAGATAATATCTCTTGCTGTTGCCGGTATTGAACCATAAGTCTTCGGTTGTCCACACAGTAGCGTAGTCACTACACCAACTGGGCTACATTCCAGAAAACTGTTACCTCGGTTCAGGCGCCCAGCGCTCAGAACATCAGCACCGCCTAACAAGCACAGCTGCTGTCTGCTCTGAAGACGCACCAAACGTGACAGATGCAGCAGCATCTCAAAAGACGAGGGCGTCGCATCCTACGGCAATCTTGGCACGAAACTGCGAATATTGCGCACTTGGCCAACAGCTGCACAAACGATACTGGGCAGTCGAGTTCACGTTTACGGATAACTAAGCCTTTAGTGATTAAGTTTAACCAGAATGATGTAAAAAGACTCAGTCCGTACCGCGCAGTAAACACACTCCGTCTCAGTTATACAAACCAGTCAGTTAATGTTGTACAGTGAAATAATCGCTGTTTGTTCTCAGATCCACACAAAACACATAAATACAGTCCGTACCGCGCAGTAAACACACTCCGTCTCAGTTATACAAACCAGTCAGTTAATGCTGTACAGTGAAATAATCGCTGTTTGTTCTCAGATCCACACAAAACACATAAATACAGTCCGTACCGCGCAGTAAACACACTCCGTCTCAGTTATACAAACCAGTCAGTTAATGTTGTACAGTGAAATAATCGCTGTTTGTTCTGAGATCCACACAAAACACATAAATACAGTCCGTACCGCGCAGTAAACACACTCCGTCTCAGTTATACAAACCAGTCAGTTAATGTTGTACAGTGAAATAATCGCTGTTTGTTCTGAGATCCACACAAAACACATAAATACACTGTGTGGGCAGAACGTAGAATTTCTGAATGTTAAACCTGGCGGTACATATACAAACCACTGGGCTTTAAATGGTCAAGAACGGAGGAATTACCACTGTTTCAACTGGATTCTGAACAAATGTGACTGGCAAACTGACGATTGGATTCATCTGTCGCAGAATAAAACCACGTGACGGGCTCTTGTAAATGTGGCAATGAACTTGAATGTTCCATAAAATGCGGGGAATTTCTTGACTGGCTCAGCGAGTATCAGCTTCTCAAGGACGACTATGGCACTTGGAGATACTGATTACTGTCTCCTAGGGTGTGACGCCGTGCAGTCTAGTAGTCCGACTACAACTGTGCAGGCCTACGCAGTTCCCATCACCTCCCTTGCCCACTTCCACGTCCTTGATCACATTCAGCGAAGGGCACAAATTGCAAATACTCTGCAAACTTTGAGGTTCTCGCAGCGGTGACGATGTAAAATTAAGTCCTCTGTGACATTACGCTATTACTACTTAGATGTACGTCAGACTGTCTCCTCACATCCGCATACGACAGCAGCGTAAGTTCAATAACGTAAGCACGCAGCTGTTGGGAAAAGAATACATGGTGCTCTCGGGTCGTCAACGGCTATGGGCAATCGCGATATGACACTCGGTGGTACCAACAGCGAACAAAAATTTACCTACATTACTTACATTCATATATACTTGAATTCTGTGTAACGCGACTCTTGCATCACCCTGTATATAAGCTCATCTTCCCTGCAAAGTCATAACACGCGAACCCTCATCAAAACTTCTTCGCGTGCCCCCGTGGCTAAGACAGACCTGAACCACTGCTAAGCTATTTCAAGCGTCGTCCTTTTTACGAAAGGAAAATACGCCGCCATTTCGGAGAAAGCGTTCTTGGTCCGCAGAGACCTTGAAGATGGAGCCAGCAACCTCTTCCGAAACGTCAGCAACTATTCACAAGTCGAAACGGCGCCACACCCCATAGGACTTGAGCCTTCATCAAGACCGCTGTGAGAACCTCAAATGTCGCCTAAGCTGCGACGACTAACTTGAACAGGATATCTCTGTTATCGTGTCTCTAAGCATGGCGATTGCCACGAGATGTCCCGTTGAATGCATGGGCGACATAAGGCACACAAACTTTTAGTCGAAAAACTAACGAAAAAACACTTTAGAGACCTTAGTGCAGATGGGAGGATAATATTAAAATCAAGTTTAAAGAAATGAGATGTGTGTAGAATGGCTCCATCTCGCTCAGAATTACACTCAGTGGGGGTTCTCATGGACATGGGGTTCCAAACACGGCGGTCAGTTTAACTAGAAACACGACTGCCACCCACGAGCACAGTGAACGCACCCCGCACTTATAACCTCCGCATTCCTGTAGGAACTTGCAGGCCAAATGCCAGGTTCGTGTGTATGACGAAGCCAATAATAATCGCAACCTTGGCTGTGCACTGTAGGAACACTGCTAACAGGTTAAGATGGCGTGCCACGGGGGTGGAGCTGGAGCTGTGTGCAGTAATGCTTTGAAGCACAGTGGTTACTTTAAGCACCAACAGATTTACAACTCGAAACTTCTAATTCTGCCCACACAGTGTATTTGTGTGTTTTGTGTGGATCTCAGAACAAACAGCTATTATTTCACTGTACAGCATTAACTGACTGGTTTGTACAACTGAGACGGAGTGTGTTTACTGCGCGGTACGGACTGTATTTATGTGTTTTGTGTGGATCTGAGAACAAACAGCGATTATTTCACTGTACAGCATTAACTGACTGGTTTGTACAACTGAGACGGAGTGTGTTTACTGCGCGGTACGGACTGTATTTATGTGTTTTGTGTGGATCTCAGAACAAACAGCGATTATTTCACTGTACAGCATTAACTGACTGGTTTGTACAACTGAGACGGAGTGTGTTTACTGCGCGGTACGGACTGTATTTATGTGTTTTGTGTGGATCTCAGAACAAACAGCGATTATTTCACTGTACAGCATTAACTGACTGGTTTGTATAACTGAGACGGAGTGTGTTTACTGCGCGGTACGGACTGTATTTATGTGTTTTGTGTGGATCTAAGAACAAACAGCGATTATTTCACTGTACAGCATTAACTGACTGGTTTGTATAACTGAGACGGAGTGTGTTTACTGCGCGGTACGGACTGTATTTATGTGTTTTGTGTGGATCTCAGAACAAACAGCGATTATTTCACTGTACAGCATTAACTGACTGGTTTGTATAACTGAGACGGAGTGTGTTTACTGCGCGGTACGGACTGTATTTATGTGTTTTGTGTGGATCTCAGAACAAACAGCGATTATTTCACTGTACAGCATTAACTGACTGGTTTGTATAACTGAGACGGAGTGTGTTTACTGCGCGGTACGGACTGTATTTATGTGTTTTGTGTGGATCTCAGAACAAACAGCGATTATTTCACTGTACAGCATTAACTGACTGGTTTGTATAACTGAGACGGAGTGTGTTTACTGCGCGGTACGGACTGTATTTATGTGTTTTGTGTGGATCTCAGAACAAACAGCGATTATTTCACTGTACAGCATTAACTGACTGGTTTGTATAACTGAGACGTAGTGTGTTTACTGCGCGGTACGGACTGTATTTATGTGTTTTGTGTGGATCTCAGAACAAACAGCGATTATTTCACTGTACAGCATTAACTGACTGGTTTGTATAACTGAGACGGAGTGTGTTTACTGCGCGGTACGGACTGTATTTATGTGTTTTGTGTGGATCTCAGAACAAACAGCGATTATTTCACTGTACAGCATTAACTGACTGGTTTGTATAACTGAGACGGAGTGTGTTTACTGCGCGGTACGGACTGTATTTATGTGTTTTGTGTGGATCTCAGAACAAACAGCGATTATTTCACTGTACAGCATTAACTGACTGGTTTGTATAACTGAGACGTAGTGTGTTTACTGCGCGGTACGGACTGTATTTATGTGTTTTGTGTGGATCTCAGAACAAACAGCGATTATTTCACTGTACAGCATTAACTGACTGGTTTGTATAACTGAGACGGAGTGTGTTTACTGCGCGGTACGGACTGTATTTATGTGTTTTGTGTGGATCTCAGAACAAACAGCGATTATTTCACTGTACAGCATTAACTGACTGGTTTGTATAACTGAGACGGAGTGTGTTTACTGCGCGGTACGGACTGTATTTATGTGTTTTGTGTGGATCTCAGAACAAACAGCGATTATTTCACTGTACAGCATTAACTGACTGGTTTGTATAACTGAGACGGAGTGTGTTTACTGCGCGGTACGGACTGTATTTATGTGTTTTGTGTGGATCTCAGAACAAACAGCTATTATTTCACTGTACAGCATTAACTGACTGGTTTGTATAACTGAGACGGAGTGTGTTTACTGCGCGGTACGGACTGTATTTATGTGTTTTGTGTGGATCTCAGAACAAACAGCGATTATTTCACTGTACAGCATTAACTGACTGGTTTGTATAACTGAGACGGAGTGTGTTTACTGCGCGGTACGGACTGTATTTATGTGTTTTGTGTGGATCTCAGAACAAACAGCGATTATTTCACTGTACAGCATTAACTGACTGGTTTGTATAACTGAGACGGAGTGTGTTTACTGCGCGGTACGGACTGTATTTATGTGTTTTGTGTGGATCTCAGAACAAACAGCGATTATTTCACTGTACAGCATTAACTGACTGGTTTGTATAACTGAGACGGAGTGTGTTTACTGCGCGGTACGGACTGTATTTATGTGTTTTGTGTGGATCTCAGAACAAACAGCGATTATTTCACTGTACAGCATTAACTGACTGGTTTGTATAACTGAGACGTAGTGTGTTTACTGCGCGGTACGGACTGTATTTATGTGTTTTGTGTGGATCTCAGAACAAACAGCGATTATTTCACTGTACAGCATTAACTGACTGGTTTGTATAACTGAGACGGAGTGTGTTTACTGCGCGGTACGGACTGTATTTATGTGTTTTGTGTGGATCTCAGAACAAACAGCGATTATTTCACTGTACAGCATTAACTGACTGGTTTGTATAACTGAGACGGAGTGTGTTTACTGCGCGGTACGGACTGTATTTATGTGTTTTGTGTGGATCTCAGAACAAACAGCGATTATTTCACTGTACAGCATTAACTGACTGGTTTGTATAACTGAGACGTAGTGTGTTTACTGCGCGGTACGGACTGTATTTATGTGTTTTGTGTGGATCTCAGAACAAACAGCGATTATTTCACTGTACAGCATTAACTGACTGGTTTGTATAACTGAGACGGAGTGTGTTTACTGCGCGGTACGGACTGTATTTATGTGTTTTGTGTGGATCTCAGAACAAACAGCGATTATTTCACTGTACAGCATTAACTGACTGGTTTGTATAACTGAGACGTAGTGTGTTTACTGCGCGGTACGGACTGTATTTATGTGTTTTGTGTGGATCTCAGAACAAACAGCGATTATTTCACTGTACAGCATTAACTGACTGGTTTGTATAACTGAGACGGAGTGTGTTTACTGCGCGGTACGGACTGTATTTATGTGTTTTGTGTGGATCTCAGAACAAACAGCGATTATTTCACTGTACAGCATTAACTGACTGGTTTGTATAACTGAGACGGAGTGTGTTTACTGCGCGGTACGGACTGTATTTATGTGTTTTGTGTGGATCTCAGAACAAACAGCGATTATTTCACTGTACAGCATTAACTGACTGGTTTGTATAACTGAGACGGAGTGTGTTTACTGCGCGGTACGGACTGTATTTATGTGTTTTGTGTGCATCTCAGAACAAACAGCGATTATTTCACTGTACAACATTAACTGACTGGTTTGTATAACTGAGACGGAGTGTGTTTACTGCGCGGTACGAACTGTATCTTTATATATAATTCAGTTCCCATATAACCTTTCAAAGCACGGATAATAGTGTGTTGTTGTCACTACTCATACTGGCGTTAAGAGCTGTGCAGCATAATTCAGCACTACTAAAAGCTCTATCAAACAACACTAATCACAATGTTAATCTGTCTGCATCTTTCTAACGTACAAAATCTGATTACTGTTTGCTTACAAGTGCAGCTGCACTGTCATTTAATCATAAACGTTTATTAACTTTCACAATTTCAAAAACCAACAAACGCACTATATTATCAAGTACTGTTCAATATCATCTACATATGTTTCGGCTCCAGTTGAACCATCTTCAGGGGGTCAAGGTTACATTTATATACATCCATTAGTTAATCCGATAATATAATATATATATATAATATACACATCACAATATAAAGTCAAGTTACTGTCACATTAACAGGATACAGTACATAAACTTCCATTGTATACTGTTTGAACTGTGACAAGAATTGTGTCCACTTTTAGAGTTTAAAGTATAAATATAGGCCTAAGGTATAAGATGAATGTAACCTTGACCCCCTGAAGATGGTTCAACTGGAGCCGAAACATATGTAGGTGATATTGAACAATACTTGATAATATAGTGCGTTTGTTGGTTTTTTGAAATTGTGAATTATTATCAAAACGCACGATGCATATAATGTTAAAGTGTAGTAACTTTCCTTTTCTTTTTATATTCACCGTGCATTTTTTTATAATTCAATTATTTGTACCATTATTATTATTAGTGCATTTGTTGGTACAAATAATTCAATTGTATTAACTTTATTCCCACAGGCCCCCAGTTTTCATACACCAAATGCCGGCCATTAACCCAGGAGCCGGTGCCTCTAATGGGCCCCAGCAACACCAAAGGACCACATTTAGACCCCCATGGGTCAAGGAGGGTCCTGAGCCGCTCCCTCTACCCTCAGCACCGTGGACTCTAAATCGCTCGCGACAAAGAGGTAAGTCAGCAAGAACAGGACAGCACACACGACACTAATGTCGAGGACACACGACACTAATGTCGAGGACACACGACACTAATGTCAAGGACACACGACACTAATGTCAAGGACACACGACACTAATGTCAAGGACACACGACACTAATGTCAAGGACACACGACACTAATGTCAAGGACACACGACACTAATGTCAAGGACACACGACACTAATGTCAAGGACACACGACACTAATGTCAAGGACACACGACACTAATGTCAAGGACACACGACACTAATGTCAAGGACACACGACACTAATGTCAAGGACACACGACACTAATGTCAAGGACACACGACACTAATGTCAAGGACACACGACACTAATGTCAAGGACACACGACACTAATGTCAAGGACACACGACACTAATGTCAAGGACACACGACACTAATGTCAAGGACACACGACACTAATGTCAAGGACGCACGCACTGGACATTCTGCGTTACTGTCGGCTGGATCGCGGGCAGCACGTGTAAAAATCTCAACACGTGGTATATCTAACTGCCTACGTTATTTTGTAATTGTATAGCGTGTATGTATATAGATAGCTCAGTCGGTATAGCGACTCGCTACAAGCTGGACGGTCCGGGGATCGAATCCCGGTGGTGGCGAGATTTTCCGCAGCCGTCCAGACCGGCCCTGGGGCCCACCCAGCCTCCTGTACAATGGGTACCGGGTCATTCCCGGGAGTATACCGGCCGGGGCGTGGCGTTGACCACCCACCCCCATCTAGCGCCGAGGTTAAAGAAAGAGTAGAGCTATACCTCTACTCCCTCTCTGGGCCTTCGTGGCCTGTTATAGGAAGAACTTTACCTGTGTATACGTATGTATATATATATATATAATTCAGTACGGGGCTGAGTGGGTCTCACAGCCGGTCTATACGTTTTGGACAAGTGAAAACTCCCTTGCTGCTCCCGGGAATCGAAGCACGACTGCCCGGTCGTCCAGCCGCAGCCTGTCCGGTCAGTACGGCAATATTTAATATGAAAATGGATATTTATGAAACAGAGTAGGAGGGCATGAACTGGATTAATCTGGCTCAAGACACTAACAAGTGTCAGGTTGTTCTAAACACAGTAATGAACCTTCCGGCTCCATAAAATGCTCGGAATTTGTGATCTTCGCTCTTCTGGGAAGTTACGCAGTGTAGATTGGTAGTTACTGACGTTTCGGTACAACCTTTCGGCGTCATCTTCAAGGTTCACGCAGTCCAATAAACAGACCAATAGGTTGTCCAGAAACGTCGGTAAATAACTATCAACACAGCTGCGTAACATCCCAGAAGAGCGAATATCTCATTTACACCGCGGCGCAAGCCTGAAATCACGCAGAATGCAGAGTCCTTGGGCAGCTACTAGCTGCACGGGGTTAGTACAGGTGTTTGCCTGAGAGCTGTGAAGAATGGGGGAGGTCTTAGAGGGTAAATGCAGACGTTGTGTGAGATGTCTGTATAACTACCGAATTAAACAGAACAAAACCACTGCTACACAGTTAATACATTCTCAAATTTGTGAGGACATTTGCCGTAAGTTTGCTTGCTTCTGATGAAATTCACAGAGACGTAAGCACTGTTGTTTGGACAGACGTAAGCACTGTTGTTTGGACAGACGTAAGCACTGTTGTTTGGACAGACGTAAGCACTGTTCAGTACAGCGTCTGACGACTGTTGTTTGGACAGACGTAAGCACTGTTGTTTGGACAGACGTAAGCACTGTTGTTTGGACAGACGTAAGCACTGTTCAGTACAGCGTCTGACGACTGTTGTTTGGACAGACGTAAGCACTGTTGTTTGGACAGACGTAAGCACTGTTCAGTACAGCGTCTGACGACTGTTGTTTGGACAGACGTAAGCACTGTTGTTTGGACAGACGTAAGCACTGTTGTTTGGACAGACGTAAGCACTGTTCAGTACAGCGTCTGACGACTGTTGTTTGGACAGACGTAAGCACTGTTGTTTGGACAGACGTAAGCACTGTTCAGTACAGCGTCTGACGACTGTTGTTTGGACAGACGTAAGCACTGTTGTTTGGACAGACGTAAGCACTGTTGTTTGGACAGACGTAAGCACTGTTCAGTACAGCGTCTGACGACTGTTGTTTGGACAGACGTAAGCACTGTTGTTTGGACAGACGTAAGCACTGTTGTTTGGACAGACGTAAGCACTGTTCAGTACAGCGTCTGACGACTGTTGTTTGGACAGACGTAAGCACTGTTCAGTACAGCGTCTGACGACTGTTGTTTGGACAGACGTAAGCACTGTTCAGTACAGCGTCTGACGACTGTTGTTTGGACACACGAACACACACGCACACACATTCGCTGCTTCCTATGGCCTTCGTTCACTTCTGACAACTCAATTCCTTTCACATGTCCTCCACCCGTGTGCAATAAACTCAGGACAAGTCTTACCTTTGCAGCACCCGAAGCACAGGACACAGCTCCTGTCAAGCCAAACTTGAAGCCTGTGCCGCGTAAGAACAGCACAACAGCAACAACAGCAACAACAGCAGCGGACAATTCCAGCAACAGCAGCAGTGGACCTTCAGGGGCGACCAACAGCGAGTCCGCACCTATCAGAAGGACCAGCAAGATAACAATAATCCCCTCAAGGTAACCATTTCTTTGTGAGATCCGTAGTTGTTCAGGTCTTCTGGGATGTGACGTTGTGTCATTTGGTGTTCACCGACGTTTCGGAACATTCTAGTGCCTTACCTTCAACAGGAGAGCAGTACATTATTCATTCTTCTTGTACTCCTCGACTCTTGAAGACGACGGCACCACGAACATTCGAAACACCAGGTACCGTTTACCCAATGACAGCATCGTACCTCAGAAGACCTCAATCCTCTAGCATAACGGCGATCAGTGCAAATGAAATCTCCACAACAGCGTCTTCCAAACAACACAGTAAAGCTACGGAAAATTATGTAGTTCGGGGTCTGCGCTCTTCTGGGGTATTACGCGGCGTCGTGTGGTGTTTACCGACGTTTCGGGGCAACGTATCGGTCCCGTGAAGATGGGACCGATACGCTGTCTCTAAACGTCGGTAAACAATTACCACACGACGCTACGTAATACCCCAGAAGAGCGCAGATCTCATCAACATCGCGGAGGAAGCCTGAAATCAATGTACGTTCGGTTTAGCATTTGGGACGAGACGTACAGCGTCATGAAATGGCTACAAAATTATTATTATTATTATTATTATTATTATTATTTACTGCAATTGGGTTTTCACCCGGTGGCAGTAGAAATACGAAAATAACGAAAAAGTAATATTTATCAGGACAAACACTAGAAACTGAAAATGCTTCAGGCAAAATACAATACATTGCGATAAACATTTTGACACACACACGTTAAGTTTGTCTCACAGAATATTTGTCCAAACAAAAAATAAAGGTAAGCAGAAATTAGGAAAATAAATATTTTGTTATTGTATAGAAGGTGCCTGCCGATGTCAGTCGCCGCGCCGTCTAAGGCGTCGGTCTGCGACCGCTCACTTACTGGGATTGCGGGTTCGAATCCCGCCGAGGGCATAGATGTCTGTCTGTTGTGAGTGTTGTGTGATGTCAGGTAGAGGTCTCTGCGACGAGCTGGTCCCTCGTCCAGAGGAGTCCTACCGAGTGTGGTGTGTCTGAAGTGTGTGATCGTGAAGCGTCGAAAAATGAGGCGGCCTAGGCCCCAAGGGGCTGTCGAGCCATAGGGGGAAAAAAAGGTGCTTGTAAATGAGCTGAGCGATGACAAAATTAGTAAGAAGGTACTAATAGGCACAGAGGAAGTAAATTCACAGTTGTAAAAGCAAATCAAGAAATGTTGTTATACTCGTGCTTGTGCTTCACTTGTTGCCCGGCACACATCACGATAATGTTCGTGTTACATCCTCCAAGTTGTTCGGAGTTACAGGTATTAGCGGAACACGACAGACCGCCACCACACATCAACAGTAAGGTGACAGGTATTAGCGGAACACGACAGACCGCCACCACACATCAACAGTAAGGTGACAGGTATTAGCGGAACACGACAGACCGCCACCACACATCAACAGTAAGGTGACAGGTATTAGCGGAACACGACAGACCGCCACCACACATCAACAGTAAGGTGACATGTATTAGCGGAACACGACAGACCGCCACCACACATCAACAGTAAGGTGACAGGTATTAGCGGAACACGACAGACCGCCACCACACATCAACAGTAAGGTGACAGGTATTAGCGGAACACGACAGACCGCCACCACACATCAACAGTAAGGTGACAGGTATTAGCGGAACACGACAGACCGCCACCACACATCAACAGTAAGGTGACATGTATTAGCGGAACACGACAGACCGCCACCACACACCAACAGTAAGGTGACAGGTATTAGCGGAACACGACAGACCGCCACCACACATCAACAGTAAGGTGACAGGTATTAGCGGAACACGACAGACCGCCACCACACATCAACAGTAAGGTGACAGGTATTAGCGGAACACGACAGACCGCCACCACACATCAACAGTAAGTATTTTTATTATTATTATTATTATTATTATTATTATTATTTACTGCAATTGGGTTTTCACCCGGTGGCAGTAGTCCTTACACTAGTACACACAATACAAATGTTTTCACCGGTGGCAGTAGTCCTTACACTAGTACACACAATACAAATGTTTTCACCCGGTTGCAGTAGTCCTTACACTAGTACACACAATACAAATGTTTTCACCCGGTGGCAGTAGTCCTTACACTAGTACACACAATACAAATGTTTTCACCCGGTGGCAGTAGTCCTTACACTAGTACACACAATACAAATGTTTTCACCCGGTGGCAGTAGTCCTTACACTAGTACACACAATACAAATGTTGTCACCCGGTGGCAGTAGTCCTTACACTAGTACACACAATACAAATGTTGTCACCCGGTGGCAGTAGTCCTTACACTAGTACACACAATACAAATGTTTTCACCCGGTGGCAGTAGTCCTTACACAGTACACACAATACAAATGTTTTCACCCGGTGGCAGTAGTCCTTACACTAGTACACACAATACAAATGTTTTCACCGGTGGCAGTAGTCCTTACACTAGTACACACAATACAAATGTTTTCACCCGGTGGCAGTAGTCCTTACACTAGTACACACAATACAAATGTTTTCACCCGGTGGCAGTAGTCCTTACACTAGTACACACAATACAAATGTTGTCACCCGGTGGCAGTAGTCCTTACACTAGTACACACAATACAAATGTTGTCACCCGGTGGCAGTAGTCCTTACACTAGTACACACAATACAAATGTTTTCACCCGGTGGCAGTAGTCCTTACACAGTACACACAATACAAATGTTTTCACCCGGTGGCAGTAGTCCTTACACTAGTACACACAATACAAATGTTTTCACCCGGTGGCAGTAGTCCTTACACTAGTACACACAATACAAATGTTTTCACCCGGTGGCAGTAGTCCTTACACTAGTACACACAATACAAATGGACATATAAATATACATAAAATTAACAATACAAAACAAACTATACACAATTACAAAACAAAATACATACAGTAAATACAAGTACACACATTATAACACCGTACACACATTATAAAAACATCCACACCTTGCAAAAGCATCCACTCCTTACAAAAGCATCCACACCTTACAAAAACATCCATACCTTACAAATACATCCACACCTTATCCAAAACACCCATACACATACAAAACAAAATACATACAGTAAATACAAGTACACATATTAGAAAAACCCCGTTCACACCTTACAAAAACACCCATGCACATACAAAACAAAATACATACAGTAAATACAAGTACTCATATTAGAACACCGTACACACCTTACAAAAACACCCATACACATACAAAATTAAATACATACAGTAAATACAAGTACACACATTAGAACACCGTACACACATTACAAAAAACAAAAGCATCCACTCCTTACAAAAGCATCCACACCTTACAAAAACATCCACACCTTACAAATACATCCATACCTTACAAAAAGGTGACATGTATTAGCGGAACACGACAGACCGCCACCACACATCAACAGTAAGGTGACAGGTATTAGCGGAACACGACAGACCGCCACCACACATCAACAGTAAGGTGACAGGTATTAGCGGAACACGACAGACCGCCACCACACATCAACAGTAAGGTGACAGGTATTAGCGGAACACGACAGACCGCCACCACACATCAACAGTAAGGTGACAGGTATTAGCGGAACACGACAGACCGCCACCACACATCAACAGTAAGGTGACAGGTATTAGCGGAACACGACAGACCGCCACCACACATCAACAGTAAGGTGACAGGTATTAGCGGAACACGACAGACCGCCACCACACATCAACAGTAAGGTGACAGGTATTAGCGGAACACGACAGACCGCCACCACACATCAACAGTAAGGTGACAGGTATTAGCGGAACACGACAGACCGCCACCACACATCAACAGTAAGGTGACAGGTATTAGCGGAACACGACAGACCGCCACCACACATCAACAGTAAGGTGACAGGTATTAGCGGAACACGACAGACCGCCACCACACATCAACAGTAAGGTGACAGGTATTAGCGGAACACGACAGACCGCCACCACACATCAACAGTAAGGTGACAGGTATTAGCGGAACACGACAGACCGCCACCACACATCAACAGTAAGGTGACAGGTATTAGCGGAACACGACAGACCGCCACCACACATCAACAGTAAGGTGACAGGTATTAGCGGAACACGACAGACCGCCACCACACATCAACAGTAAGGTGACAGGTATTAGCGGAACACGACAGACCGCCACCACACATCAACAGTAAGGTGACAGGTATTAGCGGAACACGACAGACCGCCACCACACATCAACAGTAAGGTGACAGGTATTAGCGGAACACGACAGACCGCCACCACACATCAACATTAAGGTGACAGGTATTAGCGGAACACGACAGACCGCCACCACACATCAACAGTAAGGTGACAGGTATTAGCGGAACACGACAGACCGCCACCACACATCAACAGTAAGGTGACCGACAACATTATTGAATAGTCAGTTCCTTTAGCGAAAGTTCGGTCGAAAGGGAGCCTCTTCCTGGCCTCCCCGATCTCCAGATCTCATCCCCTTGCCTTTTTCCTCTGGGGCTTTGTGAAAGATATACGAAGAATTGCAAAACGTCGAAAGTCGTCTTGATGTGTGCACAAAAGGAGCGCATTGTGAATTTGCGTAGCGACTTTTTTAGAGTTGCTCTTAACAACAGGGTGCGTTTAATTTCTGTGCCTGTTACTTTCTTACCAACAAAACTTGTAATCGTTCACACCCTTTGTAATCACCCTGTATTATCTTTGCCAACGGCAATTTTTTAGAAAATCAATCAATTACAACTTTTTCATTTCAAATTACCTGACAACCATTAAAACAAAAGAACAACAACCCCCTTCCCTCTTGGCTTTACTGGCATCTCTGCTGCTATTTTACTCTCCAAGTACGTTGTCACTTTGCTATCCACCGTCTCTCGTTATTGTTCCTTTCCCCATACGATTACTGCTCTGTGACACGTGTCAATGTCTGTCTATCCCACTACAAACTATCTCTGTTCATATGCCCTACAGCCCTCTGCACCGTCCTCATGTGCCAGAAATGTGACAACCCTGAACTAGCTACTGATGTAAACACGACGAACAATGATCCAGTCTTTCACGTCCAAACAGCCGAAGACAGTCGTGTACTATTATCAGTATTTTGGTGTTATCTTTTCAGACCCTCAGTAGATGCAGCAACTCCTAAAGAAAACGGCTACGATGCCTCCAGCACAGAGACTGCCAACTGCAGATCAAACAATTCCAGAACACAACAAGCTGCGACAGACAGGAAATCATCAAATTCTCAGGCACCACAGGTTAAAGAAATTCCTATCGAAATTAAGAGCACAACCAAACCTAAACAGGAAGAGCAGAAACACAAAAGTAGTAGCAAGCAGCATGAAGAGCAGAAACACAAAAGTAGTAACAAACAGCATGAAGAGCAGAAACACAAAAGTAGTAGCAAGCAGCAGGAAGAGCAGAAACCAAAAAGTAGTAACAAGCAGCAGGAAGAGCAGAAACCAAAAAGTAGTAACAAGCAGCAGGAAGAGCAGAAACCAAAACTCAGCAACAAGCTACAAGAGGCGCCCAAACACAATGACACAGTGCAGTCCGCGGTACCACAACCACCGGCACCGCCCATGCCGCAGTCTGCGGTACCACAACCACCGGCACCACCCATGCCGCCACCACCAATGTCAGCACTAGGTATGTGCAGACCAGCAAGCATCTGCATAACCTTTAACACTAGTACTAGCAGCAAAACACCGCCTTCTAGACCAGTGGTCTTCGAACTCTTGCTATCTGCGGAACCCTTGTGACTAAACCGAATTTTCGTGGAACCCTGTAAAGCATGAGCATTTTTTTTTGGTTGAAAAACGATATAAAACTTTTTAAAACATAAACCTTTATTTTAAAAAATAAAATATTTATGGATATTTATGAAAAACAAAATTTTATTATTGACCATTTACACTGTAAATAAATCCAGTTCCTACTACGCACAAAGATGGGGAAGAAAAATTCAATTAAAATTATCAAAATTATATTTATCAGTTTCGTTATAAACAAAATGTGCTTGCGAAACCCCAGGGTTCCGCGGAACAGTTTGTATACCACTGTCCTGGATGTCTGCACGGGCAGTCGTGCCTGTTCCATGCGTGAATGTGTCCACCGCAGACTCTGTTTAGAAGTCCCGTCTCTCCATATCTCCAATAATTATCACACGTTAAAAGTACACTATGGTCTCGAAGTTCGTGAATTTCGATGTTCGGGATTGCGACCTTTCATTGTCACCCATTTTAATACCATTCTTTCCACCTTTCGTGCCTTGTTCTCATAGATCGGAACGACACCAGGTGGCACGCGAGTTGGTTTCCACCACTCACAGCTCGGTCAAGCTGTTTCATTTCGTGACGTTGATTGTTTTCGTGCTCCGTGACTCCAGTGTACAAGCACTGTTTTGTATTATTATTATTATTATTATTATTATTATTATTATTGACTTTCATGCTTCTTATACTTTTTCAAGTTATTTTATTGCATAAGTTCTCGGAACCAAACAGGCGTCTTACATTGACAGTTCATTCCGAAGTTCGTGATTGTGTTATCGGTCCCAATTAATCTCGAACTTCGAGACTCTACGGTACGTAAAATAATCATGAGAAAGCATCACAGCTCTCACACAGGACAGTGCATATTGTCAGTAAGGACACTGTGGCCCACTAGACTCAACAGACCGCTTGCTACACATCATATGTCAGATGTCAGATGCATGAAAAACGTGAAAGGAGCTCCTGAGGAGCACCAAGGGCCTACACTAACATAATCTAACAATGGCCAGATAGTTCACTGCTGCAACACTCTTCCTAGTCTACGTTAACAAACAAAACACAGAGCACAAGATGGAGGCAGCACACTCCTCAGTAACTGTGGTAACCATGGTAACCATCTACTGGATCACGTGACATCATAACCCACAACACCACACTCCAGCACCACGAAAACCTCAAATTTCATAAAGGCACTCTGTAAACTGCCACAGTCCCTCAAGGCACAGCGCACACCATTCACTGCACCCCACCACAGTCTCTCAAGGCACAGCGCACACCATTCACTGCATCCCACCACAGTCTCTCAAGGCACAGCGCACACCATTCACTGCATCCCACCACAGTCTCTCAAGGCACAGCGCACACCATTCACTGCACCCCACCACAGTCTCTCAAGGCACAGCGCACACCATTCACTGCACCCCACCACAGTCTCTCAAGGCACAGCGCACACACCATTCACTGCATCCCACCACAGTCTCTCAAGGCACAGCGCACACCATTCACTGCACCCCACCACAGTCTCTCAAGGCACAGCGCACACCATTCACTGCATCCCACCACAGTCTCTCAAGGCACAGCGCACACCATTCACTGCACCCCACCACAGTCTCTCAAGGCACAGCGCACACCATTCACTGCACCCCACCACAGTCTCTCAAGGCACAGCGCACACCATTCACTGCATCCCACCACAGTCTCTCAAGGCACAGCGCACACCATTCACTGCACCCCACCACAGTCTCTCAAGGCACAGCGCACACCATTCACTGCACCCCACCACAGTCTCTCAAGGCACAGCGCACACCATTCACTGCACCCCACCACAGTCTCTCAAGGCACAGCGCACACCATTCACTGCATCCCACCACAGTCTCTCAAGGCACAGCGCACACCATTCACTGCACCCCACCACAGTCTCTCAAGGCACAGCGCACACCATTCACTGCACCCCACCACAGTCTCTCAAGGCACAGCGCACACCATTCACTGCACCCCACCACAGTCTCTCAAGGCACAGCGCACACCATTCACTGCATCCCACCACAGTCTCTCAAGGCACAGCGCACACCATTCACTGCACCCCACCACAGTCTCTCAAGGCACAGCGCACACCATTCACTGCATCCCACCACAGTCTCTCAAGGCACAGCGCACACCATTCACTGCACCCCACCACAGTCTCTCAAGGCACAGCGCACACCATTCACTGCCAGTCTCTCAAGGCACAGCGCACACCATTCACTGCACCCCACCACAGTCTCTCAAGGCACAGCGCACACCATTCACTGCACCCCACCACAGTCTCTCAAGGCACAGCGCACACCATTCACTGCACCCCACCACAGTCTCTCAAGGCACAGCGCACACCATTCACTGCACCCCACCACAGTCTCTCAAGGCACAGCGCACACCATTCACTGCACCCCACCACAGTCTCTCAAGGCACAGCGCACACCATTCACTGCACCCCACCACAGTCTCTCAAGGCACAGCGCACACCATTCACTGCCACAGTCCCTCAAGGCACAGCGCACACCATTCACTGCCACAGTCCCTCAAGGCACAGCGCACACCATTCACTGCACCCCACCACAGTCTCTCAAGGCACAGCGCACACCATTCACTGCACCCCACCACAGTCTCTCAAGGCACAGCGCACACCATTCACTGCACCCCACCACAGTCCCTCAAGGCACAGCGCACACCATTCACTGCACCCCACCACAGTCCCTCAAGGCACAGCGCACACCATTCACTGCACCCCACCACAGTCCCTCAAGGCACAGCGCACACCATTGACTGCACCCCACCACAGTCCCTCAAGGCACAGCGCACACCATTCACTGCACCCCACCACAGTCCCTCAAGGCACAGCGCACACCATTCACTGCACCCCACCACAGTCTCTCAAGGCACAGCGCACACCATTCACTGCCACAGTCCCTCAAGGCACAGCGCACACCATTCACTGCCACAGTCCCTCAAGGCACAGCGCACACCATTCACTGCCACAGTCCCTCAAGGCACAGCGCACACCATTCACTGCCACAGTCCCTCAAGGCACAGCGCACACCATTCACTGCACCCCACCACAGTCCAAGGCACAGCGCACACCATTCACTGCACCCCACCACAGTCTCTCAAGGCACAGCGCACACCATTCACTGCCACAGTCCCTCAAGGCACAGCGCACACCATTCACTGCCACAGTCCCTCAAGGCACAGCGCACACCATTCACTGCCACAGTCCCTCAAGGCACAGCGCACACCATTCACTGCCACAGTCCCTCAAGGCACAGCGCACACCATTCACTGCCACAGTCCCTCAAGGCACAGCGCACACCATTCACTGCCACAGTCCCTCAAGGCACAGCGCACACCATTCACTGCCACAGTCCCTCAAGGCACAGCGCACACCATTCACTGCATCCCACCACAGTCTCTCAAGGCACAGCGCACACCATTCACTGCACCCCACCACAGTCCCTCAAGGCACAGCGCACACCATTCACTGCACCCCACCACAGTCTCTCAAGGCACAGCGCACACCATTCACTGCACCCCACCACAGTCCCTCAAGGCACAGCGCACACCATTCACTGCACCCCACCACAGTCCCTCAAGGCACAGCGCACACCATTCACTGCACCCCACCACAGTCTCTCAAGGCACAGCGCACACCATTCACTGCCACAGTCCCTCAAGGCACAGCGCACACCATTCACTGCACCCCACCACAGTCTCTCAAGGCACAGCGCACACCATTCACTGCCACAGTCCCTCAAGGCACAGCGCACACCATTCACTGCCACAGTCCCTCAAGGCACAGCGCACACCATTCACTGCCACAGTCCCTCAAGGCACAGCGCACACCATTCACTGCACCCCACCACAGTCTCTCAAGGCACAGCGCACACCATTCACTGCCACAGTCCCTCAAGGCACAGCGCACACCATTCACTGCCACAGTCCCTCAAGGCACAGCGCACACCATTCACTGCCACAGTCCCTCAAGGCACAGCGCACACCATTCACTGCACCCCACCACAGTCTCTCAAGGCACAGCGCACACCATTCACTGCCACAGTCCCTCAAGGCACAGCGCACACCATTCACTGCCACAGTCCCTCAAGGCACAGCGCACACCATTCACTGCCACAGTCCCTCAAGGCACAGCGCACACCATTCACTGCACCCCACCACAGTCTCTCAAGGCACAGCGCACACCATTCACTGCCACAGTCCCTCAAGGCACAGCGCACACCATTCACTGCCACAGTCCCTCAAGGCACAGCGCACACCATTCACTGCACCCCACCACAGTCTCTCAAGGCACAGCGCACACCATTCACTGCCACAGTCCCTCAAGGCACAGCGCACACCATTCACTGCCACAGTCCCTCAAGGCACAGCGCACACCATTCACTGCACCCCACCACATGTCCAGCAGTTAGCCTAATGCCACGCATGTCTCAACAAAACGTCTGTCAACTGCTAAGTTATACAGCATCGGTGACAGATGAACGAATGACTGTTGACCTTTGGTGGAATGACACTGCATGGGGAAAACCGACGTACTCAAAACCTGTCCCACAGCCACTTTGTCTACCATAAGTCCCACGTGTATTGACCTGAGATCGAATCCGGACCTCCAGGGTGAGAGGACGGCAAGTGACTGTCTTAGCCATGCCATCTTAGTCACGACTAAATGCCATGTTCTTAAGCTTGCTTTGCACTTTGAATCTTATAGATTTGTGGAATATTTAAAGGAACTCCAAAACAGCTCGTGGACGCTCAAGGTTTCTGGGATGTGATCCTATGTCACTGAGCTAGCTGGTCCTGCTGCTTGACCCTCAAGATGAAGGCGCTACAGTCCTTCGAAATATCACATCCCAGAAGTCTTGAATACTTGGCCACCGCTGTGAGAACCTCAAATCTCGCAAGGTATCTTCAGCAGTGCCAAGTCTGTACCAAGTCTGTTGTATCAGCAGCACAAACAGCGCCAACTGACACACAAATGAGTCAGCCCACAATTAAGCAGGATGCCTTAGCTCACTGCAGTGGCCATAACCTGGTGTTATTCACAGATGTGACTCACACTACAAGAACTTTGGCTTCCACCACGGTCCAAGTAACACAGGTTTACCGGGATGTGATTGAAACCACACCGGGGATGTACAAACTGTCACATGATCATATTTACATACAGACTGTGGGCGTAATGTACAGAGGCAGAAATATGTGTCAGTTCTTTTGTGTGAAGTAGAAATTGGATTTTTAAATTTGTTTCAATGAGTTCCACACTTCAGCAGATTAATCACGTGACAAACCTACTGCCCTGCTGTAAACTGGTACAGTGAGTGCCACACTAGTTAACCTGAACTGAGCACTGGCAGTAACTTGCATTCCCCTGACTTGGCGCTGTGCCATATCATCATCATCATAATCATTACATCAACACCGTCAAGCTCTCTCAGTGATCCAGAAATACTCTGTCAAGCCAGTCTATCCCTTTCTGCACCACACAGCACGAAGTTAAACACTGGAGCACGGCCAAACACTGCTCACTCATGCCAACAACATGACGGTGTGGAAAAATTTCAGCGGAATTACATTCCATCTAGTGAACACAATTAAAAGACAATATAAGTGGTGTCACTTGAAAGTGATGTAGCAGAGGATCAATGATATTAGTTATTGTGACGTTAACGACACAAACAGCATTCAATTTGCTTAATTGTGGCTGCCTGACCTCACATTATGTGCTTATAGCTGCTGCCTACAAACCTTGTGTACAGTTGCTAGCACTGATCAAACTTACAACAAAATACGTACACAAATCATCTTCCTCCAATAAAAGCTGTCTTCATATATGCGATGAAGGCATACGGGAGAGTGGAGGTACAGTTACGTGGAGGTACAGCTCCACTCTTTCTTAATCTCAGCAGCATATGGGCTGAGTGGTCAGCTTCACACCCAGGCCGCTTTATCCCAAGGGAAACCTCTCCCGGTATCCACTGACAAGAAGGATAGGTGGGCCTCAGAGATGGTCTGGATGTTTTGGAGTTGGCCCATGCTGGGAATCCAAAAACTTGATCATCCAGCCCATCAAGCAGTCACTATACTGCCTGAGCTATCCCAGCTCACACACTTCGCATACATCTTCAGTCCGTACAAACTCTGACTTACATGATACGGCCACTTCAAAATGTCGCGGTCATTAAAGCAGCACTTATATGTGAATTGAGGCTTTCGTGGCGACAACATTCAATAAAATATTCTCTGGCAGACAGCCGCACCCTGAAGATGGGCAAAGAGTCAAACCTGAAACTTTGGAACATCTTTACACCTTAAGGCCGCTGTCTGCCCGAGAAGATGTTATTGAAAGCAGTATTTAATTAACGTTACACGCACAAACATAATGACATTAAAACCAACTATCATCCTTCATGACATTCATACAGACGTTTCAAAGCTGCCCACGTTGGTGGTCAAAAGCTTCTAGGGTGACTTGCCAGCCACAGCTGAATAAGTTCACATAGACAGGAATCCTACGAGAAACAACCAATGACAGAAGGACCCCCAGTGGTATGATGTTCATTAGCCGATCAAAGCCCAGTGGTAACTATATGTACCACCCACTGTTAACATTAATAAACTCTGCATTTTGCCCACACAGTGTAGTTATGTGCTTTGAATCATTCTCAGAACAAACAGCGATTATTTCACTGTACAGCATTAACTGACTGGTTTGTATAACTGAGACGGGGTGTGTTTACTGCGCGGTACGGACTGTATTTATGTGTTTTGTGTGGATCTCAGAACAAACAGCGATTATTTCACTGTACAACATTAACTGACTGGTTTGTATAACTGAGACGGAGTGTGTTTACTGCGCGGTACGGACTGTATTTATGTGTTTTGTGTGGATCTCAGAACAAACAGCGATTATTTCACTGTACAACATTAACTGACTGGTTTGTATAACTGAGACGGGGTGTGTTTACTGCGCGGTACGGACTGTATTTATGTGTTTTGTGTGGATCTCAGAACAAACAGCGATTATTTCACTGTACAACATTAACTGACTGGTTTGTATAACTGAGACGGAGTGTGTTTACTGCGCGGTACGGACTGTATTTATGTGTTTTGTGTGGATCTCAGAACAAACAGCGATTATTTCACTGTACAACATTAACTGACTGGTTTGTATAACTGAGACGGAGTGTGTTTACTGCGCGGTACGGACTGTATTTATGTGTTTTGTGTGGATCTCAGAACAAACAGCGATTATTTCACTACACAGCATTAACTGACTGGTCTTACTGACTGTGTTCCTTGTGAGATACGAACTGGGACTTCACACATAATGCAGACGAACGTCAGCTTTCAAACGGTTAATGAATCAGAGGATAGACAATACATACACACAGTTCATTAACAGTACTCAAAAGTGGCAAACTAAGCACTGAACTAACTAACTAACTAACTAACTCCACTCAGCAGAGTCCTTCCTAAGAAGAAAAACTGAACTTGTTTGAATAAAATTTAGAGTGTCAGAACATGGATAAGTACACAATCAAATATCTATATATACAAATATATATATATATATCTAAATATATAAAATTATAAATGAGAAAGAAAGGTGCTTTTGATCAGTTTCTGCATGATATACTTACATAACAACACAATGTTTTATGTAACAGAAAGAAAGCCAATGTCAGAAAACAAGACTGAGAAGTTGGAAACATTGAAGAACAGACCTAGGAAACGCCCTGACTGGGGCGCCCTGATGAAGGAAGTGGAGTACGGTAACCGGAAACTCAAACATGTCCAGTGCAACGACAGGAGTAGTCCACTGCTGCCTAGAGTTAAAGTCAAAGATAGGGTAAGCATGAAGATGAACCGCTGCATGACAAAAATATAGCAGCTCACCTGCCTACTTACTAACACGCGACATGTTTCGAAACTTCCAGTTTATACCTTCTTGTACAGAAATGTGAATTTTAATAAACTGCCTCAATGTAAACGTGAAATGCAGTTTGGTAATAAAAACACCGATTTTGAAACACATCAGACAACGAATGGAGGACAACCTATCAGTAAATCGGCTATTCATGTATTACTTAAAAAGACTAGGGTACAGACACAAACATCTTAATGCAATCACGAATGTTACTTACAAATTTCAATATCAAGTGTCTGTGTATCAGCTGCTTAGAGATCTCAAAAAGCAAACTGTGCAGATACCAAAATCTGAACTGAAATTGGAATGCTCTTTAGACTTGTTTCAGTAACTAAAATGAACATGCATGAGTGCAACAGAGAAATGTACAGGTGATACGTAAACTGATTAAAGCTGGACGCAGTGTCACTCAAAAACAGACTGACCTTTCGAACATAAAGGTTGTATATGGGGAAATTAAAGTTTGGTGCAGGAGAGAGGCAAATGTAACATACTGTACCACAAGGACAGCAGTGTGGTAGCATGGCTTAGAATGGCAATTTGGCAATTGACAGGGTTAAGGCATGGAAAGGGAGCAGCGATGTATCTAAGATGTACAGAAACGGGGAGAGAAAGGGAGCAGCGATGTATCTAAAATGTACAGAAACGGGGAGAGAAAGGGAGCAGCGATGTATCTAAAATGTACAGAAACGGGGAGATGGGGAGAGAAATTCCTGAACAATAAGTGACTACAAATTAATGAAGAAATAGCATATACGAAAATTGTCACACACTTCGGTACAGACTGTAACTTGGGCACTGTTACTGTCTTCACTGTTAGCTTCGTCATGTCTGTCTGTCCGTCCGCATGGAATTTGGCTCCCACTGGACAGATTTTCGTGAAATTTGATATGGGTATTGAAAATCTGTCGAGCAAATTCAAGTTTCATTAAAATCTGACAACAATAACGGATACATTACATGAAGACCTACGTACATTTATGATATATCTCGCTTAATTCTTCTTGGAATGAGAAATGTTTCAGACAAAAGTTGTAGAGAAAGTCGAAACACACATTTTATGTTCAATAACTTTTTTCCCCGAAAATTGTGCAGTTTATAAAATAATGTGGCAAAATATGGTACAGCCAGACAGGCCACAGATGACAATATAACACGGCGCATGCGCATTGCATGCTGGATAACTACGGCACGAATACAGAAACACTCAACATATGTAATGCTTACTGCTTTGCCACAGCAACAATGGTTAAAGGAACGTGTCTCAGCGTTACGTTACACTACATTGCCTGTATTGTTATCATTACCATCATTATGATGATCACGATCAGCAGCAGCACCATCACCACTGTCATCATTCATACTGTTATCACTGTCATTGTTGTCATCATTTATATTATCATAATTATAATTGTTGGTGTCATTACTATTGTTATTCCAGTTTATGTACGAATCAGAGAAGCCTAACGTTCACAACCTACTGCTCAAGGAGATTCAGTCAGGAATAAGACTCAAGAAGGTTCAAACAAATGACAGAAGCAGACCTCAACTTGACGGTAAGTGTTCACTATTAATGTGCGCACTTGTAGGTTCCAAAATAAGGACCGCCATCAATATTTGTCCCACATCCAAAACTGCTCAGTTTAGGTAATGCATAAATACACGACAAAAGTCAAGATAATGTGGTTAGAGTCTGCATTAAACATAGAAATGAAGACATAAGATGACAAAATAAATGAGGCAATGAACCAGCTGTGCAAACAACTCAATACATTCTCCTGACCAGCTGTGCAAACAACTCAATACATTCTCCTGACCAGCTGTGCAAACAACTCAATACATTCTCCTGACCAGCTGTGCAAACAACTCAATACATTCTCCTGACCAGCTGTGCAAACAACTCAATACATTCTCCTGACCAGCTGTGCAAACAACTCAATACATTCTCCTGACCAGCTGTGCAAACACTAACTCAATACATTCTCCTGACCAGCTGTGCAAACAACTCAATACATTCTCCTGACCAGCTGTGCAAACAACTCAATACATTCTCCTGACCAGCTGTGCAAACACTAACTCAATACATTCTCCTGACCAGCTGTGCAAACAACTCAATACATTCTCCTGACCAGCTGTGCAAACAACTCAATACATTCTCCTGACCAGCTGTGCAAACACTAACTCAATACATTCTCCTGACCAGCTGTGCAAACACTAACTCAATACATTCTCCTGACCAGCTGTGCAAACACTAACTCAATACATTCTCCTGACCAGCTGTGCAAACAACTCAATACATTCTCCTGACCAGCTGTGCAAACAACTCAATACATTCTCCTGACCAGCTGTGCAAACAACTCAATACATTCTCCTGCAGGCCTCCGCAAGTTTCGTCGCCAGATGACAATTGAAGAGCAAATCCAGAAAGCTGAGACTGAAGAGAGAGAAGCTGAGCCGGACGAACTGGATGACATTGACAAAGTGCGGGACGACCTGCAGTCCACCAAACAGATGTTGGCACTTGAACTGAGGAACAAGGAGGCCATGGAACGAGAAAATAAGAAGCTGCTGGTAGCTATCGCAATACATCCAGTTTGTGTTCAGCAAGCCAGGCCTTGAGCCTGTACCAATCAGCTGTACTACAATTTATCTTTAGGAATACCTACAGAATGTTGCAGTACAAAACAATCACCCCCCTGCATATTCCTCAACAAACCGTTCACATACTTTAACATTATCAGAGTGTAAATGTGAACTGATTGAACTGAATATTGGTTGACTTCATTATGCATTTTAGCTGCCTAAAATATGTAAGTGCAAAATGAGTTATAATTCATACATTATCAAGGGTGTGGAAGGAGGCAACCAAAACCTATTTCAAGGGGGATCCCAGCCTGTGACATGAGCAACTGAGGAAAACCATGCAAGCCCTCAGGGTACGCACCCTTGGGGCTGAGTTTCACCCAGGAGCTCCTGTGTGCACAGTATGAGTGCCAACCACGTGACTGCAACGTTCCGTAGCTAAGTGGTTACAGCTGTCTTGAGATCAGGAAGTAGCCCGCTCCCTGGTCACGTCATCTCCCATCACACGATCCATAAACCTATCCTTAAAAAATCAGGCAAGCAGGTTAAAAATGGTCCAAACTGGATCTAAAACCTAGCCACTTGTGTTGATTAAATTCAACAACCACTTACATGTACCGAGGTTCGGAGTGAGTGGAGCATAGCCGCACTTTGCCTATACGCCTTCATAGCATGCATGAGGACAACTTCACCTTTATTAACTACATGTGAACAACAGTTAGCTGCAATTAATTATTGTTCTTAACTAACATGTCTACAAAATTTCACAACTACAATTCATTCACTTAAAGTTAAAGACAGAACCTGATTGAATGACAACATTTGACCGGAAGAATTTAAACACACTGATGCCAAACTTCAGAAATGTAACTTAAGATCTACTAGCAATAACATTTAAGAAATACATTATTACAGGACATATGGGCATATAATAAATCGGTACCTCAGCTACAAAGAATTTTAAGAAATACTACAATTCAGTCAAAAGTGAAATACTTTACACTACAGGTACACTACAGGTACACTACAGGTACACTACATGTACACTACAGGTACACTACATGTACACTACATGTACACTACAGGTACACTACATGTACACTACATGTACACTACAGGTACACTACAGGTACACTACAGGTACACTACAGGTACACTACAGGTACACTACAGGTACACTACAGGTACACTACAGGTACACTACATGTACACTACAGGTACACTACATGTACACTACATGTACACTACAGGTACACTACAGGTACACTACAGGTACACTAAAGTAACTTAATTCAAAATACCTAAGCAACAACTTCTTAGCTTATTAAAATGTGCATTTACGAGGTATCTAGTAAGTATTGTGTACAGAAACATTCATTGTATTCGAGATTTGAGGTTCTCACAGCGGTGTTGCTGAAGATTCCAGTCTTCAGGGATGTCACTCAGTGTTATTAGGTGAGAAGATACTGGCAGTCACCATGCCTTCGTCTCCAAGAGTCATGTGCTCCATACAGAAAACTTGACTGCTGAAGATGAAGAAACTACTTACACAGACATGCAGCAACACCTCCCAGAACACTCGAATCCTCAATTACACTGCTGTCAAAACCTCACAACTCACACTCAAATGGATAATAAGGAATATACACGACAAATTTTCCTGTGTGTGTCAATGATCTGGAATTATATTGTTTCTAGACCAGGATACTGAATCTGGAACTTGAGCTGGAGAAAGAATGTGCTGCCAAACAGGTGACTGAAGAAGACTCTCCTCAGGCCAGGAGACAGGAAGAAGAACAGGTAAGATAAAATGGTATATTACATATACCGTGCATTTTATAATAAAACTAATACTGACCAACAAATGTACAACAAAAGTGACATGTATAAAATGTATCTGAGAACCCCTACATATGTTTCAGCAAGCAAGCTGCCATCTTCAGGGCATTTTTTAGCAGAGATTTACAAGAAATTATTACATCCAATTATACAGTAAATGGTTACACATTAAAAATTACAGAGCATGCATATGTCACAGTCATAATTCACAGATGTATAAATGTACAATATTTAAAGTTAAAAATGGTAAAACATTATATCTCTGGTGCACCAGAGGTATAGTGTGTGACATAATATGCTCTGTAATTTTATTGTGTAACCATTTACTGTATAACTGGATGTAAAAAGTTCTTGTAATTCTCTGCTAACTCCCTGAAGATGGTGAATTGCTTGCTAAAACATGTGGGGGTTCTCAGATACATTTTATATATGTCACTTTTTTTGTGCATTTGTTGGTCAACATTAGATGTTAGAGGCAAGATAAATGTTAATTGTGCTGCCAATTGACAAAATGAAGTCTGTAAATTAGTCACCACAAATGAAGTCTGTAAATTAGTCACCACAAAAGAAGTTGATAAAGTTAAAACACGTCAAGTCAAGTGTAAATTTACTGTTTGAGAAGTGTGATCAAGTTGGGCCGGTTCAAGTCTAGATGAGAACAAGGTTTGACTGCTTTAATAGAATGCACGATCCTTTAGTCCAGTTCTGAGCTAGATTCATAAACAGTAGGCTGTGCGGCTTCTTAATCCTCTCTTCAATCTTAAGTACTCTTGTCTCATAGTCAGCTCCTTTCATTAACTGAGTGAGGTATCTTTGTGCTTCATGTAATGACACTCTTCTTCAATCCCTTAAGGTACTTTGTGCTTCATGTAATGACACTCTTCTTCAATCACTTAAGGTACTTTGTGCTTCATGTAATGACACTCTTCTTCAATCCCTTAAGGTACTTTGTGCTTCATGTAATGACACTCTTCTTCAATCACTTAAGGTACTTTGTGCTTCATGTAATGACACTCTTCTTCAATCCCTTAAGGTACTTTGTGCTTCATGTAATGACACTCTTCTTCAATCCCTTAAGGTACTTTGTGCTTCATGTAATGACACTCTTCTTCAATCCCTTAAGGTACTTTGTGCTTCATGTAATGACACTCTTCTTCAATCCCTTAAGGTACTTTGTGCTTCATGTAATGACACTCTTCTTCAATCCCTTAAGGTACTTTGTGCTTCATGTAATGACACTCTTCTTCAATCACTTAAGGTACTTTGTGCTTCATGTAATGACACTCTTCTTCAATCCCTTAAGGTACTTTGTGCTTCATGTAATGACACTCTTCTTCAATCCCTTAAGGTACTTTGTGCTTCATGTAATGACACTCTTCTTCAATCCCTTAAGGTACTTTGTGCTTCATGTAATGACACTCTTCTTCAATCTTAGTACTTTGTGTTTGTAATGCATCTCACTTAGGTACTTTGGCTTTCCTTCAACTTAAGGTACTTGTGCTTCATGTATGATTTCTCAACATTAAGGTACTTGCTCAAAAGTGTTTGTATAATTAAATAACTCCCAAGTTATTATGCTCTTCGATGTTATTTTATATTCCTATTACTGATACTTTGTAAGTTATATATATGTTATACAAGTAACGTAAACTTTGTAAGTTCTTGAAACCGAATAACCATTTGGCATAGAAATGAACTCCGACTGTCATGACAGTTTTATCCGTCCAAGTTAATTAAGTACATCAAGACTCTATTGTGTTCCTAATTATAAGAACTCACCTCTCACATAATAAATCTTGGTACAGGACAAACAGAAACTGAAGAAACAAATGGAGGAGGTGCAGAGGTCAGCAGAGGAAATGGAGATGAAATACGTTGACACAGTAGGTCAGTTAGACATGGTACGAGCAGACTTGGAAGAAGCTCTGCGCAAAAATGAGGCACTTGAGAAGAAGCTGCAGGCCAGTCTCCTAAACCAGGTACACAGAAATGCTTCACCCACAGTAGCACCCCAGACATGTCACTTTGCAAAGGAAAAATATTATACAGGGTCATTATTTAACCTGACTACTATCCACTGTCAATTCCTGTTGGCTCACTTATCATATTAACATAGCAGCAGGAAGTGGCAATCAACAGTTGTCAGATAAAATAAGGACCCTGAAAATGTCACACAATATCTGAAACTCAATTACGTATGCCTAAATTTGGTCTAAATTAATCTCATAATTGGAAAGAAAGTAAATGTCCATCCTCTTCACTTAGTCTTCCTGATGTCCCACATTTTTATGTTATGCTTATGGAGCCATAATGGATTCCAACTAGCAGAGGAGTAGACTTTATGTCAACCCCTTCTCTAGACCATAACACTATTTACCTAGGAACCAATAAACCTAGAGATGTCAGTCAAAACTGACAGAACATTACGACTTTACCGAAATATTAATATGGTAATGTAATCTTGGTATGTGGCATCACACTGCACTTCCTGCACTGAACCTGAAGTACTTCTTCACTCCATCAACACAAATTTACTAATAAACATACAAGGTTACTTTTATATCGTTACATTTTTATAGCGGTTAGCCTGACGATGGCTTTAATAAAAGCTGAAACATGTAGCTAATACTGTAAACAGGAAGGATTGTTTAATAATAAAGTCATGTTGACGGAGTGAAAAAGTGCTTTTGGTTCAGTATGATGATGCAGATAAACTCAGAACCTACACATTTCATGTCAAATACGTAAAGCTGTCAATACACACTCATACCAGCATGACAGTTAAACCTGAATTCATCCTCAGGGATGTCGTCAAGAAAAACTTCTCAGCTTGACAGCCATGTCAGGTCGTTCAAATTAGGGCTCAGAACCCTGACGATGGAGATGGAATCCATCTCTAAAATGTCTGTTGATTTGAACCACCTGACGAAGCTGTCAGCCGAAGAAGATTTTACTGAATTCTGTCACCATGAAAGCTGCAAGATATATATCACAGACAATTTGATTGCCAAGACATTATTTAACCCTGTGTAGAGACTTGTAACTAAATATGTTAACATTATCACTAATGTCACAACACCAACTAATCAATCCAATACACCTCACTCAATACACCTCACTCAATCAACTACTTCAACCTTGGCATGTAACTTTGTGCATTAACACCTGTACAGAAAATATTAAAACCCCACCAGGATATTTCACTTTGTACTTGAATGAATGAATGAATGAATGGACTTTCTATTCAGTAAATCAAGACCTTCCAATTAATGAGGTACATTTACTGTAGCTGAACCCAACATACAACAGGAACTGCACACACTGTCATCAATATTGAAGTCAGTACCATAAATTGTACATTGTAAATTGCCTCGAAAAGATTACATTTACTCACATGTTTCTTTCTTACATGCTTTAGTGATGCTTTGCCATCTTCAGTGAATACTTTTATACGATACGAACAACATTGCTATTGGCCTGTTAACATGATATCTACACAGGTACTTGTATAAAAATTGCAAGTACATTTTGAATGTATTACAGTCCTAAGACCTTATGTTATGTACAATGAACAATACAACAAAGTACAAAACTGTAAAAGTTACAATTCCAGAAGAATATATGTGTTAACCTTCACCATCAACCATTAGTTAATTATCTGTGTACAACTGATGGTACTGACTACAATTTTGACAAAACAGTAAATACTAACAACAACAGTGATTTTTACAGGATAAGGGCAGCGAGCAGCCTCTAAGGAAACAGCCATCATCTAAGAAGTTGGCTGCAGCTGCTAAGGCTAGCAACACTAACATGCAGAAAACCCTAGAACAGCAGCCAAAAGAAGAAGAATATGAGGAGGAGGAGGAGGAGGAGGAAGAGGATGAAGAAACTGAGACAGAGACAGAGTCTTCTTCTGAGGAGGAAAACACTGAAGCACTACAAGAGAGGAGAATGCTTCGGGAATTGAAACTGCTCAGCACAAAACTGAAGTCTTTCAAAGAGAAGGAGGAAGTGGCACGGAAGGAGAGGCGGTCACTGCGGGACCAACTTAAGAAACAACAGAAGGTATGTACAGCAGTCTGCATGTTTGTGACTGACTAAGACTGATCAAACGACCACAAACATTAGAATCATAAACACTGGGATCTGTTTGGAATGTGAGACACCTACTTGGTTCCAAGAACTTATGAGATACAAAAACTAAAAACATAAAATAACCTCATAAAGCATAAAAAGCATGAAATTTTAATTTTAATAAAAACACTTTTCGGAAGCACAAAATACATTAAATCACTGAAGGAGTGTCTCATTCCACAAATAACGAATGAAATAAACCTCACTTAATGAACAACAGAGCGTGACTGAGCTGAGAGAGATCTGCGCAATAGCCTGAGATTGGGAGATGTCTCGTCAGCCATATGTTCTCATCCTGACGTCTCGTCAGCCGTATGTTCTCATCCTGACTCATTGGAACCAGTCACAAGAAGTCAAAAAATGGCAAAAATATCGGTCATCACGAAAGGTTTCAATCCAAACATCAAGATTCATGAACATCAGACTCTATTTTACTGCACGCCGCTTTGTAGTGCTGTAACTAGCTCTAACTGTGTACTGTCAAATGGAGAAATAGACAATGAAGGACGAATCTGAGAGGATTTGGAAGGAAGCAGTCGTAGCGTAGTTGAGGTATTATCCTGCCAACTGTCTGAAGGGGCTGAGGAAAACCATTAAAAACCTCAGTCAGGGGTAGCCAAAGACCAGGCCAAGATACACATCAGGAAGCTCCTAAATACAAGCCTAGAGAATTACCATTATGCCAGTACATCTGGTAACTCTGAAAGTATAATCTCACATTAACCAGCACGTGTAATGTCAAAAGGTTACCATCAGGATTAATTAAGAGACTCATAATACTCTGCAACTATATTCATGGAAACCAAACGATGTTAAATTAACCACTTCAGTATTATTCTTTGCAACTTTGCTCACTTTCACTTCTACATTTGGTCATTCAAAACACATCACAACCTTGAAGGTATGACCATAATATTTCAGTTCATCAAAAGCTACAAATTTGTTTTGAAATATATCAGAGAGTGCCAGAAAGTCAGATAGTTTGTCAGTTGAATAGGAAAGGGAGAGATGAACTGACAGGACACACATACACAGCAACCACAACACTGTTTCTTCGTAACAAATACATATCTATAGGTTCTCACCATCTTGTTGGTAATGATTCAAGTCTTCTGGGATGTTATACCATGTTGATCGTAAAATACCGTCACATCACAGGAATACAGAACTTTCATCTTCAAAGTAGGGAGGAAGTATGATCCTTCAAAACACTGGTTAACTGTTTATCACTCAACATGACATATGGCTGTGTCATGACTCAGGCAGTTAGTCACCTCCCTCATACCATGGAGGTCAAGGTTCAATCCATGACCAATCCTTGGAGAATTTGTGGTGGACAAAGTGGCACTAGGACCGGTTTCTCTCCAAGTACTTCGGTTTCTCCTGTCAGTATCATTCCACCAATGCTCCACACTCATTCAATCATCTATCACTAAGTAGCACACTTAAAGGAAAAATACATGATGTAGCAACCCAGAAAACTTCAATCTTCAATATTTGCAGTTTCTTTCAAACTCTGCCCTGTGTTAAAGCATACATTGTACTTCACACAGTTAAATGAAATGCAATCTATACTTTCAGATGCTGAGCGAAGAAAAGAAGAAGTACAAGGTGCTTCAGAAGGAGGTAGATAAAATGGCAAACCTGATGAAGGAAGATGATGAAGAAGCAAGCGATGAGGACGCAGAGGCTGAGGAAAGTGATGAATCAGAATCAGAAAGTGAAAGCGAGGAATCGGAAGAGGAGGAGAGTGATGGAGACCTACCCCCAGACACTCCAGTAGAAAAGAGAAAGCAAAACCTCTCTGAAAGAGCCAAGAGGCATGAAAACTGTCTGGGAGCTCTTCGCAAGGGCAACTATCTACTGAAAGCAAACATAGACCGAATCAAGGATGACCTCTTCAAACAGAAAGAGATGTCTCTGCAGCTGCAAGAAGACCTCAACTCTGTTCTTGCAGAACTTGGGTGAACAAAAGCAAATGCGTTCCAGCCAGAATAATACGAATGTGGACAAACAGAACCATGTACTTAATGCAGCTTGCATAGGGGTGTACAACACGGATAAACAATCCAATTCATTAAGTTTCTTCAAATTGGAAATGACAATTATAACACAGAACAATGCACAGAAGTCTCACATATATATATATATATATATATATCCAAATTTAGTATATCTTTAATAAATTATTGTCAAAATCTGCACAAGCAATATAAATATTTGTGACAACAGAGAAGTAACAGTCTTTACAGGTTTTAAGTATACTTTGCAGTAACTGCATAAAGTAAAAACATATGGAAAAGTAATCTCAGGCTAGCTGTCTCTGCATATTTCATCTCTCAAATCACTCAATTGATTCTGATAAAATGTTACATCAGAGGTCGACACCGAACACCGAGAAAATATCATTTTTACCTAATTAATAAAGTGTAAATTCTATATGGTCTAATTAACAAACTTCTAAAGAACAGCCCATTGTGCAGAAATGGGTAAATAACATATGTCTCATTACCCACACTTCTTGTCAGCAACACTTTTTAATTACATAACAAAATACAGAGGAAGAAGAGTGTACAGAAAGTACACATACAGAAAGTACACATACAGAAAGTACACATACAGAAAGTACACATGCAGAAATCCTGTGTCCTTCAGACTACTATATACACCTAATTTAACACGTCTGATGTCCGATGAAAGAAATTACGAAGTTAATTTCTAATCGTCATATGACTAACAGCCGACGCTAATGTCCATTTTCCACGTGACTGCACGTTATAAAATTATGTGTCGAGGACGTCTGACAATTAGTGCCATGCACTAAAAGCACAAAAAAGAAGCTTACATCAAAACTGGCTTCTATCAGCAAAATTAGAACTAACAGTAATGTAAAAACACAAAATTTTGTTGAAAACTATCAGGTGAGACCTAGAAATAAATGGAAGATAACATCAAACAAAATTTTAAATTCTCGTCCTAAGAGACCATATGCTGGTCCCTGTGCATTTGGTTGGTAGCAATTTAAATCCGTCTGCTACAGGTTATAGTCTTGTGGGATATGATGCTGTGTACTCTCATAGACATGAACCAACAATTTCACTGAACCTGGTGCCTCCATTTTCAGGGTGAAATTGAAGGCAGCAGGTTCCTCCAAAATGTTGGTACATGTCTGATAACTACACAGCATCACACCCAAAAAGACCACAATCTTTAAATTGATCTGGATTCAACAGGCTCAGGATAATGTCCAACGATGACTCCATGAAAGCAGGTAATTTCTTAATTCACTCATAACTTTGAATTTCTTATGCAACTCCTTGCACCATTAAGGTGACTCTTTAGTTTAGACACATAACCTGGAATTTATTTTACGTACAAAGAAATGCTTGACACAGTTTGAGTCAACAGTCCGTACAAATGAAGTACGGACAATTAAAAACACACATAACACTTCCTGAACAACGATTTTCATCACCAGGGTACTATGCAGAAAGAAAATCACAAAGCAGCTGCAATATCTATTCTGGCTTACTGTTCCAACTGCATGCAGTGTTCCATGCTGCTTATGGGTGTGTTTAACCTGCACATTTGTTGAAGCAATTACAACAGAAAATTGTAGATATCGAAGATGTGATATCTTACATTCATACAGGATCTTTATATATCTCCCTCATAATAACATTAATGTATATGTATTATTTTTCTACGTGAAAATATTAAATGCTATTTAAGACTACAGAGCACTATTTAGTAGCATAGAAATGCTTTCTTTTTATGATAGTCATGCAGGATTATGTGCAGAGCTACTCCATAAAGAGAAGGAAAGTATTACAAAAAGTGATCCTATGTCCATTTTACTGCTGGAAAATATCAGGCAAATGTGTTGTGTCAGTTTATATTTGTACCACAGGAAAAAAGAAGAGATAAAATTATAATGGGATTTAATACGAATGTTTGTACAATACAAGTAGTGTTAGTACGTGTTTTATAAGCACTCCTTATAGACTGTGTTATAAAAGTGTTACAAATTATTTTTAAGCATTGTGAGTTTCAAGTGAGTGAAGACACATTTCAGTTAACTAACCGATGGATACTGTTCTCCAAGCTGCAGAAAAATTATTTTCTTCCAAATTGAAACTCATGTATAAAAATTGCTCACCTGTACATACTAATTTAAAGAGTTAACTGCACTTTTCTGTATACATTCTTTGAATTACAAATAAACAAACTTCTCATTCCTTCTTAATAAACAGAAACACCTTTCAGTATCAGAAAATTTTAAATCCATGATTCAGATTTGGGTGCCATAAGACAGGATCAGCCAGCAGTGACTAGGCTAAGGGCTGGGCAATCCAGGGTTCAATTTCCATCAGGGGTGTGAGGTTTCTCTCTCCTCCAAAACCTCCAGACCAGCCCTGGAGCCCTCACAGCCTTCTTGTTCAGTGGGTACTGGGAAAGCAGCCAGGATATGAACATGACCACGCACATCCATCTAGTTCCGACAATAAGAATGAGTGGAGCTTTATATCTTAAATCTCCCTAACACCCTCACGATATGCACAGAAATAACTTTACCTTTTAAGATTTGCCATCAAGCAGGACTGAATAATTGTCTGTTTAGTCAAATAATAAAATACCAAGTAAAGGTAAAGGTCACCCTAGAACATGCCATGAAGGCCCAGAGGGGGAGCAGAGGTATAGCTCTACTCTTTCCTTAACCCTGGCACTAGACGGGGGTGGGTGGTCAATGCCACGCCCCTACCACTTTACCCCTGGGAATGACCCAGTACCCATTGTAAGGAGGCTGGATGGGCCCCAGGGCCGGTCTGGACGGGTGCTGAAAATCTCGTCCCCACTGGGATTCGATCCCCAGACCGTCCAGCTCGTAGCAAATCGCCACACCGACTACACTGTCCCGGCCCACAAAATACCAAGTACATTAGGCATAACCCAACCTAGCACATAACGTTCCAAACAAAATATGTAAGCTTTCACACTTTTACAACCTTGCAACAAATAATTTTCACATGACTAGCTATGCTGTCTCATCAGCTATCATCAAATCAAAACTAATTGATGCAGCATATAATTTTACATTTTACACAGAAACTAAAGTGAAAGGCACAGAAAAAGGTGTTGTGGACAACTGAACAAAATGATATCAAAATAAACATATATACAGTATCTAGTGACATGGTAACTAGCCCTGAAGAGCAGAAATTGGAACGGCAACATGTCAGCGTGTACCAAATGTATCTTGAGGTAAAACATTCTTTAACACAAATAAACTGGGCAATAATAACCCATCTTCTAAGGACATCAGTATTTGGTACAGACAGTATTGAACCTTACAGACATCAAACACTGTCTTATGACATCAGTGTTTCTGATAATGTGTCTTACCATGATAAAATGATATAAACCTGGTGCAGAACAAACACGTTAAGCAAGAGGCCTGACAGTGAAGAATGGGAATGTGGGATAAAATTGAAACAGACAATAAGAGACAATGTGTTCAAAAATCACCAACTAATGCACATAAACTTTTCAATAGCTTATTCTTAAAATACCCCTATTCGTATTTCGGTGGTTTAAACCACCATCTTCAGGGGGTCGTGGAGATTATTATGCATAGACTTATAGTTATTACATATATGGTTACATTCATATATGTGTGATGATTTAAAGCCACGATATCTAACCTTTAGGAACCCCGAAATGCATTTAGCCGACTGCAAATGCCACTTTCGCATATCGTTATTCATGTAACTGCATGCGAGGCGTTGGTGAAGGGAACGTCCCATATTGTTGTAGCATCAATACAACCAAGATGTCCAACCACTAACAACACTACTCTCCACAGAAGCATTCGTCTGATCCAATTAAAACTTGATCTCACCAGCATAATGACACCACTGACAATCTTTAAAACAAATGGTTTATGCCTACATCATTGACAATAATACCTTGTCAAATGTAATTACTGTTTCACGCGCAAGCATGCTCAGTAACTGCAAAGATAAATATATCAATATAGTAACAATGCTTCGTTGATAATGACAAGAAGAAAAACACACTGTAATCCACAGAGATTAGGTTTCTAGTTTTCTGTTTAGTGACAGAAAGTTTAGGCTTTCAAGTCTCCATTTTATGGGCAAAAGGCAACTTTAACAAAAATACTTATAGCATAATGGTTTGGCTTTGTGCTTTCATTTTACTGAAAGATACCCCAACAGACAAATAATTTTAACAAAAATATTTACTGCGCCATTCTATCAACCAATATTCCCGGTGGTCAGGATTTGAGGTTTAATTTTCATGACACAAACTTTATAACCTCTGAACTTATTTCACTCATAGAAAACTGCCATAGACAAAAATGTTTATTGCGCCATGATTAGGCTTTGTTGTTTCATGTTCCTGTCACACATTCAACTTTGACAATAATGTTACAGCCTCTAGCAACAAACATACGAGCCATATAACCCTAAGCTCCCTACATACCTTGGTTACTTACCTCCAAAATCATCACGTACGTTATACTGGCAAACCCGGTAAGTCATGGCTGCCCTCCCTTGCAACGAGATGAGGATGCCATGAACCCGGGTGAACAAATTACGATTACGTTAATGTGTTGTCTTATATTAACATGTTCAGATGTAAATGTTGTCTCTTCACCTCAAATAACAGTCTTTAAAGTTATTCGTAAATTTACAATTTTAAACCGTACCATAAAACAAGGAAAATAACTGGCTCCCGTATTCTGCACTCGTTCCTAGTCCACTAACGCAAATGGTAGTCGTGGTAGATTTATGATTACGCTAACTCTGCAATTGGGTGTAGTGGGCCAGCAATAGGCTAAACTGATGGGGCAGTTCTTTTACGTTCCGGCGCTGGTATACGTCATCAAAACTTATTTTTAAATCCCTACTTAGGCAAATGTACCGAAATATGGATCATCTATAGCATGTACATTAGTTTTGGGGTTATATTTAAGTAAACTAAGCACAAAGAAAGTAAGAATTACTTTCTTCCAAGATATACAAGGAAAAATGAAATGAATGAATGAATGAAAGTCTCGTTCTTGAAGAGGTTATGTCAAGCTCTGAGGGTTATACTTAGCACCAGCAGCGGCGAGTTACTTCTTCTCCGCATTACAGGGTACTTTTCCTGCCATTAGAACAATCGTTACCACTATATACTTACCGCATTGCTTGAAACACTGTACATCAGAAGAAATCACAAAGTAGCACATAAAACAAGTACATTACCAACTTCGAATTTCGATATCAACACCTGTCGACTGTCGTTTATTTCCACAGATTACCTACGTTATTTCTGCCGACATGTACGTGGACTGACAGAGATGATCATCGTCTGGATTTGGGCACGGTCTATACTTGTTGGCTCCAAAACGTCGAAGTTAACCTACTATCCCACAGGGTATAAAAATTCACAAAACTATCGTCTGATAAATACCTGCTGCAAAATCCCGAAACCTTCTAAAACTCAGAAACAAAACAGTGTACAAGGAATGGTAGGCCTTTTCAACCTGCATGCCAAATTAATATAATTGTGGAAAGGTACCAAGACCTGTATGGTCCATTTGGAGGACACAAAGTTTTCATATCCCTTCTTTGTAATTTTGTATTCCATGTTATTCTTGATGTTTGTCTGCTGCAGATTAAAATCCAAAGTTGACACAATGATTCAACAATGACACCGTACCGCATAAAGGCATAAATTATAATGTTGCCACTTATCATAACAGATACTACACTGCATAAAGGATTACGTAAGTTAGCACATTTTGTTACAATTTACATAATAGTAAAAGATGTAACAAAAGTCATACTTCCTAATGAGTACAATCTGTGTTTTGTTATGAACAAAATTTATAAAACTTTATAAAGTTTATTTCACTCCAAGATTTTATATTACAGTTCTGTAGCTGACAGGAAAAGATGTTCAGAGGAAGGACTTGTACTGCATTACCAGTTTACTTAAGCAGATTAGAGGAACATGTGTGAGTGTCAATTTATTAAACAGAAAACAGAACAGGTAAAACAGAACATGAGAACATGTCTGTTAGTCTGTTTATGACCTAGTCTCAGCACTTAAACCACTCACCACAAAATTACCAGGCAACTCCAATTTTCAGCCATTTTACTTCCACCACCTCTTCTCTTGCTTGATGGATTGTGGTGAGGCCAGTTACTGAAACTCACCAATACACTCGTAAATTTCACTTTGCTCTAAACTGAACAATGCTGACTGTAACTTTACACAGACCCTGAACACATTTTTATACATTCCTGATAAATGTTAATTTGATCACAAAATAGTTCCAACAAAAAAAGAAGTTCCTTGTATGGCCAATGCCATTAATATTAAATTAGATTGCATGAATACATACACAGATTTTCATATTTGTGTATAATGAACACTTTGCTAACCTGATTCAAATGGATATATTTTTACTTTCATCAGTTGAATCTGTAGACTAGTATATTTTGGTTTCCCTGGCAAGCTTCCTTTTGTGTAGTATACCTACACAAACTGAACCCTTTAAACAGGCAGTCATTACTTTCATAAGACCCATAGGTAACAATTAAATAAAACATAAATATCCAAACAGCTACACATTCATTTATTTATTAAATGCATAGTTTAATAATTTACAGCATTTGCAACAACTATTTTTAATTGCACTTTTGGTGTGAAACTAAAATCCAAGCAAAATTTGAACAATCATGGATGGACTTCAGTGTAATATGTACAATCACACAAATGTTTATTTCCCCAATGTACAATCATACAAATGTTTATTTCCCCCAAGATCCCAAAACGAGGCTTCAGCACCTGCGAATAATGATCGATGTCAAACTTACGGCTAGTAAGAACAAAACTGATACTTGCTACGGTCCTTCCTTTTATTACAGTTTAAATCAACGCTTACCAAATTACCTACGGATCCGAAGTAACTAGCAATGTCTCCTTTCCACTTTTCATTTTTTTCACAAAATGCAAATCAATACACTAACAAGCCGCATTTGGCTGCGTTACATTCAAGAAAGTAAAAATGTATAAAAACACAGAACATTCACAATCAAGAAACCAGCTGATCAAATGATGGTCGCTTTTTGAGGGTTTTCACAGCACGTAGTAAAGATTTGCTCCGATGTTTCTGATAAACGCACTGCCTCCATCTTCAGGGTGCCTGAATACAGGTGGATGCTGAAGTAGTTGGGAGGAAGGAATGTGTCAGTAGAGTATGGCAGACTTTTCATCAATCAGAATGATGGAATGGGGAAGAGGAGATGGTTCTTGCAACAAATCAGTGGTAATTGCGAGTTCCAATAACGCCCCTTTTCAGGGCCAACAGTAGGTAATGTGCAGATGGACAGATGCAAGTGGTGAACTTTATTCATATGGATGTTACTTGCTTTCTTCCATACTTAAGACTCTAATTCTTAATCAAATAATATCCATCCTCTGTTTTTTAGCTACAAGATGTAAAGGTAAGGCAATGTTGTCCCTGTGCATGCTACAAAGGCATACAGCAGGACCAGAGGTATAGCTCCACTCAGTCTTAACCTCGGCACTAGAACGAAGTGGGATGTTAACATCATTCCGTGGCTGCCATACCCTCTGTGAAAAAGCCCACGGTACCAATCGTCTAGGAGGCTCGGTGGGCCCCTGAGCCAATCCGGATGTTTTGGCAAAGAGAAAAATCTGTTGCTGCTGCCAGGATTCAAACACTGGATGGTTCAATCCTCACCCTAGACATTACAACACAGCTCCTTTGACATCATAACCACCTCTAGCCTCCGAACTGCACACGCAGTCACATAGATTTGCTGGTCCCGTAGTTGCTGTGCCGTGTTGTGACATATGCATATTAAAACTAAACTTACAGTAATCAGGTAAGAGTTTATTGCACTTGCTCATCGCACTTCATGTATTTCAGGATGGTAAGTCCCCAACGTATGCAGTTAATTTATTCTAAATGTCTCTGTGTAAGCTAAAAACTGTATAAATCCAACAATGCTTAAATATGATATTTTTAGGTATAAATATGTTTCAATGTACAATTAAAGCTAAGAAAATAGTGCAAAATTATTAAAATTGTACAGAAAGCAATTTCAACATAAAGACAAAACATAACATAAATATCTGTACAATAAAATGCACCAAAACATAACATACTATATTACAATATATAAATCCTGTACATCTGGCACTAATGACTGCATAAGTCAAAGTGCCTAAAGTCTTTAAAAAAAAGTTATGTGCTCATACATCTGTGTGTCTACAGATCAGTGTAACTTGATCGCATTAAGTTGGGGACTTACTGCAATCTACTCATGGGCAAAAATGTAAAACTTAAAAGTGCTTGAAACTCTAAGTACTGGTATAAATGTACCCCATTTCAAAAATATTTATGAGTAATCCTCCTAAATAATGTGTTACACGGAAAAACATTCCCAAAACGTCACTTTACTGGGACGTGATGCCATTAGTTTGATAGGTAGGTACCAAGGTTTCAGAGGAATCTACTGCTTCCATCTTCAGAATTGTGAAGTTGGAGCCCACAGGTTTTTCTGAAGATGTGGTAACTGTCTGCTGAACTACAAGGCGTCACATCTCTGCAGGCCGTGGTCTTAATATTAACCACTGCAAGACTCTCACATTTGCAACAAAACATTCTTGACATCTGACATTGCTTGGTATCTTAATTTAAGTGTAATTGACTAGAATCTATCTCACATAATAAATCTCAAATAGTACTTAGCAGCAGAGGCCGATACGTTTTGAGAAGCAACAGTCCTCTTCTACAACCATTTTTAATTTCATCTCAGAAATTTCATACGGAACGATAGTGAATAAGTTGAAACACAGTTTCACAGTCTTGGTATTAACAGTTGCAGGTTCTATCGACTTGGTATTTGTACAAACAAAATATATCTCAACGTTACAGTTTTGCATGTTGTATATACATAATAAATATCTATGACATTCAAATCAACTGTCTAAAAATATATAAAGGTAAAAAGTAAAGTTGTCCCTGTGCTTAATTAAGCACCATACTGTGAAGGCATATGCAGCAGAAGTGGAGGTATAGATCCATTCGTTCTGAATCTTCAGCAACAGTACTGAGAATGGGAATTCTCACCTCTGAGTTCCTTACATGGATTTATACTAACCAACGTGCTTTCCAGAACAGCGTTTTAAGGTACAAATACTCATAAATTTCCTATTTTTTTCAAAATGACAGTTTTACAGAGAGCCATAGAGAATGGACGAATTCAGTACCTTTGCTATAGTAAAACTGTCTCAGTACTCATGTTATCACAATCCACTGCTGGTTATTTGGGGGTGGATGGGCTTATAAATTAATATGACGTTTATTTTATTTATGTACAATGAAGCATATTATTGCTATTTAGTTAAAATTCAAAGAAAAAATAAATAAAGAAATATGTATAAAAATGAGGAAACATTAACGTTACGGATAAAATAACACATAAACCAGGCACTATGTGACTACTGCAAGTAAGTGGGAAATCTTCACATCTGTTGTTAGCCTGCAGCTTCATTTGTTCGCTCAATGCTTTGTATATTTCTAGACCCTCTGAACACCCCACCCTGACCACTGTATTATCTGCGAAGTTCTAACCCTGTCTTATACAGCATGATAAGGTTTTCACAACTATTCCTTTTGCTTTGCCCTTATCTGCAACTTCAACGTTTCGTTTATAGGAATAATTAATGAAACCTCGTTTTCTCTGAGTTGATTTCTGATTGACATTTCCAAAATCAGAAAAACCCAGAGCATCGGTCTGAGTTTCAGAGACTGAACATTTCCCGTGTTCATTGTGGCAGCGCACCTCAATGTCACAGTAACACACCAGCAGAAATCATCGCTGGAACAGACCAAAGAGTCGTCGTGTTGAGGGCCGCTTGCTGTTTGCCAAGCTGTTGGCTTGACGAGCACGTTCCTGCCTGCACAGTTTCTCCTTCATTTGATCATCAAGGAGGCTCTGCATGTCCATCTAAAAAAAAAAAAAAACTAATTACCACCGCAATTTTGTAAAATTTCTTCCAAATTATCTAATTCATGTTTTTACATACCACTGTACAAATATAACACACAAAGAGAGGGAAGAGAAAGGCAAATGACAATACAGTCAAAATTATGGTGTGATAATAATCCATCTGGGCTTACTGTCACTACAGTGCAGCACACACAGCGGATGTAGGGGACAGTGCTGAATGCAGAGAGTCACTCCACAAATGTTGAATAGTCAGCCAGACGACCAACAAGGAATAACCTTACAATATGCGGGGCTAACAAAAAGTTAGTGTTTAAATATGCCAACAGGACCTCAGGGCATTCCAAATGTTGGCTATAAAACCTCTAATGAAGAAATTAATTAGGAGACCCATGTCACAGATGACAGGATAAATAGAAATAAAATAGTTTGCAGAGAAAAGTATTTAATGACAAGGACTAAATTCATCAGTATAAGAACTGGGGACTAATGGAAGGTGCTTGTGAATATGGTGATAAATTTTCAGATTCCATACAAGAAGAAATTGCTAAACCAGGTAAGTAACAGATCTTACACGAAGCCGGTGCTCAATGGAGTTAGTTGCCCAGTTATCTATGACAGTGCAGAATTCAATCTTAAAAGTCTATTAGTCAGAATGGAAGACTTGAATCTCTGGCAAAGCTGCTGTAAGCACTGCAAGTTACTAACCTGCCACTGTTCAAGTTGCTGACTCAACTCAACCTTCTGTTGGATCGCTTCCATCAACTGGCTGTTCGCCTGCATCACATCTATCCTAGTCTTTGCCAGCTCCACTTCCACCGCGTTCTTCCTGGCCACAGCCGCATCGCGCACCTCCCACGCCTTGCGAACTACTTCATCCCTTGAGAGGTGAGTCTCCTCCAAGTCACTTCGTGCCCTGTTCCGCTCCTCTGTCATTCCAGCAAGCTCTGCATCCCGCACGCTCAACTGTAAAACCCAAAATACAGACATTTTTTAATAATACTAAACAGATATACAGTAGAACCCGCATAAGAAGTCTGATTTTTAAAGTCCCGAAATAAAATCCATAAGGCGTACATTAATTTTTCCCGGATATGAAGCTTCCCGCTTATTAAGTTTTCCCGCATAAGAAGTCGAATCTCATGATACCAAGAGTAGGATCTTTTATGAAATTTTACCCGTTTAATAAGTTTCGATATATAAGACTATCGATATATGCTATGATGCGATTGATCTCTACCGAGGTGCCCCGAACAGCAACATGGCAACACGCTGCTTTAAGTCTTGAACAGTAACATGCTGGTTACGTCAATGAACCAACTGATGGTGCTACTGCTGGCTACTGTATTACTATCTGCATACATCTGTCTACTACTGAATCCTACACCCCAGAAAATTGTTGCAATTACAGTAAGTTACGTGCATTACGTTGTCTGTTTAGATGTTGTTGGTGGTGTTTATGTTGTTTAATAACTGCAGTCATTAGCGTGTGCGAGTCTTTTTTTGTATTTTAATTGGTTACTTTTTCATTATATTTATCGTTACTGCAGTAATCATGACCCAGAAAGCAATAAAACACAAAGCCTTATCACTGAAAGAGAAGTTGAGGTGATTAGAGAGGTGGAGTCAAATCCTACCTTGACCCGAGTGGAAGTGGCAAAGTGGCTGAACATGCCTGTAACTACAGTCAAAGGAATTATGGGGAAAAAGGCTTTTAATACGCTTCCCTGTTAATAAGTCTTCCCACTTAAGAAGTCCCTAATTCTCTGGTCCCTTGAAAGACTTCTTAACAGGGTTCTACTGTATATAGGTGAGTCAAACAGAAACATAAAACAATTTTTCACCAGCTAATTTAGTGCAGATAGGTTCAGTACAGCTTTGTCACTTTTCAGCACAGTCCCATATCTATGACACACAGCACATGCTTCTAACCTACGCTGATGAACTGCTGTGCCTACAGCTGCACACAGCACAGTCCCATATCTACCACACACAGCACATGCTTCTAACCGATGCTAACAAACTGCTGTGTCCACAGCTGCACATAGGACAGTCTTGATTGTTTTGCAATTTTAAGGGTTTCATTTGACTCACACACACTTATATATAACACACAGAATACACTACAAAGCATGCCATTAATAATTGTATGAAACACATCACAATACATTCAAGTATTCTGAGATGTTGCACTGTGTATACATGACGAATGTTCATCCAACAACACAGTGTCACATCTCAGAAGACTTGAATCTTCAGCAACACCAGTGTGACAACCTCAAATCTTGCACATCACAATAGTATGAGGATCACCAAATTAAAAACAACAGAATTCAATCTGTCATTCTGTCAGTCTCCCATCAATTTGTCATTCTGTCAGTCTCCCATCAATCTGTCATTCTGTCGGTCTCCCATACCTTGCTGGTGAGCTCCATGACCTGCTCTGTTCTTCTCTTCAGCTCCTCCTCTCGTCTGTCAAGGTGCTTCTGCACCTTTTCCAGACTCTCATGGGCTCGATGTAACTCTGCTTCCAGTTCCAGCTCCAGCTCAATGCCACTGCTGGATGATGAGCTAGACTGAGACTCTCTCCTGCTCAACACTTCCTGGACCAACCTGGACAGTTCCTGTACAACTTCTGACAGAACACCAACCTGGCAATCATACATAACAGCTGCATAAAACTAATGAATTACAGGCACTAAACTGAAAGCAGAAAAACGAAGACATATTCAATACAACAAAGACATATTCAATACAACAAAGACATATTCAATACAACGAAGACATATTCAATACAACGAAGACATATTCAATACAACGAAGACATATTCAATACAACGAAGACATATTCAATACAACGAAGACATATTCAATACAACAAAGACATATTCAATACAACAAAGACATATTCAATACATGTTAAGTAAAGAAACAAGCTTCATAACAACAACATTCATTGTTTACACACCTTCAACATACTGGGTGACATATCCTCACAAAACATGGACTCCGCATCAGAAATTATTGAGTCGCCCCTGCAATGCCGCAGCCTGTCACAGACCAGTCTAACCTGCTTATATGCAGCCAGAACTTCCTTCCGTAACTGTAAGCAGAAAGCAGACATACTGTGCTTACCCTGTAAATAAGTCGATCCCCATCCTTCACATTCTTAAATATTCAAGAAAATACCTATACAGAATGTGTTTAACTTCCTGTGTAAGTTATGAGGTGAAGCCTCATTTTCAAGACGATGAAGTAGGAAGAAATTCTTGTGTCATATTCAGGAATTTAAACTGATTCCATCACATTACTCAATCCATAAACATACCATTGGAGTACATAAATGCCAAGTGCCTGTAAAAATTAATTTAACGAGTTCACAGAAATGCCCCAAACCTTTTGCACAGATAAATAGCGTCTGCTGTCCCGTCAGTGAACTACTTGCACTTTGTCAGTCTTGACAGTTTCACAGTACACAAATGCAGTACATTCTTCATAGCAGCCAACATTGCAAGGAATTGCACTGTATATAGTCTACGTCAACCCCGATAATGGAAACAGCTCAAACCTCCCAATATTGGTTTTTAGCTCAAACATGATACAGCTAATCACTTGAAGAAGATTTTGGTGCATTTAGACTTTTATCTGATGATGTTTGACATATGTCAAAATGGCTAATGACATCAAAATGTGTGGCTATACGGAAGTCATTAAAGAATGTTATTAGCAAGTTAAGCAATTCTCTATCATATGACTCAATAATGGAGTAGAGCAAGGCTTACATATTATCAAAGTAGACACACGATAAGTATGCTTATGCCATTTACATATTATTAAGTAGACACACGATAAGTATCCTTATGCCATTTACATATTATTAAGTAGACACACGATAAGTATATCCTATTTACATATTATTAAGTAGACACACGATAAGTATCCTTATGCCATTTACATATTATTAAGTAGACACACGATAAGTATCCTTATGCCATTTAACACAACGTTCTGACTGACAGCTATGGTGGAATAAACGAACTTTTAAAACATTCAGTTCTTCTGGGGTGTGATACTGCGTCACTAAGTGTGTAGTTCCTGACATTTCACAGGATCCTATTACCTTAGGGGCACGCAGTTGCACAGTTGGTTGAGGCACTGCTCTATAAGCCGGAAAGTCGCGGGTTCGATTCCCGATGGTGTCATTGGAATTTTTCATTGACATATTCCTTTCGGTCGCACTATGGCCCGGGGTCGACTAGCCTCTAACAGAAATGAGTACCAGGAGTATTTCCTGGGGGTAAAGGCAGCCAGTGCGTAGGGCTGACAACCTTACCATCTTCATGTGCCGATTGTCTAGAAACCTGGGAGCCTCAACCTCCTGGAACCCTATGGGCCTGTCCAGGCCTGTAATGGGATTGCTTTACCTTGACCTTAACCTTCAGGATCAAAAGGTCCAAGAAGCATTTCTCTTAGACCCCTTAACCCTTAATGACGGAGGCAGTACATTCCTCGGAAATGTCAGGAAAACCTACACCAATGACACAGTGTCACATCCCAGAAGACCTGAATCCTCAAGATAAGACTTCTTGATCCTTCTACAGGGCGTCCCTTTTAACATATTCCTGAATGCAGCAGCTTTATCCATAGAAAGCCTGTAGCTGCTGGAATATCATGTGATAGTTGTAGTGCTGAAAACTATAAAAGGAACTGTGTAAATTCTGCTCATGTGACTTACGCCGTCCAGTTGCTCTGAACTGTTGTAACTGTGCACAACTAGCTCTGAATCTCTGCTGTTATCATCATCACACTCCATCTCATGCAGGAGTGAGCGAGGACCTGGCGACGAACTCTGGGCTGAAAGTGTCTCAATTCTCTCATCAAGTGAGCAATTTGCAACTCGTAACTCCTCAAGCTCACGCTGAGCTTGACGCAGCTGGAATTTCAAGAAAAGAATCTGTCTCACAACATTTAGAATTTTGAACAGTCACGAAAGAGACTGGAGAAAACTGCATAATGAGGAGCTTCATGATTTGTAATCCTCACCAAATATTATTTGGGTGATCAAATCAAGGAGGTTGAGTTGGGCAGGGTATGTAGCACGTCAGGGTTTTGGAGTGAACATCTGTGGCAAATAAATCACTTGGAAGATGCGGAGATTGGAGTGATGCGGTGCTGTTTGTGCTAACAGCACCGCATCACAAAACCCACACAACGTAAGAATACACAATCCACAAAAGCCAGTAGTTCCTTACCATTGGACTTCATATTCACGTCTTACAATTTTAATAAAGTTTTAACCAATATAGACATATCTATGTTCTATAATCTTACCCAGATAACTCTACCACAATAGCGGTATACAAGTGATGTACGTTTGTGTCAATATGAGCTTGTTTTAGTGGTTTTTAATACTGAGACCGCATGATGATGGACTTTGAGTCCGAAACACGTGTAGGGTGATACAAGGACACTACATTAGAGTAGTTAAATAGTGCATTTGTCGGTCTTTTTATTTTAATTTGATTCACAGAAATGCACGGTAATAACAGTGTGAAATTCATAAATTGTATATTTGGATGCAGACAGCACTTGTAGCTCTCTGATATACACCCCCTGAAGATGGCAATCTATTTGCCAAAACATATGTAGGGGTTTAATATATCTTACATTTACCAGTAATCTTGTGCATTTGTTGGTTTTATTTAGACTAACAAACTAATACCTGCAGCTCTTGCTCGCGCGCTTGGTGTTCCAACATAACAATACGGTCTGTAGCTTCATCAAGGGCCAAACCCAGGCCCTCCCTCTCGCTCAACAGTGACTGCAACTTCCGCTCCAGTTCACATTTCTTCTCAGACATGAGATTGATCTATGCAGAACAAACAGAAACATAAACACACTGCACATGTGTGTGTGTGTGTGGTGTGTGTGTGTGTGTGTGTGTGTGTGTGCCTCTAGAATTTGGACTCCATACATTAAACACGCCAGTCAAACCATTTTCCAATTTGGATTCTACAGAATCTATATGATAATGTCCTCTTCATGTTTCCGAGTAATTTATTAACAGAAACTGGTATTAAAATTAGAAACTGCTACCATTTTCAACGGAAACTCAGCTGCCAAAATTGAATACAACACGCAAGTCTCCAAAAATACACTCCATATTAATTAAATTTATTTCAATCCAACAAATGCACTACACTTTCTTTCAATGATTTCTTGTCCCTACATATGTTTCGGCACACCTTGTGCCATCTTCAAGGGGGGTCATCGACAGTTCACAATCTTCAATACATCCAATTGTTTTTCACTCACTTTCACAACCCATAACATTTTAAGCCACCAGCACTAAATTCTAAATTTAATGATTCGTTTTAATAAAAAACACTGAAGAAAGATAAGCTAATTACTAGAAACATAAAGACAACTGACATTTAGTGCTGGTGACTTACAGTAATTATGTACTGTGAAAGTGAGTGAAAAACAGTTGGGTGTACTGAAGATTGTGAACTGTCGACGACCACCCTGCGGATGGCACAAGGTGTGCCGAAACATATGTAGGGACAAGAAATCATTAAAAGAAAGTGTAGTGCATTTGTTGGATAAAATAAATTTAATTAATATCAAAATGCACGGTATATATAATATAGAATAAACTCCATATGTCTGATGAGAAAAATTTGTGGCTGACATAACGAATATTATAACATGCCATATGTGTCATACAGCGGCATTATTTTATCCGACAATTCACACAACCACTTCAATCAGACTTGTTATGCATGACAGCACGCAGCATAGCACTTACTCATATTCTATGCTGCTGTACATTACATTTTTACTTGCAATAGTCAGTGGAGGTGCAGGTGGACTGCAGACACATGTCGCATCCTCAAACACACTGTACACTACACATCAAAATTTTGTAAGTCCTGTATAATACAGACTGCTAGTGCCTACTGTGAGCGTGTTCTGCTCTAGCTGAACGTGAATGCCCTACATCACACGTACCTCATCTCGGAGTACTTCAAGGCTGCTCATGTGGTCTTGCAGACTGGACTTCTTGAGGTTGCACTGGTCCCGGAGACCCTGCAGTTGTGCTGTCAGCTGTTCTTCTACACGACTAGACTATCACACACAGAATAAGTAAAATATCTCATTTGACAACTGTTGCAAATATTAAAAAGATACCAGGTGTCCCAATAGCCACTTCACCGATATTATAGTCATAGTTGCTGGAAAACAATTCTTTATTTGAAAATCAGTGTTGAGGAGATGTGAAATGTGCTTTGAACCAAGAGGATAACAATTTGAAGACTTTCTTTAGCCCACCATTGTCACTTGCTGCTGGTGGTTGGTTGCACAGAACATAGTGTTTCGCTGCAACATGCACACAATTTCAGTAAAGCAAATTTAGGACGGCCTGCATATGTTGCAAATAGAAATCATATCGTGTGACATGGAGGTACATGTTAAAAATACACTTTTAAAGTTTTCAACATGTAGCTTGAATATTTTATTACAGATTGGAGTCATAAACACATTTCTTTATCTGGAAGCGTCCACTTGATATACAATCCTGACTGAATTCTTTTATAAAGAGGTTTAACTCTTTGTATTTGACTGTGAGACACAAGTCTCTTATATAATTAACTCTCTTTCATATATTATTGCAAATTACGTTGCACTTACAAGTCATGTGTTAACACTCCATTACAATTAAAGTGGTACATCCGATTGACATTCCACATGTTCCAAAGTCCAGCTGCACTTGGGCACTTTTGCAATTCTGTTCCAAAGAGTTCACTGTTTAAAAGCCTTGGCAGTGAGGAAGACAGTAGATGGTTCAAGTCTTCTGGGATGTTACACGCTGTCAACTCGTAAACAGTTACTGACGTTTAAGCAGATCATAGTGCCTTCATCTTCAGGGTCAGGCAGTCCAAGAAGTCTCGACTGCTTGACCCTGCAGATGAGGGCCCCACATTCCTTCAAAATATTGACAACTATTTACCAGTCGACATATTTGGGCCTAAGAGGGACGAGGTAACAGGGGAGTAGAGAAGACTACATAACAAGGAACTTAATGATCTGTACTCATCACCAAATATTATCTGGGTGATCAAATCAAGAAGAATGAGGTGGGCGGGGCATGTAGCACGTATGGGGGAGGGGTCGACATGGTGCAACATGCCAGACAACTTGAATATTCAGCAACACCGCAGAGAACCTCAAATCCCACAACAAAACAGTAGTCATTGGAAAACATGGCGTTGTGTTCGCAGTATACCGATCACAGAACACAGTAAGGCTCGCGACTTGCTTAGTTCTATCATTCTGTAAGGTTCCAACAACGGCATATCACAGCTCAACTCATTAATTTTAAGGATCTTTTCTATCACCACAAGCCAAAAAATCTAGTGAAAGAAGATATTTACAGTGACCTGTGACAAAAATCAAGAATCAAACATGTAGAAATATGTGCACTGACATTGTTTTTAAGCTGTGTTTGGAACACGATGCGTTCACTGATTTGACTTCAGTTTGTATTAAAGAACAATGTAAATAATTATGTAATTACATGAGGTTTTAGAGGCAAGCCTGAACAAGGGGGCCAGTCATGACCCTGAAACGTAATGCTGTATTAATTATATTAATTTCTGTACATTACATGAAGGAAAAATTCCGTAAAATTAATGAATTTACACGTGTGGTCCTAACTGCACAGAATCTGTTTGCAAAGAAACCTCCTTGGCAGTATAAACTCTAATGCTCTTACTTCTTTCAGACTATTTGTAAGCCGCTGGTTCTGCTCCGTTAGCTCAGCAATGAGAATCGCTTTCTCTCGCTCAGTCTGTTTGAGGGTTGCCTCTCGTTCAGCTAATGTTTGATTCAGCTCCCTGATGTCTGCCTGCAGTTCGAGTAATCTTGTGTCACACTCCGACTGTGTTGACTCCAGCTTTCGTCTCAGCAAATGCCGATCTTGCTCCAGCAGCTGCAAAACAAAAAATGATCTTCAGTTATTCAGTTGCATTTTACATTAACAACTATCAAACGCTTCCTGAACGTGTGCTAATTTCACGATTCACGTCTTCAGAGATATAACACTGTCAATGGGTGAGCGGTTCCCAACATTTTGAAGGATCACACTGGGAACTGCTCACTCAATGACACAGTGTCACATCCCAGAAGACATTAATCCTGAGAAAAAGCACTATAAGAACCTCAAATATTGTATCATGTTTAACTTCGTTTCCTTATCTTACACAGAAAACAAGTTTATGATACTATTATGTTCACATATGTGTGTCCTTGTGAACCAAGTGACTGACTTCCACGCAACTTGGTACATACATGCATACACACATACAAACATACATACAAACACATTCCATAGATCCATCATCCATTCAAGATGGCACGAATATGAAATTGGTCACAAAGAAGAAAGGGAAAGAAAGAAAAGAAAGAAGAGGAAGATGATATAGGTTGTGACAACAACCTCGTTATGATAAAAGCATACAAGTAATACAAAGTTAACCACACAAATACAGACAATAAAATATGTTAGATACAATATCATTGAAGTCCAAATCAAAACACACACAAAATGGTATTTACATTCTACCAGCAGAGACCAACCCAGCTTCATAACTCCTAAATTTAGTTGCCCTAACAATAGCAAGACTTCTGCCACTTTACAGTGGAGACACACATTTCAACAGGCTGAAGTATTCATATTCAAAACCATAAGCATTGCTTAGAACTGACAGAAATAAAACAGTGCCATGAAAAGTCAAACACGCAGTTACGTACTGTAAGCCTAGTTGTAATCTTTCAAGCAGAGCACTTCTTAGGCGGTTCTAAACTGATCCACTTAGAACCTGACTAAACCATAAAAAAACAGAGGAAAGGACAAAAAGAGTGATGCCAAGGTAACTGACAGATGGCAGCACAGCAGGACAGTTGATTAACTGTCAGTGATGTAACTGACCTCCTGGGAACAGTTCCAGTCTACAGAGTCAAGTCAACAGTTACAGCGAAAGAAACCCAAGGACATCTGAACAACGGTGTCACTTGACACGTGGCCTGCTGGTATTCTGTGAACACTGATGGGGAAACTTGAAGGAAGGAGACCAACTGCAAGACCTGGGCTTAGATGGGACGACAATATTAAAATCTATATGAAAGAAATAAGCTGTGAGGGCGTGGACTAGATTGGTCTGGTTCAGGATGATGGCAAGTGGCATGCTTTTGTGAACATGGAAATGAACTTCTGGGTTCAATAAAACATAGGGAATTTCTTGACCAGCTGAGGAACTAGTAGCTTCTAAGGAATAGCTCCGCTCCATGGAGTCAGTTACATACTCAGTCAGTCAGTCAGCCCTTCATTCAGTCTCACCACCACTCTACACTGCGCTACAAGCCGGAAGGTAGCGGGTTCGATTCCCGATGGTGTCATTGAAATTTTTCATTGACATAATCTTCCGGTCGCACTATGGCCCTGGGGTCGACTCAGCCTCTAACAGAAATGAGTACTAGGAATATTTCCAATGGGGTAAAGGCGGCCGGTGCGTAGGGCTGACAACCTTACCACCTTTAAGTGCCGATTGTCCAGAAATCTGTGAGCCTCAACCTCCTGGAACCCTAAGGGTCTGTCCAGGCCTGTAATGGGATTGCTTTACCTTTTTACCTGAAACCCCCAACCCTTGAACATCAAGGCACTACATTCCTCAGAAATTTTGGGAAAAAAATATCCCAGTGACGCAACGTTACATCCCAGAAGACCTAAATATCCCAGTGACGCAACGTTACATCCCAGAAGACCTAAATATCCCAGTGACGCAACGTTACATCCAGAAGACCTAAATATCCCAGTGACGCAACGTTACATCCCAGAAGACCTAAATATCCCAGTGACGCAACGTTACATCCCAGAAGACCTAAATATCCCAGTGACGCAACGTTACATCCCAGAAGACCCAAATCCTCAACAGCTAAGTTGCAACGCACCACCTTGTTTCCAAGACTATCATTATGACAACCATTCCTTCCAATTTTTCTTATTACTTAACAAATTCACACCTGTTATATTAATATGTGCATCTATGTGTTCCAGTAGGTCAGCACAGCACCTCTCTTTGTCACATTACGTATAATTCCACACAAACAGGAAGTCGATATTCTAATTTTGAAGAGCAACATTTTATTTCAGAACTACTTCCCATGGTTAATTCCCAACTGCATTGTTTCAGCTTCTAATTGGACCAAAGACAGCACGTACGTTGTTCTTTCACAAATGGGATGTACAAAACTAGATCTAACTTCTGGTATTCATCACGGTCACTGGCACTCACTCACCAGCTGTTGGACAGCACAGTGATTCATCACTAACAGCACTATTAGTGTGAGGTATGGGGGGCGTGGGTTGAATAAGTGTCCTTGAGAAAATTATTGTGAATGCAGTTCATGGCTTTTGTAATTCCATAAAACCTGTCTCACATAGCCCAGTTTTCTGCTAGATGTGATTTGTTTATAACAAGAACAAGCTTAACACAAATTGTTATTATGTACTTACCTCAATACAGTATTTAGCCAAATTTCGTTTTACTGGCAAGTAAGTTACATTTATTGACCCCTGACAATAAATTACTAATTAATGTACACTCGACAACAGGAAGCAGTCACAAAATGCAAGCAAACACTAAGCACACTTGACACTCTTTAAATTGCTATTATGTGATTTACTTGAGACAGCCAGTCAAAAAAGGCACCTTAATGCAGCATTCACTTTCACACAATGATATATAAAACTCCATCTGAACATTGTATTACGTAATTTATAAGTTACAAGTCCAAACAGGGCAAGACTAGTATCAACAGGGCAAGACTAGTATCAACAGGGCAAGACTAGTATCAACAGGGCAAGACTAGCATCAACAGGGCAAGACTAGTATCAACAGGGCAAGACTAGTATCAACAGGGCAAGACTAGTATCAACAGGGCAAGACTAGTATCAACAGGGCAAGACTAGTATCAACAGGGCAAGACTAGTATCAACAGGGCAAGACTAGTATCAACAGGGCAAGACCAGTATCAACAGGGCAAGACCAGTATCAACAGGGCAAGACCAGTATCAACAGGGCAAGACCAGTATCAACAGGGCAAGACCAGTATCAACAGGACAAGACCAGTATCAACAGGACAAGACCAGTATCAACAGGGCAAGACCAGTATCAACAGGGCAAGACTAGTATCAACAGGACAAGACTAGTATCAACAGGGCAACACTAGTATCAACAGGGCAAGACTAGTATCAACAGGGCAAGACTAGTATCAACAGGGCAAGACTAGTATCAACAGGGCAAGACTAGTATCAACAGGGCAAGACTAGTATCAACAGGGCAAGACCAGTATCAACAGGGCAAGACCAGTATCAACAGGGCAAGACCAGTATCAACAGGGCAAGACCAGTATCAACAGGGCAAGACTAGTATCAACAGGGCAAGACTAGTATCAACAGGGCAAGACTAGTATCAACAGGGCAAGACTAGTATCAACAGGGCAAGACTAGTATCAACAGGGCAAGACTAGTATCAACAGGGCAAGACTAGTATCAACAGGGCAAGACTAGTATCAACAGGGCAAGACTAGTATCAACACGGCAAGACTAGTATCAACAGGACAAGACTAGTATCAACAGGGCAAGACTAGTATCAACAGGGCAAGACTAGTATCAACAGGGCAAGACCAGTATCAACAGGGCAAGACCAGTATCAACAGGGCAAGACCAGTATCAACAGGGCAAGACCAGTATCAACAGGGCAAGACCAGTATCAACAGGGCAAGACTAGTATCAACAGGGCAAGACTAGTATCAACAGGGCAAGACTAGTATCAACAGGGCAAGACTAGTATCAACAGGGCAAGACTAGTATCAACAGGGCAAGACTAGTATCAACAGGGCAAGACTAGTATCAACAGGGCAAGACTAGTATCAACAGGACAAGACTAGTATCAACAGGGCAAGACTAGTATCAACAGGGCAAGACTAGTATCAACAGGGCAAGACTAGTATCATATCAGGTAAAGGTGTAAGTAGGCCGATCCCAGTGGCCGTGCGGTCTAAGGCGTGGGTCTTCGGCCGCTCGCTTACTGGGATTGTGGGTTCGAATCCCACCGGGGACATGGATGTCTGTCTGTTGTGAGTGTTGTGTGTTGTCAGGTAGAGGTCTGCGTCGGGCTGATCACTCGTCCAGAGGAGTTCTACCGAGTGTGGTGTGTCTAATGTGTGTGATCGTGAAGCCTCGAAATGAGGAGGCCTAGGCCCCCAAGGGGCTGTCGAGCCATTGGAAAAAAAAAAAGGCGTAAGTAAATTTGCTAAATGTTATTCAAAAACATATAATTGTTTGGAGCAAGGCTGTGAACTAATACCACTTTTGCATTAACGTTGTTACATTTCTCACATTATTATTTTCTACCTAATTACCACATTTTAAATTCCCACAAAATACTTTGCTCCTGATATAGCACACAAGTACCTTCTTCGTTCTATAAAAGTGGAATTCTGTTCCACGGTTTTCATTGATAACGAACGACGTTGCTTGTAAGCTGTTTCTCAAATGAATGCTGCTCATTCTACATGTTTCAGTGGCACTTACATGTTTCAGTGGCACTTACATGTTTCAGTGGCACTTACATGTTTCAGTGGCACTTACATGTTTCAGTGGCACTTACATGTTTCAGTGGCACTTACATGTTTCAGTGGCACTTACATGTTTCAGTGGCACTTACATGTTTCAGTGGCACTTACATGTTTCAGTGGCACTTACGACACACCCTTCCTTTATCCCATCTCAATAAACATGCACTTGACGCTATAATTACTGATCATTGTACCAAACAGTACGGCAGAATGGGTAGCCATACTGCTTCATGGCCAAGATATCTCTGGTTAAATTTTAGCCCACGAACAAGCTAACCTTACTATGTTCATACTTTCTCTCATCTGTCCATGCAAATGCTCGGACAGTACTCAGATGGGGCAGGACTGCTTCCTTCCATGTCCTTTCCAATTCACTATTCACTGAACACAGTACCATTTAACTGCTAGTCTGAGCAACTTATAAAAGCTGGTAAAACATAAGTAAGCCGATCCCAGTGGCCGCGCGGTCTAAGGCGTGGGTCTAAGCCGTTCGCTTGCTGGGATTGTGGGTTCGAATCCCGCCTAGGGTATGGATGTCTGTCTGTTGTGAGTGTTGTGTGTTGTCAGGTAGAGGTCTCTGCGTCGGGCTGATCACTCGTCCGGAGGAGTCCTACCGAGTGTGGTGTGTCTAAAAAGTGTGTGATTGTGAAGCCTCAAAAATGATGAGGCCTAGGCCCCCAAGGGGCTGTCGAGCCATTGGAAGAAAAAAAACATAAATAAATAACAACAAATAATTCCATATAAATTAAACCCACAGGCTGAATAATGACATTTATGTCGAAAGTGGACAGGAGGAGTTTTAAATTACTCCAGAATATCCACAAACAAGTTATTTGTAATAAGTAACAATTTATATGAATTATCAGGCCCTCTAGCCCTGTACAGTGCTTATTCTAATCAGTCAGACCACATTATAATATTTTAGCACGTATTTATACCACCACAACCCTCCGTACTCTGTCCTGTTCCAGGTGCACTACCCCACAATGCTAGCAACGTGCTCCCAGGGTTGGCTTGGCCTGAATTGTCTGACCCTTCGGACAACCTCAAAGTGTCCAAGTATCGCTATTGCTGTTACTACTCCCAACAGCTCAAGGGTCGTCATTTTACTTCACTACATGTTCAATGTACACAAAGCATTGTGCTGGCTTAAACCTTATCAGTCCAATGTCGAGATAAACTCAACACTGCTTTCCATTGTACCAGTTCCAAATGTACACGTTATTGTATTGTGTCTTCCTAAGCTCCTGTAATCTAGTGGCTGATTTGAACTTTACAGATTAGAGATTTTGTGGAAAATTAATTTGGACCAGACTGTTAGACTTCACAAGAATAATTTGGGCTGCAAGTGGGTAATATTGTAAAAATGATTTTGGAATGTGAGAATCAAATGGCCTAAAGTGGAGTCTTAGGTCAAATTTTAAGCGCACGCTGAAGAATGTAAGTAGCAGGAAGCTTGGTCTACCTATCTGCCCCTTCTTCATGGGAATACTACTGACTGTGGTCACTACTGACTGTGCTCACTTCTGACTGTGGTCACTACTGACTGTGGTCACTACTGACTGTGGTCACTACTGACTGGTCACTTCTGACTGTTGTCACTACTGACTGTGCTCACTTCTGACTGTGGTCACTACTGACTGTGGTCATTACTGACTGTGGTCACTACTGACTGTGCTCACTTCTGACTGTGGTCACTACTGACTGTGGTCACTACTGACTGTGGTCACTACTGACTGTGGTCATTACTGACTGTGGTCATTACTGACTGTGGTCACTACTGACTGTGCTCACTTCTGACTGTGGTCACTACTGACTGCGGTCACTACTGACTGTGGTCACTACTGACTGTGCTCACTTCTGACTGTGGTCACTACTGACTGTGGTCACTACTGACTGTGCTCACTTCTGACTGTGGTCACTACTGACTGTGGTCACTACTGACTGTGGTCATTACTGACTGTGGTCACTACTGACTGTGCTCACTTCTGACTGCGGTCACTACTGACTGTGGTCACTACTGACTGTGCTCACTTCTGACTGTGGTCACTACTGACTGTGGTCACTACTGACTGGTCACTTCTGACTGTTGTCACTACTGACTGTGCTCACTTCTGACTGTGGTCACTACTGACTGTGGTCACTACTGACTGGTCACTTCTGACTGTGGTCACTACTGACTGTGCTCACTTCTGACTGTGGTCACTACTGACTGTGCTCACTTCTGACTGTGGTCACTACTGACTGTGGTCACTACTGACTGTGGTCACTACTGACTGGTCACTTCTGACTGTTGTCACTACTGACTGTGCTCACTTCTGACTGTGGTCACTACTGACTGTGGTCATTACTGACTGTGGTCACTACTGACTGTGCTCACTTCTGACTGTGGTCACTACTGACTGTGGTCACTACTGACTGTGGTCACTACTGACTGTGGTCATTACTGACTGTGGTCATTACTGACTGTGGTCACTACTGACTGTGCTCACTTCTGACTGTGGTCACTACTGACTGCGGTCACTACTGACTGTGGTCACTACTGACTGTGCTCACTTCTGACTGTGGTCACTACTGACTGTGGTCACTACTGACTGTGCTCACTTCTGACTGTGGTCACTACTGACTGTGGTCACTACTGACTGTGGTCATTACTGACTGTGGTCACTACTGACTGTGCTCACTTCTGACTGCGGTCACTACTGACTGTGGTCACTACTGACTGTGCTCACTTCTGACTGTGGTCACTACTGACTGTGGTCACTACTGACTGGTCACTTCTGACTGTTGTCACTACTGACTGTGCTCACTTCTGACTGTGGTCACTACTGACTGTGGTCACTACTGACTGGTCACTTCTGACTGTGGTCACTACTGACTGTGCTCACTTCTGACTGTGGTCACTACTGACTGTGGTCACTACTGACTGGTCACTTCTGACTGTGGTCACTACTGACTGTGGTCACTACTGACTGGTCACTTCTGACTGTGGTCACTACTGACTGTGCTCACTTCTGACTGTGGTCACTACTGACTGTGGTCACTACTGACTGGTCACTTCTGACTGTGGTCACTACTGACTGCGGTCACTACTGACTGTGGTCACTACTGACTGTGCTCACTTCTGACTGTGGTCACTACTGACTGTGGTCACTACTGACTGGTCACTTCTGACTGTGGTCACTACTGACTGTGCTCACTTCTGACTGTGGTCACTACTGACTGTGGTCACTACTGACTGTGGTCACTTCTGACTGTGGTCACTACTGACTGTGGTCACTACTGACTGTGGTCACTTCTGACTGTGCTCACTTCTGACTGTGCTCACTACTGACTGCGGTCACTACTGACTGTGGTCACTACTGACTGCGGTCACTACTGACTGCGGTCACTACTGACTGCGGTCACTACTGACTGCGGTCACTACTGACTGTGGTCACTACTGACTGCGGTCACTACTGACTGCGGTCACTACTGACTGTGCTCACTTCTGACTGTGGTCACTACTGACTGGTCACTTCTGACTGTGGTCACTACTGACTGTGCTCACTTCTGACTGTGGTCACTACTGACTGTGGTCACTACTGACTGTGGTCACTACTGACTGTGGTCACTACTGACTGTGGTCACTTCTGACTGTGGTCACTACTGACTGTGGTCACTACTGACTGTGGTCACTACTGACTGCGGTCACTTCTGACTGTGGTCACTTCTGACTGTGGTCACTACTGACTGTGGTCACTTCTGACTGTGGTCACTACTGACTGTGGTCACTTCTGACTGTGGTCACTACTGACTGCGGTCACTACTGACTGTGCTCACTTCTGACTGTGGTCACTTCTGACTGTGGTCACTACTGACTGTGGTCACTTCTGACTGTGGTCACTACTGACTGCGGTCACTACTGACTGTGGTCACTTCTGACTGTGGTCACTACTGACTGCGGTCACTTCTGACTGTGGTCACTACTGACTGTGGTCACTGCTGACTGTGGCCACTTCTGACTGTGGTCACTACTGACTGTGCTCACTTCTGACTGTGGTCACTTCTGACTGTGGTCACTACTGACTGTGGTCACTTCTGACTGTGGTCACTACTGACTGCGGTCACTTCTGACTGTGGTCACTACTGACTGTGCTCACTTCTGACTGTGGTCACTACTGACTGTGGTCACTGCTGACTGTGGTCACTTCTGACTGTGGTCACTACTGACTGTGGTCACTTCTGACTGTGGTCACTACTGACTGCGGTCACTACTGACTGTGCTCACTTCTGACTGTGGTCACTACTGACTGTGGTCACTGCTGACTGTGGTCACTTCTGACTGTGGTCACTACTGACTGCGGTCACTACTGACTGTGGTCACTTCTGACTGTGGTCACTACTGACTGCGGTCACTACTGACTGTGCTCACTTCATCTGCATTCCCTGTCAGTCAGAACACAACGCTGTGACGTCACTGTACTTATCATCCCATCATTAAATAAATGAAGCACATTGCAAGATTCCAACCTTCTGGGATGTTATGCAGTGTCAACTGTCGAAGAACTGCCAGACCCTGAAGATGGAGGCAGCGTAGTGCTACGAAACGTTGGTAACTATTTATCAGTCGACACAACATAACATCCCAGAAGATCTGAAGCTTCATCAGCACTGCTCTGAGACACTCAGCTCTCACATGAAACACATCTGTGAATATCTCTGCAACTATCTAGTCAGAAGATTACACAGTGATGGACATCTCAAGGAAGACTGCATTGTCTTGGCTGAAACGTCACAGTACAAAGCACAGTATAATGAAGTTTCTGCCTGCTAATTATTGCAGCCCAAACAATTAGCAGTTTAACGAGCTCAAGAGCAGAGCGTGGGTGTAATTTCACGTTTGAGAGTACCAAACGGTTTATTTTCAACATATTCCGTCTACAAGGTCTTTGGATCTAGGAACGGAAAAAAAAAGTAGCAGCGTTTCAGTGTGGAATGTTCTGAAGAGAACTAACCTTTGAATTACCGTCTTTCTTCAGTCTGTGCATCATGTAATATATATACTGAAGAGAACTAACCTTTGAATTACGGTCATTCTTCAGTCTGTGCATCATGTAATATATATACTGAAGAGAACTAACCTTTGAATTACGGTCATTCTTCAGTCTGTGCATCATGTAATATATATATACTGAAGAGAACTAACCTTTGAATTACGTCTTTCTTCAGTCTGTGCATCATGTAATATATATACTGAAGAGAACTAACCTTTGAATTACGGTCATTCTTCAGTCTGTGCATCATGTAATATATATACTGAAGAGAACTAACCTTTGAATTACCGTCTTTCTTCAGTCTGTGCATCATGTAATATATATACTGAAGAGAACTAACCTTTGAATTACGTCTTTCTTCAGTCTGTGCATCATGTAATATATATACTGAAGAGAACTAACCTTTGAATTACCGTCTTTCTTCAGTCTGTGCATCATGTAATATATATACTGAAGAGAACTAACCTTTGAATTACGTCTTTCTTCAGTCTGTGCATCATGTAATATATATACTGAAGAGAACTAACCTTTGAATTACCGTCTTCTTCAGTCTGTGCATCATGTAATATATATACTGAAGAGAACTAACCTTTGAATTACGGTCATTCTTCAGTCTGTGCATCATGTAATATATATACTGAAGAGAACTAACCTTTGAATTACGGTCATTCTTCAGTCTGTGCATCATGTAATATATATACTGAAGAGAACTAACCTTTGAATTACGGTCATTCTTCAGTCTGTGCATCATGTAATATATATACTGAAGAGAACTAACCTTTGAATTACGGTCATTCTTCAGTCTGTGCATCATGTAATATATATACTGAAGAGAACTAACCTTTGAATTACGGTCATTCTTCAGTCTGTGCATCATGTAATATATATACTGAAGAGAACTAACCTTTGAATTACGGTCATTCTTCAGTCTGTGCATCATGTAATATATAAACTGAAGAGAACTAACCTTTGAATTACGGTCATTCTTCAGTCTGTGCATCATGTAACTATATATACTGAAGAGAACAAAACCCTTGAATTACGGTCAATTCTTCAGTCTGTGCATCATGTAATTATATACTGAAGAGAACTAACCTTTGAATTACGGTCATTCTTCGTTGTGCATCATGTAATATATATACTGAAGAGAAACTAACCTTTGAATTACGGTCATCTTCAGTCTGTGCATCATGTAAATATAATATACTGAAGAGAACTAACCTTTGTAATTACGGTCATTCTTCAGTCTGTGCATCATAAATATATACTGAAGAGAACTAACCTTTGAATTACGGTCATTCTTCAGTCTGTGCATCATGTAATATATATACTGAAGAGAACTAACCTTTGAATTACGGTCATTCTTCAGTCTGTGCATCATGTAATATATATACTGAAGAGAACTAACCTTTGAATTACGGTCATTCTTCAGTCTGTGCATCATGTAATATATATACTGAAGAGAACTAACCTTTGAATTACGGTCATTCTTCAGTCTGTGCATCATGTAATATATATACTGAAGAGAACTAACCTTTGAATTACGGTCATTCTTCAGTCTGTGCATCATATAATATATATACTGAAGAGAACTAACCTTTGAATTACGGTCATTCTTCAGTCTGTGCATCATGTAATATATATACTGAAGAGAACTAACCTTTGAATTAGGTCATTCTTCAGTCTGTGCATCATGTAATATATATACTGAAGAGAACTAACCTTTGAATTACGGTCATTCTTCAGTCTGTGCATCATGTAATATATATACTGAAGAGAACTAACCTTTGAATTACGGTCATTCTTCAGTCTGTGCATCATGTAATATATATACTGAAGAGAACTAACCTTTGAATTACCGTCTTTCTTCAGTCTGTGCATCATGTAATATATATACTGAAGAGAACTAACCTTTGAATTACGGTCATTCTTCAGTCTGTGCATCATGTAATATATATACTGAAGAGAACTAACCTTTGAATTACGGTCATTTTTCAGTCTGTGCATCATGTAATATATATACTGAAGAGAACTAACCTTTGAATTACGGTCATTCTTCAGTCTGTGCATCATGTAATATATATACTGAAGAGAACTAACCTTTGAATTACGGTCTTCTTCAGTCTGTGCATCATATAATATATATACTGAAGAGAACTAACCTTTGAATTACGGTCATTCTTCAGTCTGTGCATCATGTAATATATATACTGAAGAGAACTAACCTTTGAATTACGGTCATTCTTCAGTCTGTGCATCATGTAATATATATACTGAAGAGAACTAACCTTTGAATTACCGTCTTTCTTCAGTCTGTGCATCATGTAATATATATACTGAATAGAACTAACCTTGAATTACCGTCTTTCTTCAGTCTGTGCATCATGTAATATATATACTGAAGAGAACTAACCTTTGAATTACGGTCATTCTTCAGTCTGTGCATCATGTAATATATATACTGAAGAGAACTAACCTTTGAATTACGGTCATTCTTCAGTCTGTGCATCATGTAATATATATACTGAAGAGAACTAACCTTTGAATTACGGTCATTCTTCAGTCTGTGCATCATGTAATATATATACTGAAGAGAACTAACCTTTGAATTACGGTCATTCTTCAGTCTGTGCATCATATAATATATATACTGAAGAGAACTAACCTTTGAATTACGGTCATTCTTCAGTCTGTGCATCATGTAATATATATACTGAAGAGAACTAACCTTTGAATTACGGTCATTCTTCAGTCTGTGCATCATGTAATATATATACTGAAGAGAACTAACCTTTGAATTACGGTTATTCTTCAGTCTGTGCATCATGTAATATATATACTGAAGAGAACTAACCTTTGAATTACGGTCATTCTTCAGTCTGTGCATCATGTAATATATATACTGAAGAGAACTAACCTTTGAATTACGGTCATTCTTCAGTCTGTGCATCATATAATATATATACTGAAGAGAACTAACCTTTGAATTACGGTCATTCTTCTGTCTGTGCATCATGTAATATATATACTGAAGAGAACTAACCTTTGAATTACGGTCATTCTTCAGTCTGTGCATCATGTAATATATATACTGAAGAGAACTAACCTTTGAATTACGGTCATTCTTCAGTCTGTGCATCATGTAATATATATACTGAAGAGAACTAACCTTTGAATTACCGTCTTTCTTCAGTCTGTGCATCATGTAATATATATACTGAAGAGAACTAACCTTTGAATTACGGTCATTCTTCAGTCTGTGCATCATGTAAATATATATACTGAAGAGAACTAACCTTGAATTACGGTCATTCTTCAGTCTGTGCATCATGTAATATATATACTGAAGAGAACTAACCTTTGAATTACGGTCATTCTTCAGTCTGTGCATCATGTAATATATATACTGAAGAGAACTAACCTTTGAATTACGGTCATTCTTCAGTCTGTGCATCATATAAATATATATACTGAAGAGAACTAACCTTTGAATTACGGTCATTCTTCAGTCTGTGCATCATGTAATATATATACTGAAGAGAACTAACCTTTGAATTACGGTCATTCTTCAGTCTGTGCATCATGTAATATATATACTGAAGAGAACTAACCTTTGAATTACGGTCATTCTTCAGTCTGTGCATCATGTAATATATATACTGAAGAGAACTAACCTTTGAATTACGGTCATTCTTCAGTCTGTGCATCATGTAATATATATACTGAAGAGAACTAACCTTTGAATTACGGTCATTCTTCAGTCTGTGCATCATGTAATATATATACTGAAGAGAACTAACCTTTGAATTACGGTCATTCTTCAGTCTGTGCATCATGTAATATATATACTGAAGAGAACTAACCTTTGAATTACGGTCATTCTTCAGTCTGTGCATCATGTAATATATATACTGAAGAGAACTAACCTTTGAATTACGGTCATTCTTCAGTCTGTGCATCATGTAATATATATACTGAAGAGAACTAACCTTTGAATTACCGTCTTTCTTCAGTCTGTGCATCATGTAATATATATACTGAAGAGAACTAACCTTTGAATTACGTCTTTCTTCAGTCTGTGCATCATGTAATATATATACTGAAGAGAACTAACCTTTGAATTACGGTCATTCTTCAGTCTGTGCATCATGTAATATATATACTGAAGAGAACTAACCTTTGAATTACGGTCATTCTTCAGTCTGTGCATCATGTAATATATATACTGAAGAGAACTAACCTTTGAATTACGGTCATTCTTCAGTCTGTGCATCATATAATATATATACTGAAGAGAACGCGTTTCTCAAGCAATCTATGTCTGTCTTCTGGCTAAAAAGTGGAGTGTAGCTGTCTGATCCAGTTTTCAGTAGCAGTTCTTTCTGTCAGAAGGAAGTGCGCAAGTACCTTTGCACCTTTCCATCTGAGACCAGAAACAGAAGACAGAAGTTGCTCAACTCCTGTGTTCTGTTTGGAATTGCAGCTGACAGACGAACAGCAGTACCACCATCAGCAGTCTTTTGGGAAGAACTATCCCACTGGGTGGTTTTGTATTTTTGAACAAGAAAGGCACTGTACCTATAACGTAATATTGAGACGCGTTCGCGTAACCATTGTTGACGTGGATAAGCAATAAGTATTACATATTGTTAGTGTGTGTCTGTAGCCTTCGTTATCCAGCATGCAAAGCGCATGCGCCGTATTATATTGTCATGTGGCCTGTCTGGCTGTACCATATTTTTCCACATTATCTAATAAACGGCACGATTTTCGGGGGGGGAGAGATTAGTTACTTAAAATAAGATGTGTGTTTTGATTTTATCTACAATTTTTGTCTGAAACATTTCTTACTGTACGAAGAATTCGGCGAGATACTATCATAAACGTACATAGGTCTTCATGTAAAGTACCGTTATTCCTGTAAGATTTTAATGAAACTTGTATTTTCTTGACAAACTTTCGAAAAATACTCAAATATCGAATTTCATGAAAATCCGTCCAGCGGCAGCCGAGTTGTTCCATGCGGATGGACACAGAGACGGGCGGACGGACAGACAGGCAACGCCGAAGCTAGGAGTCGCTTTTCGCACTTTTGTGAACGCGCTTAAAAACTGTCCAACATTTTACTAAAACTTTACGCCTATAAAAGTGCACCGCTGGTCACAACACGAAGCGATACAAAGTTCAAAGTTTCACGCATGATTCCAGTCTGCTGTTACATGCCCAAGTGAGATATGCAGTGCTAATTGTATGATTATGAGATATGACACCGTGCAGTCTGGTCAAAGTGTACCAACTTCTCGGAGGGTGAATTGCCTTCTGTCAGGCTGAATGAGCTGCATTCATCTACTCTGATAATGAAAGCAACATAACCTCAAAGATATGAGTAAGTTTCTACGAGGCTCACAGACTAGATCACAGATTATCTAGTATAGATAATCTGTGCTCACAGATGTCACTGCACAGAGACAGCAGGCCTCACTGCATGCCTTGGCATCATGAAGCGCTGTAATTCTCCTTGGCGGAAATTTGTGCAAACTGTAACCGCCAATGTGAAGAGCTTTCCACAGCGCAAAGTACACAGGAAAGATACAGCCAAAGAATCACCTAACATAACAAGGCACAGTTAAATCTTTCACGCCTACAAAACTCCCACAGAAACGCTATCATGGAGTGTAATTAGTTACGTATAGCTTATATGGCGGACCGGCCTGCGTGGATATATGTGACTGGTACATCAGACACTATAAGGCTCAGTGTATAGTGACAGCGCAGAGCAATATATATGTGACTGGTACATCAGACACTATAAGGCTCAGTGTATAGTGACAGCGCAGAGCAATATATATGTGACTGGTACATCAGACACTAGAAGGCTCAGTGTACAGTGACAGCGCAGAGCAATATATATGTGACTGGTACATCAGACACTAGAAGGCTCAGTGTATAGTGACAGCGCAGAGCAATATATATGTGACTGGTACATCAGACACTAGAAGGCTCAGTGTATAGTGACAGCGCAGAGCAATATATATGTGACTGGTACATCAGACACTAGAAGGCTCAGTGTACAGTGACAGCACAGAGCAATATATATGTGACTGGTACATCAGACACTATAAGGCTCAGTGTATAGTGACAGCGCAGAGCAATATATATGTGACTGGTACATCAGACACTATAAGGCTCAGTGTATAGTGACAGCGCAGAGCAATATATATGTGACTGGTACATCAGACACTATAAGGCTCAGTGTACAGTGACAGCACAGAGCAATATATATGTGACTGGTACATCAGACACTAGAAGGCTCAGTGTATAGTGACAGCACAGAGCAATATATATGTGACTGGTACATCAGACACTATAAGGCTCAGTGTATAGTGACAGCACAGAGCAATATATGTGACTGGTACATCAGACACTAGAAGGCTCAGTGTATAGTGACAGCGCAGAGCAATATATATGTGACTGGTACATCAGACACTAGAAGGCTCAGTGTATAGTGACAGCACAGAGCAATATATATGTGACTGGTACATCAGACACTAGAAGGCTCAGTGTATAGTGACAGCACAGAGCAATATATATGTGACTGGTACATCAGACACTAGAAGGCTCAGTGTATAGTGACAGCGCAGAGCAATATATATGTGACTGGTACATCAGACACTAGAAGGCTCAGTGTATAGTGACAGCGCAGAGCAATATATATGTGACTGGTACATCAGACACTAGAAGGCTCAGTGTATAGTGACAGCGCAGAGCAATATATATGTGACTGGTACATCAGACACTAGAAGGCTCAGTGTATAGTGACAGCGCCAGATAATGATATAATGTGACTGGTAATCAGGAACACTAGAAGGCTCAGTGTATAGTGACAGCACAGAGCAATATATATGTGACTGGTACATCAGACACTAGAAGGCTCAGTGTATAGTGACAGCGCAGAGCAATATATATGTGACTGGTACATCAGACACTAGAAGGCTCAGTGTATAGTGACAGCACAGAGCAATATATATGTGACTGGTACATCAGACACTAGAAGGCTCAGTGTATAGTGACAGCCAGAGCAATATATATGTGACTGGTACATCAGACACTGAAGGCTCAGTGTATAGTGACAGCACAGAGCAATATATATGTGACTGGTACATCAGACACTAGAAGGCTCAGTGTATAGTGACAGCACACAGCAATATATATGTGACTGGTACATCAGACACTAGAAGGCTCAGTGTATAGTGACAGCACAAGCAATATATATGTGACTGGTACATCAGACACTAGAAGGCTCAGTGTATAGTGACAGCACAGAGCAATATATATGTGACTGGTACATCAGACACTAAAGGCTCAGTGTATAGTGACAGCACACAGCAATATATATGTGACTGGTACATCAGACATAGAAGGCTCAGTGTATAGTGACAGCACACAGCAATATATATGTGACTGGTACATCAGACACTAGAAGGCTCAGTGTATAGTGACAGCACAGAGCAATATATATGTGATGGTACATCAGACACTAGAAGGCTCAGTGTATAGTGACAGCACAGAGCAATATATATGTGACTGGTACATCAGACACTAGAAGGCTCAGTGTATAGTGACAGCACAGAGCAATATATGTGAGGGTACATCAGACACTATAAGGCTCAGTGTATAGTGACAGCGCAGAGCAATATATATGTGACTGGTACATCAGACACTATAAGGCTCAGTGTATAGTGACAGCACAGAGCAATATATATGTGACTGGTACATCAGACACTAGAAGCTCAGTGTATAGTGACAGCACACAGTAATATATATGTGACTGGTACATCAGACACTAAAGGCTCAGTGTATAGTGACAGCACAGAGCAATATATATGTGACTGGTACATCAGACACTAGAAGGCTCAGTGTATAGTGACACACAGTAATATATATGTGACTGGTACATCAGACACTATAAGGCTCAGTGTATAGTGACAGCACAGAGCAATATATATGTGACTGGTACATCAGACACTAGAAGGCTCAGTGTATAGTGACAGCACAGAGCATATATATGTGACTGGTACATCAGACACTAGAAGGCTCAGTGTATAGTGACAGCACAGAGCATATATATGTGACTGGTACATCAGACACTAGAAGGCTCAGTGTATAGTGACAGCACAGAGCAATATATATGTGACTGGTACATCAGACACTAGAAGGCTCAGTGTATAGTGTGACAGTGCCAGAGCAATATATATGTGACTGGTACATCAGACACTAGAAGGCTCAGTGTATAGTGACAGCCAAGCAATATATATGTGACTGGTACATCAGACACTAGAAGGCTCAGTGTATAGTGACAGCACAGAGCAATATAAATGTGACTGGTACATCAGACACTAGAAGGCTCAGTGTATAGTGACAGCACAGAGCAATATATATGTGACTGGTACATCAGACACTAAAGGCTCAGTGTATAGTGACAGCACAGAGCAATATATATGTGACTGGTACATCAGACACTATAAGGCTCAGTGTATAGTGACAGCACAGAGCAATATATATGTGACTGGTACATCAGACACTAGAAGGCTCAGTGTATAGTGACAGCACAGAGCAATATATATGTGACTGGTACATCAGACACTAGAAGGCTCAGTGTATAGTGACAGCACAGAGCAATATATATGTGACTGGTACATCAGACACTAGAAGGCTCAGTGTATAGTGACAGCACAGAGCAATATATATGTGACTGGTACATCAGACACTAGAAGGCTCAGTGTATAGTGACAGCACACAGCAATATATATGTGACTGGTACATCAGACACTAGAAGGCTCAGTGTATAGTGACAGCACACAGCAATATATATGTGACTGGTACATCAGACACTAGAAGGCTCAGTGTATAGTGACAGCACAGAGCAATATATATGTGACTGGTACATCAGACACTAGAAGGCTCAGTGTATAGTGACAGCACAGAGCAATATATATGTGACTGGTACATCAGACACTATAAGGCTCAGTGTATAGTGACAGCACAAGAGCAATATATATGTGACTGGTACATCAGACACTAGAAGGCTCAGTGTATAGTGACAGCACAGAGCAATATATATGTGACTGGTACATCAGACACTAGAAGGCTCAGTGTATAGTGACAGCACACAGCAAATATATATGTGACTGGTACATCAGACTCTAGAAGGCTCAGTGTATAGTGACAGCACAGAGCAATATATATGTGATGGTACATCAGACACTAGAAGGCTCAGTGTATATATGTGCACTGGTACATCAGACACTATAAGGCTCAGTGTATAGTGACAGCACACAGCAATATCTGCAGTGCCAATTGTTCTCTAATGGACTCGACTGCTTCCTTTATTTCTTGAAAAGGCAAAGACTTCTGCTTTCGTTCAGCGTCTGGCGAGGTGGCGTCAGGCACAATTCAAAACCTCTGGACCAAAACCTGTTTTACTTATGGTTTTATTTGATGATGATAAATCAGTTGCAGAGGTTACCTACTGCTCAAACAGCTAAAGCAGACCTAATGGAAAGCATGTGACAGGAAATGATCGTGTGTTTTTCTACAGTACAATTCCTGCACTTTGCCACAAGAACCAAGTAAAACCACGTAGTTTTCTGTAGAGTAATTATTTTAGGGCATGACTGTGGCGCGCAAGTGTTTGACAGTTTATTTGTGCGTAGGGACCAATGACAATTACATGAAAATTAATGTCAATGTTGGTTATAGTCAGCACTGCTGTTGACATGTAACTGACGTTTGTACTGTCTGATAATAACACAAGCTAGCACAGCGCTGCACGGTGTCGACAAGTGACAGCGAGACGGCTGCTAGTAATTGCAGCACCTCGGTCTAACATGACTGCTGTTACTGCTGGAAGACGAAGAAAAACTGGTACATGTTTCGGCTTCAATTACAGTCATCATCAGGCACCTTATCTTTATACAAATATTATTAGAGAGAACAGTACAATTCCCTATATTATACAGAGATAGAGAGGAACATCACAATATTCTTCTATATATATATACAGAGATGAGGAAACGTAATTTCTTCTATATACACAGAGAGAGAGAGGAAACAGTCACATATTCTCTCTATATATATATCGGAGGAGAGGAACATCACAATATTCTCTCTTATATATACACAGAGAGAGAGAGGAAACAGTCACAATACTCTCTCTCTATATATATACAGAGAGAGAGAGAGGAAACAGTCACAATATTCTCTCTCTTATACGAGAGAGGAGAGAGGAACGTCACAATATTCTTTATATTATATACAGAGAGAGAGGAAAACAGTCACAATATTCTTCTCTATATATACCGAGAGAAGAGGAACAGTACAATCCTTCTCTATATAACAGAGAGGAGAGAGGAACAGTACAATATCTTCCCATATACACAGAGAGAGAGAGAGAGGAAACAGTCACAATAATTCCTCTATATTATACAGGAGAGAGAGGACAGTCCAAAATCTTCTCTATATATACTATATATATTCTGACTGGCCTGTTGATGGCGAAATATTTAGCAAAATTATTCCTCGTGCCAATCTTGTGCCTCTTACGGTAGAACCAGGCAGTAACTGCAGCTGACGCAATATAGGCCATCGTCTGCATTGTGCTATAAGACCTAACGTCAGTACAGTCTGTCCTACAAACAGTGCAACACACACAATCATAATTTTCGCTAAAACCATATGTTATTAATAGATAAAGTTACAAGTTACGTCAGCCCAATACATTTGACTGTAATATCTTATCTGACACGCCACTTATCAGGCCACGTGTCATGATGAGTCACACAGTGTCAGATATCCACTGACTGTCCCGCTGATCACGGATAAGATTAGTTGGGCCGAGCAGCGCCAGATCATATAACGATTTAAAGAGATAACGGCGAAACGTCGCAGGACGTGCGGTGGCACGTGATTGCTCAAATTTGATTATCATGCCCTCCTGGCACGTAATTAGGCGTTAATCGCAAAGCAGGAAACACAGCGCCTTACGTGCAAGCTACGTCCATCTCTGTCTATTTGTCTGCCTGTGATGTAGCATCAAGAACGATTTAGTTTGCCAGATTTTCATGAAATTCGGTACAAGAGTACAATTATGTATAATTCAGTTGTTTATTAACGTGCAGAATTAACAGCGTACGGCCAATTGTGAAAATAATAATAATAATAATAATAATAATAATAATAATAATGTCTTATGCGGCCACATATTTCGACCCAAGTAACAGTACACATATATTTTACACACCCCTCAACATTTACAAACACCCGTTGTCCTTCTCACCAGCACCTCCACGGTCTGTATTATTTCCGTTGTCCTTTAACTGCACCATTACTCGTAATTACAACACAGCTACGCTAGCGGTCTGTCCTCTCTCAGCTACTACAAGCAGTGCTTTTGTCCAAGTTCTGTGCTGCTAAGTAGGCAGTCTCAGGCCCTGCACACCGAGCCACTGTCGTGATAATGCCACATCTCTATTTAACTTAAGTTGTCTGTTGAACGGCTGTATTGGCGGTTGGCTGTCACAGCTGTGCCAATCAGTGGCACTGTCTTATGGGAATGGCGGTTGGCTGTCACAGCTGTGCCAATCAGTGGCACTGTCTTATGGGATTGGCGGTTGGCTGTCACAGCTGTGCCAATCAGTGGCACTGTCTTATGGGAATGGCGGTTGGCTGTCACAGCTGTGCCAATCAGTGGCACTGTCTTATGGGATTGGCGGTTGGCTGTCACAGCTGTGCCAATCAGTGGCACTGTCTTATGGGATTGGCGGTTGGCTGTCACAGCTGTGCCAATCAGTGACACTGTCTTATGGGAATGACGGTTGGCTGTCACAGCTGTGCCAATCAGTGGAACTGTCTTATGGGATTGACGGTTGGCTGTCACAGCTGTGCCAATCAGTGGCACTGTCTTATGGGATTGGCGGTTGGCTGTCACAGCTGTGCCAATCAGTGGTACTGTCTTATGGGATTGATGGTTGGCTGTCACGGCTGTGCCAATCAGTGGTACTGTATGGGATTGACGATTGGCTGTCACAGCTATGCCAATCAGGGGTACTGTCTTATGGGATTGACGATTGGCTGTCACATCTGTGCCAATCAGTGATACTGTCTTATGGGATTGACGGTTGGCTGTCACAACTGTGCCAATCAGTGATACTGTCTTATTGACGATTGGCTGTCACAGCTGTGCCAATCAGTTGTACTGTCTTATGGGATTGACGGTTGGCTGTCACAACTGTGCCAATCAGTGATACTGTATTATGGGATTGACGATTGACTGTCACAGCTGTGCCAATCAGTGGTACTGTCTTATGGGATTGACAGTTGGCTGTCACAGCTGTGCCAATCAGTGGTCCTGTCTTATGGGATTGACGGTTGGCTGTCACAGCTGTGCCAATCAGTGGCACTGTCTTATGGGATTGACGATTGACTGTCACAGCTGTGCCAATCAGTGGTACTGTCTTATGGGATTGACGATTGGCTGTCACATCTGTGCCAATCAGTTGTACTGTCTTATGGGATTGACGGTTGGCTGTCACAACTGTGCCAATCAGTGATACTGTCTTATGGGATTGACGATTGACTGTCACAGCTATGCCAATCAGTGGTACTGTCTTATGGGATTGACGGTTTGTTGTCACAGCTGTGCCAATCAGTGGTCCTGTCTTATGGGATTGACGGTTGGCTGTCACAGCTGTGCCAATCAGTGGCACTGTCTTATGGGATTGACGATTGACTGTCACAGCCGTGCCAATCAGTGGTACTGTCTTATGGGATTGACGGTTGGCTGTCACAGCTGTGCCAATCAGTGGTCCTGTCTTATGGGATTGACGGTTGGCTGTCACAGCTGTGCCAATCAGTGGTCCTGTATTATGGGATTGACGGTTGGCTGTCACAGCTGTGCCAATCAGTGGTCCTGTCTTATGAGATTGACGGTTGGCTGTCACAGCTGTGCCAATCAGTGGTCCTGTCTTATGGGATTGACGGTTGGCTGTCACAGCTGTGCCAATCAGTGGTCCTGTGTTATGGGATTGACGGTTGGCTGTCACAGCTGTGCCAATCAGTGGTCCTGTGTTATGGGATTGACGGTTGGCTGTCACAGCTGTGCCAATCAGTGGTACTGTCTTATGGGATTGACGGTTGGCTGTCACAGCTGTGCCAATCAGTGTTCCTGTCTTATGGGATTGACGGTTGGCTGTCACAGCTGTACCAATCAGTGGCAATGTCTTATGGGATTGACTGTCACAGCTGTGCCAATCAGTGGTACTGTCTTATGAGATTGACGGTTGGCTGTCACAGCTGTGCCAATCAGTGGTCCTGTCTTATGGGATTGACGGTTGGCTGTCACAGCTGTGCCAATCAGTGGTCCTGTATTATGGGATTGACGGTTGGCTGTCACATATGTGCCAATCAGTGGTACTGTCTTATGGGATTGGCGGTTGGCTGTCACAGCTGTGCCAATCAGTGGTCCTGTCTTATGGGATTGACGGTTGGCTGTCACAGCTGTGCCAATCAGTGGCACAGTCTTATGGGATTGAGGGTTGGCTGTCAGAGCTGTGCCAATCAGTGGCACGCTGTTTCTTGACAATCGGCCCACTGACAGCCACGCTGCCGGCACTTGCATTCTTCTTGACTGGCAGTAAGTAAATCAATTATCTCTGCATTTGCCTGTTTCAGGGAAGGAATTAAATACGATTTAGTGTGTCTAAAATCAGAGATGCGAAATAAAGGTCATGTCAGCAAGCAGAGTGTGGAGGTTCCACTGTCTTGTCAACCTGAACATAGCGGGCCTCTGTGTGCCGCTGAGCACAACTGCACAACTGTCAAGATAGCAGTCATTATGTTACTTAGTGTAAGATGCCTTATTTACCCAATATCACCAGTCTTGCACCAACACGAGATTTGAGGTTATCACAGCGGTACTGCTGGCAATTCAAGTCTCCTGTGATATGACGCCGTGTGGTTGGGCGAGCAGTTACCGACGTTTCGAACGATCGTATTTCCTTCATCTTTAAGCAGCCCAGGAATGCACTACGACCCTTCAGAACGTCTGGAACAATTCGGTCCGACTGACACTCATCACTGCTGACAACCCTCTGCACAATTCGTCCGATGACACATCACTGCTGACAACCCTCTGCCTCGCTGACACATCACTGCTGACACACATCACACTGCTGACAACCCTTCACTGCTGACACATTCAACTCGCTGACAACACCCCTCTGCACCCCATTTTGAGGCACACCCATGGATGTTTTGATCAAATGAATGCAATCTGCCAACTCATATTCTCCGTGTGCCTTTCCGCCAGTACTTCTGCATATTCTCCGTGTGCCTTTCCTCCATACTCTGCATATCTCGTGTGCTTGCAGTATTGCTTCCCGTGTGCCTTTCCGCCAGTACTTCTGCATATTCTCCGTGTGCCTTTCCGCCAGTACTTCTGCATATTCTCCGTGTGCCTTTCCGCCAGTACTTCTGCATATTCTCCGTGTGCCTTTCCGCCAGTACTTCTGCATATCACACATGTGACTCAAACCTTCTAATCTTCTGCATTGTTACTCTTCTTGGACTCTTCACCCTGAAGACAGAGGCGCTACGATCCTTCGACACGAAGAACCTCACTAGTATCTTGGACCAAGATGCCATCGGCATTACCGCTGAGCTAGCCACGCGATTGCCCCGTCTTACATAACCCTCTTGTTGTCGCAAAAAGCGTCTCAAACTGTCCTTCATAAACTCGCATCAGCAGCACGTGACTTCATCTGTAAAAGGTAAAGGTAAAGGTAAAGCAATCCCATTACAGGCCTGGACAGACCCTTAGGGTTTCAGAAGGTTGAGGCTCACAGATTTCTAGACAATCGGCACATGAAGGTGGTAAGGTTGTCAGCCCTACGCAACGGGCGCCTTTAACCCCGAGGAAATATTCCTGGTACTCATTTCTGTTAGAGGTTCAGTCGACCCCAGGGCCACAGTGCTGCCGGAAGGATTATGTCAATGAAAAATTCCAATGACACCATCGGGATTCGAACCCGCGACCCAGTAAACCTGTGTCCACCACAAATCCCGCACGGACTGAATCGAGATTTGAGCCGGGGCTCGGCGGTCAGAGAACAGCGACTAACCGCCTGAGCCAAGGCACGGCCTGCAGGCCTGAAATTAATCTAAACTATACTTCAAAGTAAAGTTCCCAGCTCACAAAGGCCTTGTTGTCTCTCCATTACAAATGTGACGACCAATACCGACGGCCAGACGGATATCGAATCTGTCACGGCTCACGCTGCCGTTATGACGTCATCCGCGGCTCGTGTGTCACTGGACGTCGCAATCACGCGGGCTGGGCCAGGCGCTGGTCGCCGGACACAAGTCACCTTCACTTTCGAACTCGGTCAATCATGCAGAGCCGCCCACTGCAGTAACAGCAGAGAAAGTGGAGAGGCTGGCGGACGGGGGGGACACAGCCTCCAGCTGACATACAGCTGACGTCTGCGTACAGCTAAGGTCGCGCGCAGGCGCAGGGAGTGCCATGCCTGGATTTGAACTTGGTACGGAAGGCACGGAATCGCTGAGACAGGGAGGTGGACGGAATAGGACGAGAGGGCGAGAAATACGAAGAACAGTAGAAGAATCCTATCTTCTGGGATGTGACGCTGGGTGTGTGGTTCCCGATGATCCAATAAAACGAGACGCCTTCGTCTTCAATGGATCAAGGTCTAGATGAAGGCAACACGTTCCTTCGAAACGTCGAGTCATTAACGGAACTGCACAGCGTAACATACCAGAAGACCAGAATCCTCGACTGCACCGCTGTGATAACCTCAAAACTCGCAGAGTATTACAATGAGCCCACAATGTTACGTAATTGCCCCGGTACGTGTCGTGGCCAGGTCTACGTGGTACTTTAATTGATAGCTCAAACAATAGTTTGTGACTGACAACTTATAAAGCTCCTAACTACGTAACTGTCTCCAGTCTCTTGTTACTTCTAACTTAGGTCTAAATATTCCTCTCAGTACCCCCAACCCCTCGGACATGCTCGATCTATGGGAACCCGAGTTCGCACACACATAAACAAAAGCAAATATAGAAGGTACTGGGATTTGAAGCCGTGACCATGCAGTTCATGACACGCAGTGACAAAATCTGGGTGTGTCTGTCGGTCTGTCTGTGTCCTTCGTGGTCACAATCCGGACACGCCCGCCGTCTAACGGGAAACTTTATCCGAGACCTTGAAATTTCATCACCTTCCAAGTTCGGTTGATTTATGCACCCAAATTGCCTTGCGAAGCTGAACACAATAGAAGCATGGCAAACAAGCGATGGCACCACACAAACTGGATCACACATCAAACGATTTGTCTAACCAGCACATGTATGAGTTACTTAAATATAGATTTGTTTTTGCGTGTTTTGTGTATTTAACCTTTAAAAGCCTAACGGTCTACTTGATGCATCAACAGTTTTAACATTCACAAATTCTACATTCTGCCCACACTGTATTTATGTGTTTTGTATTTATATTACACAAACAGCGACTTTTGACTTATATAACATAAATTGATTTGTTTTTTAACCGAGATGAAAAGTGTTTACTGCGCGGTACGAACTGGGTCTTTAAATGAAACAGTTTACGCTTCGTCTTTAAAGGGTTAATATTGTCAATTGTCACAAAAAATATTGTATTTGACAAGTAGCATTAAAAATTTAATACTTTTTCAATAAGTCGCAATGCTATGTAGTGTTCAACAAAAGGCATTAGTACAGCTCATTTACAGTAAATACACTGACTATTGCCGTTTCCACGGACGGTCGCGGGTCACATACCGTTTGCTACTTCAAGGTCACACACATAAAAGCTACAGCGACCACTCAATTGAACACTGTTGTCACCATCACAGCAGCAACAACTGATGTACGAGTGTGAGCAATTGCAGGGTTGCTCCGTCTTCGTGAGTGTTCTTGTCTCCGTTTTGTTTTGTCGACCTGCGTTTCTTCTACGAGTTGCAATGCATTCATACGCTAACTTGGGAATGCGTGTTGGGCGCAATGCTTCTACAGTGCACAACAATTACATTTACATTTTGCATATACAATTCTCACACTTCACTTGCTGTGTGGTCATACGTAGTAGCTGTATCCAGCAATTCACCGTAAACATGTCGTCGCCCAACAACAGTTTCCCCAAATTTCCAACTGTAAAGCTACATATGGTCTTACTGATGGTTTATGTAGGCGGCAAAGCACAGACAAAGAACACTGTACATTGCACAAAACTATGACGTCATACCTCAGACATCCTGTTTCGACAGCCTCATATTTTTAATTTGGTCACGGCAAGTTGTGTCACCTGACCGTGGAACACAACAATCAAGACATAAGCCGAGTTTTTGTTTCGTATAAATCGACAGTTCTCGCTTTCCTTCAAGGTTGCATTGTTACACCCTTAGAGCCTGGTTTCCCTTTCTAAACGTTCACAACTACAGCCTTATGCCTGTAGTTGTTAACGTTCAACAATCAACTGAAGTAGCCATGACAACGGACACAGATGATTTGGCAACAATGACCATGTCTGTACTGCAGTTTCTAAATCCGTGAGGGTAAGACGTGCACTGTACGCTCTGCGAACAATACGTAATTACAGTCACATGGTACTTGGCTCTGTTTTTGTGCGGCTTCTTCATTGCTATTACAGGACTGCGGAAGTACTTACTGTCACGTGTTCATGTTAGAGCATCACACGATAATGGAACTGCGTTACGGGTCGTTCGACCGTGTCCAATTTGTAACACAATTTGAACATACTTTCGTTTATCGTAAACAATTCGTACTGTAAGACGCGGACACCTGAAATTCCACATCAATCTTCCCAAGCAGTATTTTTTCTTACACGCAGGACAGTCCAACACAACCCTCAAAACAATTGCCGGCTAATTTAAGTGCAGATGTGTTCAATATGGCTTTGTCATTTTTCATAGCATTTTTTATGTATTTCTCGTTGCCAGAAGCACCGTGTACCACACAAAGTACATACTCTAAAACGTGGTTGTCCAAACTTTTTTTGGAAAGGGGCCAAAGCTGTCACTGTGGGCTGGACTGCGGGTCGCACGTGTAAAAATCACAATAAGTGGTATACCTAACCTCCCAAATTATTGCACAATTTGTACAGTATATATATATCATCTACGATCATAATTGTACGCAAAACGTTGCTTGTCGTGACACTTCACAACACTTAATTACTGCGGATTATATCTAAATGCTCAGTCCGTACCGCGCAGTAAACACACTCCGTCTCAGTTATACAAACCAGTCAGTTAATGTTGTACAGTGAAATAATCGCTGTTTGTTCTGAGATCCACACAAAACACATAAATACAGTCCGTACCGCGCAGTAAACACACTCCGTCTCAGTTATACAAACCAGTCAGTTAATGTTGTACAGTGAAATAATCGCTGTTTGTTCTGAGATCCACACAAAACACATAAATACAGTCCGTACCGCGCAGTAAACACACTCCGTCTCAGTTATACAAACCAGTCAGTTAATGTTGTACAGTGAAAGTAATCGCTGTTTGTTCTGAGATCCACACAAAACACATAAATACAGTCCGTACCGCGCAGTAAACACACTCCGTCTCAGTTATACAAACCAGTCAGTTAATGTTGTACAGTGAAATAATCGCTGTTTGTTCTGAGATCCACACAAAACACATAAATAGTCCGTACCGCGCAGTAAACACACTCCGTCTCAGTTATACAAACCAGTCAGTTAATGTTGTACAGTGAAATAATCGCTGTTTGTTCTGAGATCCACACAAAACACATAAAACAGTCCGTACCGCGCAGTAAACACACTCCGTCTCAGTTATACAAACCAGTCAGTTAATGTTGTACAGTGAAATAATCGCTGTTTGTTCTGAGATCCACACAAAACACTAAATACAGTCCGTACGCGCAGTAACACACTCCGTCTCAGTTATACAAACAGTCAGTAATGTGTACAGTGAAATAATCCTGTTGTTACTGAGATCCACACATAACACAAAATACAGTCCGTACCGCCAGTAAACCACCGTACAGTTATACAACCAGTCAGTTAATGTTGTACAGTGAAATATCGCTGTTTGTTCTGGATCCACAAACAAACACATTAATTACAGTCCGTACCGCGCAGTAACAACTCCGTTCAGTTATACAACAGTCAGTTATGATTGTACAGTGAATAATCGCTGTTTGTTCAGAGATCCACACAAAACACATAAATACAGTCCGTACCGCGCAGTAAACACACTCCGTCTCAGTTATACAAACCAGTCAGTTAATGTTGTACAGTGAAATAATCGCTGTTTGTTCTGAGATCCACACAAAACACATAAATACAGTCCGTACCGCGCAGTAAACACTCCGTCTCAGTTATACAAACCAGTCAGTTAATGCTGTAGAGTGAAATCAACCCCTGGAAAATGCTGCAAGTGCGAATTGTGCTTCACAGATTAACTTAGATCTTTAAAAGCCCAGTGGTTACTATATGTACCACTACGTTTAACACTCACAAATTCTACGTTCTGCCCACACAGTGTATTTGTGTGTTCTGTGTGGATCTCAGAACAAACAGCGATTATTTCACTGTACAGCATTAAATGACTGGTTTGTATAACTGAGACTGAGTGTGTTTACTGAGCAGTACGAGCTGAATCCTTATATATGATTCAGTTCCATTGTTACTGTGTGGCATTGCGTCATAACTCTGTATGCTGACGTCACTCACTGCATACGGGAAAATACGCAGTTGATAAGACGTATCCTGCACGTCTACACACAGTGCGAATAACTTCGTATTTAAATCAAATTCGGGCATTAACAGCTCAGTTAACTGTGCACACAACACAAACAATAATATATTACAAGAACGTTTTGTACAGTGAACGGCAGCGTGCTTGAAACGCCCACACGTAAGGCAACCAATCTGACGGCACCGTGTTAAGGGTTGCGTAAACGTAAGGTGCTGCTGTTCGGTTCTGCTTTGCTCAAGAAAAACACTTCCTTGGCACTACAACAGTGAAACCTTGGGACATAAATAGTAGCAAATGGGGATGAGAATCTCACTTGGAACACACAGAATCCACTTCCAGCTTTAATTGGTATCGGACTGAGAATCACAAAGCACTACGGCAAGCATTGTATGGCGAAATGTTTTCTTTCACTCTGACGTCTCTTTGTTTCTATTACCAACTTTCTAAGACCTCTCTTAATAAGCTCGAAACTTGTAGCTATATGGTAGCCGAGTAGGGGAAATGTTAAAGCTGACCACTCAGCTTCTTCGACTGTAAGGTCATGACTGCATGCAGCAATACCTCCATTCTACTAGCCTTTTAAGGCCAAGTGGTTACTATATGTACCACAAGGTTTAACACTCACAAATTCTACGTTCTGCCCACACAGCGTATTTATATGTTTTGTGTGGATCTCAGAACAAACAGCGATTATTTCACTGTACAGCATTAACTGACTGGTTTGTATAACTGAGACGGAGTGTGTTTACTGCGCGGTACGGACTGGATTTATGTGTTTTGTGTGGATCTCAGAACAAACAGCGATTATTTCACTGTACAGCATTAACTGACTGGTTTGTATAACTGAGACGGAGTGTGTTTACTGCGCGGTACGGACTGTATTTATGTGTTTTGTGTGGATCTCAGAACAAACAGCGATTATTTCACTGTACAACATTAACTGACTGGTTGTATAACTGAGACGGAGTGTGTTTACTGCGCGGTACGGACTGTATTTATGTGTTTTGTGTGGATCTCAGAACAAACAGCGATTATTTCACTGTACAGCATTAACTGACTGGTTTGTAGAACTGAGACGGAGTGTGTTTACTGCGCGGTACGGACTGTATTTATGTGTTTTGTGTGGATCTCAGAACAAACAGCGATTATTTCACTGTACAGCATTAACTGACTGGTTTGTATAACTGAGACGGACTGTGTTTACTGCGCGGTACGGACTGTATTTATGTGTTTTGTGTGGATCTCAGAACAAACAGCGATTATTTCACTGTACAACATTAACTGACTGGTTTGTATAACTGAGACGGAGTGTGTTTACTGCGCGGTACGGACTGTATTTATGTGTTTTGTGTGGATCTCAGAACAAACAGCGATTATTTCACTGTACAGCATTAACTGACTGGTTTGTATAACTGAGACGGAGTGTGTTTACTGCGCGGTACGGACTGTATTTATGTGTTTTGTGTGGATCTCAGAACAAACAGCGATTATTTCACTGTACAACATTAACTGACTGGTTGTATAACTGAGACGGAGTGTGTTTACTGCGCGGGTACGGACTGTATTTATGTGTTTTGTGTGGATCTCAGAACAAACAGCGATTATTTCACTGTACAGCATTAACTGACTGGTTTGTGAAACTGAGACGGACTGTGTTTACTGCGCGGTACGGACTGTATTTATGTGTTTTGTGTGGATCTCAGAACAAACAGCGATTATTTCACTGTACAACATTAACTGACTGGTTTGTAGAACTGAGACGGAGTGTGTTTACTGCACGGTACGGACTGTATTTATGTGTTTTGTGTGGATCTCAGAACAAACAGCGATTATTTCACTGTACAGCATTAACTGACTGGTTTGTATAACTGAGACGGAGTGTGTTTACTGCGCGGTACGGACTGTATTTATGTGTTTTGTGTGGATCTCAGAACAAACAGCGATTATTTCACTGTACAACATTAACTGACTGGTTGTATAACTGAGACGGAGTGTGTTTACTGCGCGGTACGGACTGTATTTATGTGTTTTGTGTGGATCTCAGAACAAACAGCGATTATTTCACTGTACAGCATTAACTGACTGGTTTGTAGAACTGAGACGGAGTGTGTTTACTGCGCGGTACGGACTGTATTTATGTGTTTTGTGTGGATCTCAGAACAAACAGCGATTATTTCACTGTACAGCATTAACGACTGGTTTGTATACTGAGACGGACTGTGTTTACTGCGCGGTACGGACTGTATTTATGTGTTTTGTGTGGATCTCAGAACAAACAGCGATTATTTCACTGTACAGCATTAACTGATGGTTTGTATAACTGAGACGGAGTGTGTTTACTGCGCGGTACGGACTGTATTTATGTGTTTTGTGTGGATCTCAGAACAAACAGCGATTATTTCACTGTACAACATTAACTGACTGGTTTGTATAACTGAGACGGACTGTGTTTACTGCGCGGTACGGACTGAATCTTTAAATATAATTCAGGTTAAAGTAGGTCTTTAAAGGCCGTGCCATGGCTCAGGCGGTTAGTCGCCGGCCTCGCACCGCGGAGGCCCGGATTCGATGCCGGGTCGTTCCATGTGGGATTTGTGGTGGACAAAGTGGCACTGGGGCAAGTTTTTCCCCCAAGTACTTCGGTTTCCCCCTGTCAATTTCATTCCACCGGTGCTCCATTGATTGGAAAAATTAAAAAAAACGATCATCTTTCTCTCCATCTTCATCACAGGGTTGCACAATTAGCCTTAAGGCTGCGGTGCGTCCGTAGCTTCTGCTGCGGGGCCCTTCACCCAAACAAAAAAGTCTTTACAAGTTACCTGTTAAGCACAGGACCAGCCCCTCTATTGGCAGCCACGAAACGTTCCATAAGGACCAAAGCCGTAGTCATACATTTTTAAGTTAGCCTAATGTAAAACGCTACCTCACCAAACTGCCGCCTGTTCCATTCTTGTTTTCATCCGAAAGGTAAACTCAGCAATTAGCAAGACACTCTCATACCGCAACCTTGACAAACACCGACTGACTCATGCTCGCGTTATCGCCTGAAACTAATGACACCGGCACAAAGCACCGGCCAGCTGAACCAAACACATTTTCTGCTTCTCGTCAGGAATATAATGCGAAGTTCAGATCGAAAAGTGGCACAAAAAGTTGTTTCCATTACCTTCAAACCGCACTGAGCTAAGCGGCACAAGCTGTGAAGCTTCTACCTCACAGTCTGCAGGTTCCCAGTTCGAATCTCAGTTGAGACACCGAATATTATGGCTCTGAGATTTCGTGATTTTCTTCAGTTCCTACAGACAAATGTCTGCATAGCGTCTTGAATCACGCCACGGCCGCTTCCTCAGTTACCAACCTACTTGACTGCACATAATTAGCTGTCAGTGCGCCTGTACAGACATTGCTGTCATTGTGTGCAGCAGACTTCACTCCAGCCATCTTGAAATACGCAACACGAACTGTTTAAGACACACAGCTAACAGCACCGTACTGTCAAATCCAGTAACATCTTACTTAATCCTTTAAAGACTTGAACAAAGTATTTATATCCAATGCTTCCCGATTTCCGAAAGAGCAATGCTTTTTGGAAGGTTTCCATGCTTCGCCCCTTTGTCCTCGTAAGAGCAACCGTAAATGAAGATGAGTTTGGAGCATTGGTGGAATACTGACACGGAAAGACCGAAGTACTAGTATAAAAACTGTCCCAGTGCCACTTTATTCACCACAAATTTCACATGGGCTGACCTGGGATCGAACACGGGTCCTAAAGGAAGAAAGACCAAGAATAGCGTTAATTATATATAAAGATACAGTCCGTACCGCGCAGTAAACACACTCCGTCTCAGTTATACAAACCAGTCAGTTAATGTTGTACAGTGAAATAATCGCTGTTTGTTCTGAGATCCACACAAAACACATAAATACAGTCCGTACCGCGCAGTAAACACACTCCGTCTCAGTTATACAAACCAGTCAGTTAATGCTGTACAGTGAAATAATCGCTGTTTGTTCTGAGATCCACACAAAACACATAAATACAGTCCGTACCGCGCAGTAAACACATTCCGTCTCAGTTATACAAACCAGTCAGTTAATGCTGTACAGTGAAATAATCGCTGTTTGTTCTGAGATCCACACAAAACACATAAATACAGTCCGTACCGCGCAGTAAACACACTCCGTCTCAGTTATACAAACCAGTCAGTTAATGTTGTACAGTGAAATAATCGCTGTTTGTTCTGAGATCCACACAAAACACATAAATACAGTCCGTACCGCGCAGTAAACACACTCCGTCTCAGTTATACAAACCAGTCAGTTAATGTTGTACAGTGAAATAATCGCTGTTTGTTCTCAGATCCACACAAAACACATAAATGCAGTCCGTACCGCGCAGTAAACACACTCCGTCTCAGTTACACAAACCAGTCAGTTAATGCTGTACAGTGAAATAATCGCTGTTTGTTCTGAGATCCACACAAAACACATAAATACACTGTGTGGACAGAACGTAGAATTTGTGAATGTTAAACGTAGTGGTACATATAGTAACCACTGGGCTTTAAAGGGTTAAAGTACCGAGAAAAGGCGAATGCAACGTTTTTATGCTATCACATTTCCTAACAACGATATTGGTCTACGGAACACAAATTGCACCTCCAAACAACTTCTTTATGACAAACAACAAAGACTTCAGTTGGACACGGTACAGTGTCCTTCATTAGCAGGAAGAAAAGTGAAGAATCCCGTAGAGCAATTAATTTGTAACTGCAACAAGAGTACAACTGTCCGGCAAATGTCTGCGGGCCGCGCTGAACCCAGACCAGTCCTTACGGGGTTTCTGGTGCACAAAGTGGCACTGAGACAGGGGTTCTTCTTCTTTCTTTGGGCCCGTCGGCATTCGCTCCGGATGCACCGCAGCCTTAGACAGGGGTTTCTCCGAGTACTTCGCCTTCCCGTCAGTATCATTCCACCAATACCGCACGCACATTCATTTATCTATTTCACTATCACGGACTCTATAGGGGAGACAGGGTCCAGTTGGCTACAGGGGTAAGTTGGCACACCATGAATATCTCGCCTCGCCTTTGTCAAAGCGCAGCACCTGTCAGTCAGTTTGAAGATCTACATCCTTCGTTGTGGGCCGCGATAGCTCAGTCGGTAAAGCGACTCGCTACGAGCAGGACGGTCCGGGGGGGGGGGGGGGCCAGATTTTCAGCACCCGTCCAGACCTGCCCTGGGACCTACGCAGCCTCCTGTACAGTGGGTTCCGGGTCATTCCCGGGGGTAAAGCGGCCGAGGCGTGGCGTTGACCACACAACCCCATCTACGTGTTGTTGAGAGGACTGTTAGGGCTTTATCTGAACCAAAGAGTTAATTGAACGACAGTGGTAAAGTCCGGAATTGTTGGGGCGTGACGTCTTAGGGTTTCTGGTGCAACAAAGGGTACTTGAGCAGCAGTGGTTACTTTTCTTTGTTGGGACCGTTTGGCATTTGATGTGCACCAAGGGAACTTGACAGGGTTTTGGTAATCGTTGTGTTATGTAGACGACTTCTTTAGGGCTTATCTAACCACAGGTACTCTTGAAGCAGTTTGGTAAAAGTCGGTGTTGTGACACAGAATATCTGGCCTTATTGTCAAAGGTAGACTGTCAGCAGTTTGGATACATCCTCGTGTTGTGGGCGCGATAGGGCTTATCTAAACTCCAACAGGCAACGTGGAGCCCGTTTAGGTAGAATCCTGGGTTACGAGACTGTAGGGTTTACGGGAATCCAGGTAAACTGGCCAGCTAGGTTTGGAAATTTCGTGTTGTTGAGAGGACTGTTAGGGCTTTATCTGAACCAAAGGTAACTTGACAGCAGTTTGGTAAATACGTGTTGTTGAGAGGACTGTTAGGGCTTTATCTGAACCAAAGGTAACTTGACAGCAGTTTGGTAAATACGTGTTGTTGAGAGGACTGTAGGGCTTTATGTGAACCAAAGGTAACTTGACAGCAGTTTGGTAAATACGTGTTGTTGAGAGGACTGTTAGGGCTTTATCTGAACCAAAGGTAACTTGACAGCAGTTTGGTAAATACGTGTTGTTGAGAGGACTGTCAGGGCTTTATCTGAACCAAAGGTAACTTGACAGCAGTTTGGTAAATACGTGTTGTTGAGAGGACTGTTAGGGCTTTATCTGAACCAAAGGTAACTGAAGCAGTTTGGTAAATACGTGTTGTTGAGAGGACTGTTAGGGCTTTATCTGAACCAAAGGTAACTTGACAGCAGTTTGGTAAATACGTGTTGTTGAGAGGACTGTCAGGGCTTTATGTGAACCAAAGGTAACTTGATAGCAGTTTGGTAAATACGTGTTGTTGAGAGGACTGTAGGGCTTTATGTGAACCAAAGGTAACTTGAAGCAGTTTGGTAAATACGTGTTGTTGAGAGGACTGTCAGGGCTTTATGTGAACCAAAGGTAACTTGATAGCAGTTTGGTAAATACGTGTTGTTGAGAGGACTGTCAGGGCTTTATGTGAACCAAAGGTAACTTGATAGCAGTTTGGTAAATACGTGTTGTTGAGAGGACTGTCAGGGCTTTATCTGAACCAAAGGTAACTTGATAGCAGTTTGGTAAATACGTGTTGTTGAGAGGACTGTCAGGGCTTTATGTGAACCAAAGGTAACTTGATAGCAGTTTGGTAAATACGTGTTGTTGAGAGGACTGTCAGGGCTTTATCTGAACCAAAGGTAACTTGATAGCAGTTTGGTAAATACGTGTTGTTGAGAGGACTGTCAGGGCTTTATGTGAACCAAAGGTAACTTGATAGCAGTTTGGTAAATACGTGTTGTTGAGAGGACTGTCAGGGCTTTTTGTGAACCAAAGGTAACTTGATAGCAGTTTGGTAAATACGTGTTGTTGAGAGGACTGTCAGGGCTTTATGTGAACCAAAGGTAACTTGACATGCAGTTTGGTAAATACGTGGTTGTTGACGAGGACTGTTAGGGCTTTATGTGAACCAAAGGTAACTTGATAGCAGTTTGGTAAATACGTGTTGTTGAGAGGACTGTTAGGGCTTTATGTGAACCAAAGGTAACTTGACAGCAGTTTGGTAAATACGTGTTGTTGAGAGGACTGTTAGGGCTTTATCTGAACCAAAGGTAACTTGATAGCAGTTTGGTAAATACGTGTTGTTGAGAGGACTGTTAGGGCTTTATGTGAACCAAAGGTAACTTGACAGCAGTTTGGTAAATACGTGTTGTTGAGAGGACTGTTAGGGCTTTATCTGAACCAAAGGTAACTTGACAGCAGTTTGGTAAATACGTGTTGTTGAGAGGACTATTAGGGCTTTATGTGAACTAAAAGTAAGCACTTACGTAGCATATATGTGGCAATGCGGCTGAGAAATAACAGTGTGCCTTGTGCATTTAAGCTCAGAGAAACTAACCTCAAAGTTGAAAGTTCGTGTTGGGTGGGTCAGGTTGGCACACTTGCTAGGGGGGCAATTTGGCTCACTGTGCCAACTTGCCCCGCGGTCAACAGTGCGGCATTCTGTACGCTTCTTGATACTTTCGTCATTTGAATTTCGTTTTAGGAAATGCAATTATACCACGATCGTGAAAAGCCGAAAAAGCAAACATTGTCCCAGATACAGTTCTTCGAGCGGTTAGGATAGCCAGAATAGAAAATAGGTCTATTATAATTGTAGCAAGAGATTTTGGAATCCCGTTTCGCTCTCTAACGAGATATTAGGAAAATTGTACTGGTGGAACATGTCATTCTTGCGTAGTCTAAGATTGACATGTGCCACTAGTGCCATGTTCTGTTCTGTACCATTTGTATGAAAATTGTAAAAATTAAAGAAGTGAAAACTGTGCCAACTGGACCGTGTCAACCCTATAATGTTACCAAACTGTGCCAACTGGACCCTGTCAACCCTATAATGTTACCAAACTGTGCCAACTGGACCCTGTCAACCCTATAATGTTACCAAACTGTGCCAGCTGGACCCTGTCAACCCTATAATGTTACCAAACTGTGCCAACTGGACCCTGTCAACCCTATAATGTTACCAAACAGCAGCGTCGTTCAACAAGGCGCTTTATCACACTGTCAGAACGTCATACTAGCGCGATGACAGCGTCACAACCTCACTCCGTGGAGTTGAGCTCGAAGCAGAGTCCTTCTTGAGAAGCTACTTGTTCCTCAGCTAGTCAAGAAATTTCACGCATTTCACCGGGAAGTTCATTACCATATTCACCAGAGCCCGCCACTTATACGTACCCTGGGCCAGATGAATCCACTCCACGCCCTCCCATGCTATTTCTTTAAGATCCATTCTAATATCCTCCCATCTGAGACTAGGTCTTCCAAGCGGTCTATTTCCTTCAGGTTTCCCCACCAAACCTGTACGCATTTTTCTACTTCCGCAAACGCGCCACGTGCCCCGCCTAACTCAATCTTCTTGATCTGATGACGCTAATAATTTGTGTACACATACCTGTGTACAATTGACAGTCATGTCTGTCATAACACACGCGAAGAATATCTGGCGTGAAGTACAGCTCCACTTGACTGAGACGTAACAACAGTGCAGTGCGCTGTATTGCCGACTGGTAAGCTAACATTTTGTACCCGCGTTCAGATCGATTGTTTGCTAAGGCGAGGCGGTCAAAAACCTTGAAGACGAACGGTTGCTGCTGGCAACAGACGTAAACAGTGACATAAGGCTGGGGCAGGGGGCTGGGGGCAGGGGGCAGGGGATCGATGTGAGTGTGGCAGTAAGACAGACTTGCTGCTGGCAACAGACGTAAACAGTGACATAAGGCAGGGGGCAGGGGGCAGGGGATCGATGTGAGTGTGGCAGTAAGACACACTTGCTGCTGGCAACAGACGTAAACAGTGACATAAGGCTGGGGGCAGGGGGCTGGGGGCAGGGGATCGATGTGGGTGGCAGTAAGACACATCTTGCTGCTGGCTAACATGATGTAACAACAGTGACATAAGGCAGGTGGGCAGGGGCAGGGGATCGATGTGAGGTGGCAGTAAGACACACTTGCTGCTGGCAACAGACGTAAACAGTGACATAAGGCAGGGGGCAGGGGGCTGGGGGCAGGGGGCAGGGGATCGATGTGAGTGTGGCAGTAAGACACACTTGCTGCTGGCAACAGATGTAAACAGTGACATAAGGCAGGGGGCAGGGGGCAGGGGATCGATGTGAGTGTGGCAGTAAGACACACTTGCTGCTGGCAACAGACGTAAACAGTGACATAAGGCAGGGGGTAGGGGGCAGGGGATCGATGTGAGTGTGGCAGTAAGACACACTTGCTGCTGGCAACAGACGTAAACAGTGACATAAGGCAGGGGGCTGGGCGGGATCGATGTGAGTGTGGCAGTAAGACACACTTGCTGCTGGCAACAGACGTAAACAGTGACATAAGGCAGGGGGCGGGGATCGATGTGAGTGTGGCAGTAAGACACACTTGCTGCTGGCAACAGACGTAAACAGTGACATAAGGCAGGAGGGGGCTAGGGGATCGATGTGAGTGTGGCAGTAAGACACACTTGCTGCTGGCAACAGACGTAAACAGTGACATAAGGCAGGGGGGGGCAGGGGATCGATGTGAGTGTGGCAGTAAGACACACTTGCTGCTGGCACAGTGACATAAGGCAGGGGGCAGGGGTGCAGGGGATCGATGTGAGTGTGGCAGTAAGACACACTTGCTGCTGGCAACAGACGTAAACAGTGACATAAGGCAGGGGGCAGGGGATCGATGTGAGTGTGGCAGTAAGACACACTTGCTACTGGCAACAGACGTAAACAGTGACATAAGGCAGGGGGCAGGGGATCGATGTGAGTGTGGCAGTAAGACACACTTGCTGCTGGCAACGACGTAAACAGTGACATAAGGCAGGGGGCAGGGGATCGATGTGAGTGTGGCAGTAAGACACACTTGCTGCTGGCAACAGACGTAAACAGTGACATAAGGCAGGGGGCAGGGGGCAGGGGATCGATGTGAGTGTGGCAGTAAGACACACTTGCTGCTGGCACAGTGACATAAGGCAGGGGGCAGGGTGCAGGGGATCGATGTGAGTGTGGCAGTAAGACACACTTGCTGCTGGCAACAGAGTAAACAGTGACATAAGGCAGGGGGGCGGCAGGGGATCGATGTGAGTGTGGCAGTAAGACACACTTGCTACTGGCAACAGACGTAAACAGTGACATAAGGCAGGGGGCAGGGGATCGATGTGAGTGTGGCAGTAAGACACACTTGCTGCTGGCAACAGACGTAAACAGTGACATAAGGCAGGGGGCAGGGGATCGATGTGAGTGTGGCAGTAAGACACACTTGCTACTGGCAACAGACGTAAACAGTGACATAGGCAGGGCTCAGGGATCGATGTGAGGGGCAGTAAGACCATTGCACTGTTGGCAGGTGTCAACACTTTCTGGCAGCAGACGTTACTGTTAGCATATGATGTCGAGTGTGGCAGTAAACACTCTTGCAGTTTGTGCATTGTGTGTTCAAAACACGTTCTGGACAGCAGATGTTCTTTAGAATTAATGAATTTGAGAATGTACCTGAAACAGGTGCTTTGTCAGGGGCGAGTATGAAGAAAATTATGGTTCGAACTGTGTGAAAAGGAAATGGCAAAAACCGTTATGACTAAGATGAACGGTGTATTGTTCTGAACTGGAGGAATAAAAATGACGGAGGACTGTAAAGCAGTTACACGATAGTAACCAAGTGGACTGAGATAACAGAACTGTAGCAATTACGGGGGACAAACGGAAGAAATAAGCCCAAGTGGGCGAGGAAGCGAAAGCAGAGATTAATGATTTAATTGTAAATATATGAAGACTTAATGTACTGCAGAAACCCTGATGTTACTGTAGCAGCCCTTTGTAACATATACTGCAGAAACCCTGATGTTACTGTCGCGGCCCTTTGTAACATATACTGCAGAAACCCTGATGTTACTGTCGCGGCCCTTGGCAACACACTTGAGACTCAACACATTTTTGTTGACATAAAAACACTAACTTTCCTGAAGTTCATGACCGCTGGGTCTTGCGCACGCATCTGCTATTCATGTGACCACATTTATTACAGTAATGAGATAACATGACAACAAACACCAACAGAAGACAAAACAATTAAATGAGACCACCTGCAGACACAAATCCCACGATATGACGAAAACAGCAAGAACAATTCCACGGTTGCAGTAAAACTTTCTCTCTCTACATACAATGGTCCAGTTTTAGGACTGACACTGCTTGATATGGCCGTGCAGTTCCTGCCACACGCCAGCGGAAAGATTGCTTGTGTTACATTTCCGCACCAGGAAGTGCTGCTGAATGTGTCGCTGGACACAATTGCTGACCGAGATCGACGTCCATACAAAGGGCGCCCGAAATTTTAAGCTTACAGCTAGCAATAGCAGTATTGTTGTTCAGAAATGTAACATAAACAACTGCAGTCCTGATCTTACAGTTTAATGTAGAAAATAATATTTTCTAGCCCTATAAACACTAAGATTAACCTGAATTATATATAAAGACTCAGGCCGCACCGCGCAGTAAACACACTCCGTGTCAGTTATACAAACCAGTCAGTTAATGTTGTACAGTGAGATAATCGCTGTTTGTTCTGAGATCCACACAAAACACATAAATACAGTCCGCACCGCGCAGTAAACACACTCCGTGTCAGTTATACAAACCAGTCAGTTAATGCTGTACAGTGAAATAATCGCTGTTTGTTCTGAGATCCACACAAAACACATAAATACAGTCCGTACCGCGCAGTAAACACACTCCGTCTCAGTTATACAAACCAGTCAGTTAATGTTGTACAGTGAAATAATCGCTGTTTGTTCTGAGATCCACACAAAACACATAAATACAGTCCGTACCGCGCAGTAAACACACTCCGTCTCAGTTATACAAACCAGTCAGTTAATGTTGTACAGTGAAATAATCGCTGTTTGTTCTGAGATCCACACAAAACACATAAATGCACTGTGTGGGCAGAACGTAGAATTTGTGAATGTTAAACCTGAATTATATAAAAAGATCCAGTCCGTACCGCGCAGTAAACACACTCCGTCCCAGTTATACAAACCAGTCAGTTAATGTTGTACAGTGAAATAATCGCTGTTTGTTCTGAGATCCACACAAAACACATAAATACAGTCCGTACCGCGCAGTAAACACACTCCGTCTCAGTTATACAAACCAGTCAGTTAATGTTGTACAGTGAAATAATCGCTGTTTGTTCTGAGATCCACACAAAACACATAATACAGTCCGTACCGCGCAGTAAACACACTCCGTCTCAGTTATACAAACCATTCAGTTAATGTTGTACAGCGAAATAATCGCTGTTTGTTCTGAGATCCACACAAAACATATAAAACAGTCCGTACCGCGCAGTAAACACACTCCGTCTCAGTTATACAAACCAGTCAGTTAATGTTGTACAGTGAAATAATCGCTGTTTGTTCTGAGATCCACACAAAACACATAAATGCACTGTGTGGGCAGAACGTAGAATTTGTGAATGTTAAACCTGAATTATATAAAAAGATCCAGTCCGTACCGCGCAGTAAACACACTCCGTCCCAGTTATACAAACCAGTCAGTTAATGTTGTACAGTGAAATAATCGCTGTTTGTTCTGAGATCCACACAAAACACATAAATACAGTCCGTACCGCGCAGTAAACACACTCCGTCTCAGTTATACAAACCAGTCAGTTAATGTTGTACAGTGAAATAATCGCTGTTTGTTCTGAGATCCACACAAAACACATAAATACAGTCCGTACCGCGCAGTAAACACACTCCGTCTCAGTTACACAAACCAGTCAGTTAATGCTGTACAGTGAAATAATCGCTGTTTGTTCTGAGATCCACACAAAACACATAAATACACTTTGTGGGCAGAACGTAGAATTTGTGAATGTTAAACATGGCGGTACATATTGTAACCACTGGTCTTCGAATCATTAAAGAGTTCAAAAATATCTTCATCCATGTCAGTCGATAAAGAAGCCTGTATAAACGCAATTAATAGTGCACAATTTCAGGCAATTTTACTTGGCTCCTTATTCTGTGACAGCTACGTGCCCGCCTTTAACTTGCAGAATGATAAAGCAATGACGTGCTGTGCGGTTAGCGATGTCGCACAGACAGTGACAGACAGTGACAGATGTGCACCCAATATAAGTCGCACGGTCCACTTCATGTCAACTTCAACAAGACATTTACTTCTATTCATGTTGACTTATACGTCACAACGTAAGGCACAAAGGCCACAAGTTTGTGACACAAATAATAATCTTTTTCTCTTTTCGTCTTGCTCTTGTTCCTGTTTCATTTTTGTGCCGACGCTGCTACAAACATCTGTGCTTATCCTGCGAACCCTATTGTTTCCCTGCCCTGTGAAGTCTTGTGTTTGACAAGGGTCTGCTTTAGCACCCTTTCTGTTTGATACATATTACATTAACGATAAATAGTAAAATGTCGATTTTCGTGATTAATTACTGCCAATAACACTGCGACGAACAGCACGTTCATTTTCAACGTAAAACGGCTAACTGATTCCAAGAACGTAGGATATGCCAGCAATTAAAATATAAAACAACCTTAAAAAGCATATAAAGCGTGGAAGTAAACTGTTAATAAAATGCAAACTTCCTGAAGACACAAGACACGCTTCATTATTGATGGAGAGTCTCATGGAGTGTCTCATGGAGTGTCTCATGGAGTGTCTCATGGAGTGTCTCATGGAGGAGTCTCATGGAGTGTCTCATGGAGTCTCATGGAGTGTCTCATGCAGATGTCTCATGGAGGTCTCATGGAGTGTCTCATGGAGGTCTCATGGAGTGTCTCATGGAGTGTCTCATGGAGTGTCTCATGGAGTGTCTCATGGAGTGTCTCATGGAGTGTCTCATGGAGTGTCTCATGGAGTGTCTCATGGAGTGTCTCATGGAGGTCTCATGGAGTGTCTCATGGAGTGTCTCATGGAGTAGTCTCATGGAGTGTCTCATGGAGAGTCTCATGGAGTGTCATCATGGAGTGTCTCATGGAGTGAGTTCTGAGGTCTCATGGAGTGTCTCATGGGGTCTCATGGAGGGTCTCATGGAGTGTCTCATGGAGGTCTCATGGAGTGTCTCATGGAGTGTCTCATGGAGTGTCTCATGGAGAGTCTCATGGAGTGTCTCATGGAGGGTCTCATGGAGTGTCTCATGGAGAGTCTCATGGAGTGTCTCATGGAGAGTCTCATGGAGTCTCATGGAGTCTCAGGGAGTGTCTCATGGAGGGTCTCATGGAGTGTCTCATGGAGTGTCTCATGGAGTGTCTCATGGAGTGTCTCATGGAGTGTCTCATTCCACAAAGCACGAAAGAAATCGACGTCACTTAATGAAAGACAGCTTGACTGAGCTGACAGTGATCTGGGCAACGGCAGAAAAGTGGGGAATGCAGATTCGCCAGCCACGTGGTCTCATCCCGATTCGTCGGAAACAGTCCCTAAAGATAGAAACACTGTCAGTAAAAGTGGTCATCACGATAAGTCTATCTTGACTCTGCTGTATGTGACTGCATGCAGCATTTTCTCTTGACGACCTGAGAAATGTTGATTGTAGCTCCGTCCTTCCGCCCTTGTGCAAGTCTTCCACCTTCTGCTATTCTAGTCTTTCTTCGGTAGTTCCGTTTAACCTTCGTACGCAGCTAATGTACCTGTTTACGCCGTCTGTTATCAGCAGACAGCAACTCCGTCTAGTGCAGTGCTTCCCAAACCTGGGTAAATTACCCAAAATTGTGTAAAAGTGGTTTTTCTTTGGGTAACGACACACCTCGGAATACAAATTAAAATTTACCGTAAAAGTGTAGAAGAAGAAGTACTCTGAAGAACGTGACCAGTCAGTGTACACCGATACTGTAAAACAGTGTAACAGTGGCATTATACTGACTGCTGGGACCTGCGTGATGAAATGTGCGTGGTGAATAGTTACTGAATTGTTTGTGGTTGCTGAATGTTTGGAGATGTTTAGAATAAAGACATTGCATCAAACATAATGTTTGTGGCTGCTAAATGTTTAGAGATGTTTAGAATAAAGACGTTGCATCAAACATAATGTTTGTGGCTGCTAAATGTTTGGAGATGTTTAGAATAAAGACATTGCATCAAACATAATGTTTGTGGCTGCTAAATGTTTGGAGATGTTTAGAATAAAGACATTGCATCAAACATAATGTTTGTGGCTGCTAAATGTTTGGAGATGTTTAGAATAAAGACATTGCATCAAACATAATGTTTGTGGCTGCTAAATGTTTGGAGATGTTTAGAATAAAGACATTGCATCAAACATAATGTTTGTGGCTGCTAAATGTTTAGAGATGTTTAGAATAAAGACATTGCATCAAACATAATGTTTGTGGCTGCTAAAATGTTTAGAGATGTTTAAAATAAAGACGTTGCATCAAACATAATGTTTGTGGCTGCTAAATGTTTAGAGATGTTTAAAACTAAAGACATTGCATCAAACATAATGTTTGTGGCTGCTAAATGTTTAGAGATGTTTAAACTAAAGACATTGCATCAAACATAATGTTTGTGGCTGCTAAATGTTTAGAGATGTTTAAACTAAAGACATTGCATCAAACATAATGTTTGTGGCTGCTAAAATGTTTAGAGATGTTTAAAATAAAGACGTTGCATCAAACATAATGTTTGTGGCTGCTAAAATGTTTAGAGATGTTTAAAATAAAGACGTTGCATCAAACATAATGTTTGTGGCTGCTAAATGTTTAGAGATGTTTAAATAAAGACATTGCATCAAACATAATGTTTGTGGCTGCTAAATGTTTAGAGATGTTTAAAATAAAGACATTGCATCAAACATAATGTTTGTGGCTGCTAAATGTTTGGAGATGTTTAAATAAAGACGTTGCATCAAACATAATGTTTGTGGCTGCTAAATGTTTGGAGATGTTTAAAATAAAGACGTTGCATCAAACATAATGTTTGCTTCCTATTTTTTTACCGATCTCTCTTCACTTGTCAAGTATGTTTTGTGTGCAGTTAGTGTTTTACCTGCATTGGGTAAAAAGGACTTTCTGATAAGCGGTGTTGGGTAATGAAGGAAAACGTTTGGGAAGCAGCGGTCTAGTGCGAAGTCAGGAACACGTTGGACGGGACGTCCAGTGCTCTAACCACGGACCGTCATAATATGCACGCGATACTCCACGGTCTCTTTCATCGCTCATTTCTTCATAGTCACGTCAAACTAAGCGTTAATTTCATCTGCCGGAGTGCTGCCATCTGTCTGTGCTATGTGGTATTGTATATTCTACGCTCAACTCTTTCTGCAGCCTCAGCTTCCGCCTCACAAAGAAAGGAGATGTGACTCACTCATTCATTCCCTCACACCAAACTATAATATATGTAAGCTCATTATTATTTGTAATTGTGGTTATTTTAATGCCGATCCCAGTGGCCGCGCGGTCTAAGGCGTGGGTCTGCGGCCGTTCGTTTACTGGGATTGTGGGTTCGAATCCCACCAGAGTTATGGATGTCTGTCTCTTGTGAGTGGTGTGTGTTATCAGGTAGAGGTCTCTGCGATGGGCTGATCACTCGTCCAGAGGAGTCCTACCGACTGTGGTGTGTCCGAGTGTGATCGTGAAGCCTCGAAAAATGAGGAGGCATAGGCCCCATAGGGGCTGTCGAGCCATTGGAAAAAAAATGTTACATTAATACTGAATATCACAGTGTTGATATAATGATCGTCATCGTCATTATGTAACGAATACACTCGCACCGCTGCCTCCAGCAACAGTAGCCCCAAGCTCTGTCCGTGTCAACAGAACGTCATGTGCAACCAGCAATACGAAATAACCCGGTCAAACATTTACATCTACTTAGAGCACGTCAGAGCGGCCAGCTGCAGCTGAGTCTGACACATCAGCATACAACTTGGATGAAACAAGTGTAAGGTAAAGGTAAAGGTAAAGGTCACCTAGAACAGGCCATGAAGGCACAGAGGGGGAGTAGAGGTATAGCTCTACTCTTTCTTTAACGGTGGCACTAGTTGGGGGTGGGTGGTCAACTCCACGCCCCGGCCGCTTTATCCCCGGGAAAGAGAACCGGTACCCATTGTACAGGAGGCTGGGTAGGCCCCAGGGCCGGTGTGGACGGGTGCTGAAAATCTCGCCACCACCGGGATTCGATCCCCGGACCGTCCAGCCAGTAGAGACTCGCTATACCGACTGAGCTATTATATGTGGAAGACACGCGGGCGGGCACACGATTTGTTGTGAGTGAATTTCACAGTGCGATAAACACGAGGATATGGAGCAGGGGTACCACACGCGGCTCGCGAGCTACATGTGGCTCTTTGACATATAATGTGCGGCTCGCGGAAATATGTAGGCTGAGCTCCTCTTTGCATTACAATTCATATAAAAGGTAAATAAAAATTTCAAGCTTTATAATTATTTACCGGTATAAACTGAGAGTCCGCTGGATTAAAACGTAAGTTTAATGTTCATGGTGAGTAAATATATTTAAGGATTTTTGTAACAAAATGTGCGTGTAACAATAAAAACGTTTGTGTAATATTGTTTATGTCTTGTGGCTCTGAAACGTCTGAAGTTTATCGTATGTGGCTCTTACGTAAGCAGGTTTGGCCACCCCTGTTATAGAAGGTTATTTGCAGTAGTACATGACGTCATCTGTAAAATGTTACGACGGTGACTTCACAACTGTCAGCCAGTCACCTTACAAGAACATATAGAAAGCTGTGAGAATGTTCGATCCAGGTTTAGGCACGGACAGTGACTAAGTCAGTGTAAGCACATTACATGAGAGTGATTACGTTTGTGGTGCTTGACATCTGTATTCGTTTGCACTTTAAATAATTACACTTTGAGCAGCATTAGGAAGATGCCTTAAATTTCCTGTAAATGTCAGTTTAACAAACAAACAAACAAACCAAACAAACAAACTGACACTAACACATTTACTTGTCACTTATTATTGTTGGCCTAAATCATTTCCTAAGAAGACAAACCAAGCTTATGACATTGTGTGGCTGTTGACAGCTGCTGACAACTGTCAATCGCTCCACTGACTTTCAGCAAATTTGGTATAAACGTGTTGACATTACAGGCCACCCAAACGCCATGCTGTTAAATGTCCCACAATCGGCATTACCAACAGGACGGACGCGCGAATTCTTGAGGTGGGAACGACACTGATATCAATAAATTTCTGATCCTGAAATGTTGTATGGTAAGATGTTGAAAGACAGAATTGTAGGGAAGATGTTGAAAGACAGGAGTTATGGTAAGATGTTGAAAGACAGGAATGGTGTATGGTAAGATGTTGAAAGACAGGAATGGTGTATGGTAAGATGTTGAAAGACAGGAATGGTGTATGGTAAGATGTTGAAAGACAGGAATGGTGTATGGTAAGATGTTGAAAGACAGGAATGGTGTATGCTAAGATGTTGAAAGACAGGAATGGTGTATGGTAAGATGTTGAAAGACAGGAATGGTGTATGGTAAGATGTTGAAAGACAGGAATGGTGTATGGTAAGATGTTGAAAGACAGGAATGGTGTATGCTAAGATGTTGAAAGACAGGAATGGTGTATGGTAAGATGTTGAAAGACAGGAATGGTGTATGGTAAGATGTTGAAAGACAGGAATGGTGTATGGTAAGATGTTGAAAGACAGGAATGGTGTATGTAAGATGTTGAAAGACAGGAATGGTGTATGGTAAGATGTTGAAAGACAGGAATGGTGTATGGTAAGATGTTGAAAGACAGGAATGGTGTATGCTAAGATGTGAAAGACAGGAATGTTATGGTAAGTGTTGAAAGACTAGGAATGGTGTACAAGAGTGAAGACAGGAATGGAGGTATGGTAAGATGTTTGAACGGAATGTGTTGCTAAGTTGAAGCACGGAATGGGTATGGTAGATTTTGAAAGACAGGGAATGTATGCAGAAGAAAACAGGAATCGTGTGTATGTAGATGTTGAAGACAAATGGTTATGCTAAGATGTTGAAAGACGCGAAGTGTAATGCTAAGATTGAAAGACAGGATTTTGTATGGACACAACAAAAGGAACAAATTGTGTATTAGATGTGAAGACAGGAAAGTTATTCAAGAGTGAAAAACAGAATGTGTATGTAAATGTTGAAAACAGGAATGGTATGGTAAGATGTGAAAGACAGGAATGTGTATGGTTAAATGTTGCGAAAGACAGAATGGACATGGTAATGTTTGAAAGACAGGAAATGTGTATGCTAAGAAGTTGAAAGACAGAATGGTGTATGTAAGATGTTGAAAGACAGGAATGTGTATGCTAAGATGTTGAATAGACAGGAATGGTGTATGCAATATGTTGTAAAGACAGGAATTTGTTTGTTAAGATTGAAGACAGGAATGGTGTATGGTAAGATGTTGAAAGACAGGAATGGTGTATGGTAAGATGTTGAAAGACAGGAATGGTGTATGGTAAGATGTTGAAAGACAGGAATGGTGTATGGTAAGATGTTGAAAGACAGGAATGGTGTATGGTAAGATGTTGAAAGACAGGAATGGTATATGGTAAGATGTTGAAAGACAGGAATGGTGTATGGTAAGATGTTGAAAGACAGGAATGGTGTATGGTAAGATGTTGAAAGACAGGAATGGTGTATGGTAAGATGTTGAAAGACAGGAATGGTGTACGGTAAGATGTTGAAAGACAGGAATGGTGTATGGTAAGATGTTGAAAGACAGGAATGGTGTATGCTAAGATGTTGAAAGACAGGAATGGTGTATGGTAAGATGTTGAAAGACAGGAATGGTGTATGCTAAGATGTTGAAAGACAGGAATGGTGTATGCTAAGATGTTGAAAGACAGGAATGGGGTATGCTAAGATGTTGAAAGACAGGAATGGTGTATGCTAAGATGTTGAAAGACAGGAATGGTGTATGGTAAGATGTTGAAAGACAGGAATGGTGTATGCTAAGATGTTGAAAGACAGGAATGGTGTATGGTAAGATGTTGAAAGACAGGAATGGTGTATGGTAAGATGTTGAAAGACAGGAATGGTGTATGGTAAGATGTTGAAAGACAGGAATGGTGTATGGTAAGATGTTGAAAGACAGGAATGGTGTATGGTAAGATGTTGAAAGACAGGAATGGTGTATGCTAAGACGTTGAAAGACAGGAATGGTGTATGGTAAGATGTTGAAAGACAGGAATGGTGTATGCTAAGATGTTGAAAGACAGGAATGGTGTATGCTAAGATGTTGAAAGACAGGAATGGTGTATGGTAAGATGTTGAAAGACAGGAATGGTGTATGGTAAGATGTTGAAAGACAGGAATGGTGTATGGTAAGATGTTGAAAGACAGGAATGGTGTATGCTAAGATGTTGAAAGACAGGAATGGTGTATGGTAAGATGTTGAAAGACAGGAATGGTGTATGGTAAGATGTTGAAAGACAGGAATGGTGTATGGTAAGATGTTGAAAGACAGGAATGGTGTATGGTAAGATGTTGAAAGACAGGAATGGTGTATGGTAAGATGTTGAAAGACAGGAATGGTGTATGGTAAGATGTTGAAAGACAGGAATGGTGTATGCTAAGATGTTGAAAGACAGGAATGGTGTATGTAAGATGTTGAAAGACAGGAATGGTGTATGGTAAGATGTTGAAAGACAGGAATGGTGTATGGTAAGATGTTGAAAGACAGGAATGGTGTATGGTAAGATGTTGAAAGACAGGAATGGTGTATGGTAAGATGTTGAAAGACAGGAATGGTGTATGGTAAGATGTTGAAAGACAGGAATGTTGTATGGTAAGATGTTGAAAGACAGGAATGGTGTATGGTAAGATGTTGAAAGACAGGAATGGTGTATGGTTTAAATGTTGAAACAGAATGTTGTAGGTAGAAATGTTTAAGACAGGAATGGTGTATGGTAAGATGTTGAAGACGGGAATGGTGTATTGGTAAGATGTTGAAAGACAGGAATGGTGTATGGTAAGATGTGAAAGACAGGATGGTGATGGTAGATGTTGAAAACAGATCTTGCGTTGTTGTTGTTTGTAGAACGTGAAACAACATGTGAGAAAGTATGAATATTTAATGGTTATGTGCTATTGAATCACTGGACTATCGACGTGATATCTGGTAGACAGACAGACAGACAGACAGACAGACAGAACACAGTACAGCTGCGTATTGTGTTTGAAATTGTGTTTATCGGCGACAGCATGCGACAGTGGCACATGTGTGATATTTGAGGTTATGTGCGACACAACACAACAAGGAACACACAATCTGTATTTAAGCAACAAGTTTTTCACAAAAATAAAATTAAATATTATTATTAATAATAATAATAATAAACATTTGTGAAATAAGACAATAACGTTCGTGAATTTGCTTGTAGAATTTCGTTTTTTAAACATTGCCAGCAGTCGCCATCTGACCAGCAGTGGACAGTGTCATGGCTCAGGCGTTATTTGCGGCCTCCACCACAAATTCCGGGTTCAGTCACAGGCCGGTCCGCGTAAGGTTTCTGGTGGACGAAGTGGCACTGTCAGTATCATTCCACCGATGCTGCCAATCACTATCCATCTCTTAACAACAGACAGCGACAGACAGCGTCGTTTAAGTAAAACAGACTGAGCTACACTGAATTCGCCGCACGACTTCAGTGTAGCTCGCAACAGCAAAAGAACTGTTTATATCAACATTAGACATCGCCGTCGGCAGGCACACGCAACAGTGTTAGGTAACTGTTTATTGCAACAAATGCACTACACTGTTTCAGTGCTTTCTTGTCCCTACATATGTTTCGGCACTCTGACACCCCTGAAGATGGCACTAAGAGTGCCGAAACATATGTACGGACAAGAAAACACTAAAATAGTGTAGGGCATTTGTTGGAATACAATAATTAATTAATTATTGAAATGCACGGTAATACATACAAAGTATGCAAAAGTATACTTACTGCTATCAGCAGTACAGTCACAACAACCACAAAAGTATACTTTACTGCTATCAGCAGTACAGTCACAACCAACACACACACCTTCAACATGTAATCAGGCCTGATCACGTGTCGCAAGTGTACGTGTTGGTTGTGACTGTACTACTGATAGCAGTAAAGTACACTTTTGTGTGTGTTGGTTGTGACTGTACTGCTGATAGCAGTAAAGTATACTTTTGTGTGTGTTGGTTGTGACTGTACTGCTGATAGCAGTAAAGTATACTTTTGTGTGTGTTGGTTGTGACTGTACTGCTGATAGCAGTAAAGTATACTTTTGTGTGTGTTGGTTGTGACTGTACTGCTGATAGCAGTGACGTATACTTTTGTGTGTGTTGGTTGTGACTGTACTGCTGATAGCAGTGACGTATACTTTTGTGTGTGTTGGTTGTGACTGTACTGCTGATAGCAGTGACGTATACTTTTGTGTGTGTTGGTTGTGACTGTACTACTGATAGCAGTGACGTATACTTTTGTGTGTGTTGGTTGTGACTGTACTACTGATAGCAGTGACGTATACTTTTGTGTGTGTTGGTTGTGACTGTACTACTGATAGCAGTGACGTATACTTTTAAGTGTGTTGTTGTGACTGTACTACTGATAGCAGTGACGTATACTTTTGTAGTGTGTATGTGGACTGTATGCTGTAGCAGTTCGTATACTTTTGTGTGTGTGGTTGTGACTGTATGCTGATAGCAGTGACGTATACTTTTGTGTGTGGGTTGTGACTGTACTGCTGATGCAGTGACGTATAACTTTTGTGTGTGTTGGTTGTGACTGTACTACTGATACAGTGACATACTTTTTGTGTGTGTGTGACTGACTATGATAGCATGACGTATACTTTGGTGTTGTTGTGACTGTAACTGTAGCATGACGTATACTTTTGTGTGTGTTGGTTGTGACTGTACTGCTGATAGCATGACGTATACGTTTCAAAGACCTTACTACAGCTCTAGACTGTAACATTACTTCACTGTTTCCGCTTACATTTCGGTATCTTCGTGTGTATGTGTTTGTGCTATGCAGACGAGACGCAGCACTGGGCCCAGCGTTTGTTGCTTAGTAATAATGTTTAGGACGTCTACTCAACTGCTAAGTTATACAAGATCGAAAGATGGGACAAGACTGAATGAAGACGTAGGGGACATCCAAAAGACGCTACGCCAATACTGTCTGGACGGACTGGGTAAGGCTACAAAAAATTGACAGAATAGCTGGAAATGGTGGGCGGGGCCTCCAGAACATGACGGAACGGCGTGAAGCACTGCGCCTTGCTAGTCAGCCTTTGTTCCTGGAGCTCTGACCTACGATGAGATCAGCGTGTCCGGCGACTTGTGTTGAGCGAGCCTTGAGGCAAGGTTACACGGAGGCAGGCCACTGAACTGAGCCGTACACAGACATGGCGTTTGTCGTGACGTACGGCAGTACCTGCACGGCTGTAACTTAGCAAACTGCCAGTTGCTTATCCTTCGTCATTTCTTCTTCTTCTTCTTATATAAATATATATACTTCACAGTAAGTGAATAAACAGGGCCGTGCCATGGCTCAGGCGGTTAGTCGCCGGCCTCTCACCGCGGAGGCCCGGGTTCGATTCCGGGTCGGTCCATGTGGGATTTGTGGTGGACAAAGTGGCACTGGGACAGGTTTTTCCCCCAGTACTTCGGTTTTCCCCTGTCAATTTCATTCCACCGGTGCTCCATTACTTGGAAAAATGAAAAAAAAAACTGATCATCTTTCTCTTCATCTTCATAACAGGGTTGCAGTGCGTCCGTAGCTTCTGCTGCGGGGCCCTTCACCCAAAAAAAAAGCGAATAAACAACGCAACGTTGCCGTTGAATCCCTTCCAGCCCCCCATACCCTATTCATCTAAGGCGCATTGTAAAAGGATATGTTAACAGACAGACAGACAGACACACTAAACACCAACAACACAGCTGTTACTGTGTCGTCCGGTAACACTTGTTACCAACACGACTATGGCTACATGTTCCGACTATAAAGCCCATTCCATATATCAAGTTCTACATCTAGGGTAACGCCTTAGTGAATCAGTTCTTTACATTGTTAGTTTTTTTTTCCTATGGCTCGACAGCCCCTTGGGGGGCCTAGGCCGCCTCATTTTACGACGCTTCACGATCATACTCAGACACACCACACTCGGTAGAACTCCACTGGACGAGTGACCAGCCCGTCGCAGAGACCTCTACCTGACAACACACAACACTCACAACAGACAGACATCCATGCCCTAGGCGGGATTCGAACCCGCAATCCTAGCAAGCGAGCGGCCGTAGACCGACGCCTTAGACCGCGCGCACTGGATCGGCTATACAATGCTTACGTACGACACATGTTACAGTACGACACATTTTACAGTACGACACACTGTTACAGTACGACACATTTTTCAGTACGACACACTGTTACAGTACGACACATTTTTACAGTACGACACACTGTTACAGTACGACACACTGTTACAGTACGACACATTTTTACAGTACGACACACTGTTACAGTACGACACATGTTACAGTACGACACATTTTTACAGTACGACACACTGTTACAGTACGACACACTGTTACAGTACGACACACTGTTACAGTACGACACATTTTACAGTACGACACACTGTTACAGTACGACACATTTTACAGTACGACACACTGTTACAGTACGACACACTGTTACAGTACGACACACTGTTACATTACGACACACTGTTACAGTACGACACATTTTTACAGTACGACACACTGTTACAGTACGACACACTGTTACAGTACGACACATTTTACAGTACGACACACTGTTACAGTACGACACATTTTTACAGTACGACACACTGTTACAGTACGACACACTGTTACAGTACGACACATTTTTACAGTACGACACACTGTTACAGTACGACACATTTTTACAGTACGACACACTGTTACAGTACGACACATTTTTACAGTACGACACACTGTTACAGTACGACACACTGTTACAGTACGACACATTTTTACAGTACGACACACTGTTACAGTACGACACATGTTACAGTACGACACAATATCAGCAAGCAGTCACGCAACTTCTTACTGATATACGTACTAAACACAGCGCACGTTTCGAGCCCGTTGTCTGACAAACAGAAACAGAAGTTAGGGGCTGAGACGTCGGCAGACTGCATGAAGTAAAAATAGCTGAGCTGAGGTCCTGAGGTGCACAGAGGGGCTGACGGCTGGATGGGGCTGGAGTGCCAGAAGAACAGGACTAGGGAGAGTGAAGAAGAGGAGGAGGAAGAAGAAGAAGACTAGGAAGAGGAAGAAGAGGAGGAGGAAGGAAGAAGAAAAGACTAGGAAGAGGAAGAAGAGAAAGAAGGAGAAGAAGAAGAAGACTAGGAAGAGGAAGAAGGAGAAGAAGACTAGGAAGAGGAAGAGGGGAGGAGAGGGAAGGAGAAGAACAAGACTAGGAAGAGGAAGAAGAGAAAGAAGGAGAAGAAGAAGAAGACTAGGAAGAGGAAGAAGAGGAGGAGAAGGAGAAGAACAAGACTAGGAAGAGGAAGAAGAGAAAGAAGGAGAAGAAGAAGAAGACTAGGAAGAGGAAGAAGGAGAAGAAGACTAGGAAGAGGAAGAGGAGGAGGAGGAAGGAGAAGAACAAGACTAGGAAGAGGAAGAAGAGAAAGAAGGAGAAGAAGAAGAAGACTAGGAAGAGGAAGAAGGAGAAGAAGACTAGGAAGAGGAAGAGGAGGAGGAGGAAGGAGAAGAACAAGACTAGGAAGAGGAAGAAGAGAAAGAAGGAGAAGAAGCGGAAGACTAGGAAGAGGAAGAAGGAGAAGAAGACTAGGAAGAGGAAGAGGAGGAGGAGGAAGGAGAAGAACAAGACTAGGAAGAGGAAGAAGAGAAAGGAGAAGAAGAAGAAGACTAGGAAGAGGAAGAAGGAGAAGGAGACTAGGAAGAGGAAGAAGGGGAGGAGGAGGGGAAGAAAAAGAAGAAGAAGAAGAAAGGCTAGCCAAGCAGCTGCCCTCCATAGATACTGCCATCAAGTTCGCCAGTTTATGACAACACAAATTCCGACTCATTAAATGCCATATTGCCCCATAAATTAATGACTACGTTAATGGCTACAAGAACCATTATCCGGCAGATAACCTTGACCTTTTGCTGAAGCACTCTATAACGTTACACTGTCAGAGGGCTGTCAAGCACTTAGCAGCCGACTGCACGCACTACTCTGTTTAATGACCGAAGTGTGCATATTGCATAACGACTATTTGCAGGTTCGATACGTGGAACACGGAGAGCAGAGCGAAGTCACCCACCGATATTGGTGCATACTAAAACGACAGATCGCGTAATTCAGTACTTTACTGCGTTCTCAGGCAGGATTTTGGTGTGGAAACCTGAAAGAAAGAGACCACTTGGAAGAACCAAGCATAGGTGGGCGGATAACGGTAACATATCATAAAGAAGTATAGTGGTAGAACGTATAATAGATGCACCTGACTCAAGACAGGGACAACAGCAGATGCTTGTGATCAAGCTGTGCGGGAAATCGCTTGACTAGCTGACAAAATATTAGCTTTTCAACAGGGTTTGTAGCATGGATTTGGTTAGTTGGTTGGCTGGTTGGTTAGTTGGTTACCATCAAATTCGTACAGTAACTTGCGGACTTTCCTGCCACAAACATTCCCAAGCCGTCTTACGCAGACCGTGCAAGTAACACACTCAGTAACACACTCAGTAACTACAGTAACTGTAGTTCGCTCCAACAACAAGTCTGCCTATTACCACCGCTGGTAACATTACGGCTGCTTCGTCACAGTTCGACATTTCACTTCTGTCAAACCAGCACATTGATCTCCCCTGCCAGTTGCTAACCACACCTGCTATCCCGTCATCTCTCCTCGCACAGTGTTCGCGGCAAACGCAATGTCGAATTCGTCATATCGGTCCTTACGTAGGCGCTAAAGTAATGTTGCTTACAGCTCACGTGGGTGGACACCGTGACGATTGGTCTTTCAGTTTTGCAATCCTGAATGGGTTCCATGCAAAAAGGAGCCAAGAAACATGTCAATTCGCCCCCTTGTCCTTGTACCGCGACGACGTAATTAGCACGAAATTAAATCCCATTGTAATTTAGGCATCAGTATTAGATGAAGTGGTTAGTTTCAAGCTCCGACATTCTTATTCCCCGAGTTTAAAGACTGTAACGATAGCTTGTCGCTAGCGAGACACAGCTCTGTAGGTTCCTGTCAGCAATGCTTGCACGTTTATGGTCACGTGGCAGTGCTTGGTTTGAGCTGAGGTATCTCAGAAGGTATAGTGACTAGACTACGGATTGCAAGCCTGAGGAGTAGGGATTCCGTTCCCGGCAGGGGCACGAATTTTTATTATCTCCTCCACAGTGAACAGACCGGCTCTGGGGCCCACCAAGGCCCTTATTCAGTGGGTACCTTGGGCTGTTTTCCCGACGGTAAATCGGCCGACAGGCGCGAAGTTCACCACTGACTTCAGCTACTGCCAATGCTGAGTGCGTTCAGCTACACGCACCTTCACGACAAGCGCAGAGACAAGAGCCGTGCCTAATGTCTTCTGCGCATGCGCAAGCTACTGAAATGCACCTCCACGTCCAAGCATTAGGCATCATATTAATACTTTTCAGTATTTTAATACTGATGTAGGTAAAGGTAAAGGTCACCCTAGAACAGGCCACGAAGGCCCAGAGGGGGAGTAGAGGTATAGCTGTACTCTTTCTTTAACCCTGGCACTAGATGGGGGTGGGTGGTCAACTCCACGCCCCGGCCGCTTTACCCCCGGGAATGACCCGGTACCCATTGTATAGGAGGCTGGGTGGGCCCCAGGGCGGGTCTGGACGGGAGCTGAAAATCTCGCCTCCACCGGGATTCGATCCCCGGACCGTCCAGCTTGTAGCGAGTCAAGTATATATAACATTATAATGCATGGCGTATATTTGAACTTTCTACAGTTTGGTTTCGTGCTAACGATAAGTGCCAAACGATAGTTGTCAGATAAAATAATGACTCTGTTTTGACAAACTGCTCAGCCCTGCAATTGCAACAAACAACTGACTTGCTATTTCACTTATTCCACTCTTCCCTTAAACGCAGCGATAAGACAAACAGCACAAACACAGCACAAACACATCACAAACACAGCACAAACACATCACAAACACAGCACAAACACAGCACAAACAAAGCACAAACACAGCACAAACACAGCACAAACACATCACAAACACAGCACAAACACATCACAAACACAGCACAAACACATCACAAACACAGCACAAACACATCACAAACACAGCACAAACACATCACAAACACAGCACAAACACAGCACAAACACAGCACAAACACATCACAAACACATCACAAACACAGCACAAACACATCACAAACACATCACAAACACATCACAAACACATCACAAACACATCACAAACACAGCACAAACACATCACAAACACAGCACAAACACAGCACAAACACAGCACAAACACATCACAAACACATCACAAACACAGCACAAACACATCACAAACACATCACAAACACAGCACAAACACATCACAAACACAGCACAAACACAGCACAAACACAGCACAAACACATCACAAACACATCACAAACACAGCACAAACACATCACAAACACATCACAAACACATCACAAACACATCACAAACACAGCACAAACACATCACAAACACATCACAAACACATCACAAACACAGCACAAACACAGCACAAACTCTGCAGTCTAGCGGTCAATCATATCGCAGACGTCTGTTCAGTCCCACGGACTTCCACAAAAACTGTTCCCAGACCGGCAAGACGCTAGCTGACATTTCTGTGTTACCTGAACTGTGCACATTGTGGGAAGAACACAGCACAGGGTGTTAGCGCATAGGCTGCTGAGGAAGGTACTTGAGGCCTAAGAGTGACGACGTAACAGGCGGATGTTGAAAACAGCACAAATGGAGCGTCGTGAATTGTACGTCTCACCAAACACAGTTCGGTTGCTCAAATCAAGAAACATGCGATGGGCAGGGCATGTGGCACGTATGGGGGAGAAGAGAAATGTGCATAAGATTTTGGTGGGGAAAGCCTAAGGGAAAGAATCACTTGGAAGACCTAGCCATAGACACGAGGATAAGTTAACGTTGATCTTAAAGAAACAGAATGACTGGCTTTAGCTGGCTCAAGACAGGGACCAATGGCGGGCTGTTGTGAACACGGTAATGAACGTTCCGTGTCCGTAATATGTAGGGAATTTTTTTGACTAGCTGAGGAACAATTAGCTTCTCGAGAAAGACCCTGCTGCAAGCAGTTAGCTGTCTTTCACTTTAAATGTCAGCGATATCCTCAGCTGACGGATGTATTCTCTTAGCTGTCCAGTCTTATCCCTATTCCTCCTCTTTTGCTACTACTACTACTACTACTACTACTACTACTACTACTACTACTACTACTATACCACAACCACACAACTCTTCTTATTATTATGAAGCTCTACAACCCTGGATGGGTTTTGGCTTGCTCAAGTATTCCTTGTCAATACTTTCTGTCAACAACACACTTTTTCCAATCCAGTACACCCACAATTTTCAGATCTCCGCGTACACTCTACCACCATCTATCTTTAGGTCTTCCTTTTGGCCTGTTTAGTAATGTTGGCATCCAGTTATTCGATGCCACTACTAGTACTATGGAGGAATAATTTTTCGGTGTTCCTCGTCTCATTTACGTCCTCACGCTCCAGTTCCAGCTCCAGTTCCAGCTCCATGACAGCACAAGGCCCTGCTGTGACCTGCCACAACACACTTCACGAACATTGTGCTGTTTGTGGTTCGGTCGGTGGCCACCTGCCACGTGAATATTGTGCTGTTTGTGGTTTGGTCGGTGGCCACCTGCCACGTGAACTGACACGGATACTGCGAGACGCCACGTGTCACTTGTGACTGCGTGTAGGAAGGCACCGACTTGCATGACGACGGCGATAATAGGCCTACTAACAAGCACCATGCAATGACCTGGCCTGCTCCAGTTGAAAGGGCTGTACCGTCTTCACCCCGCTCGTCCTAGGCAGCTTATGTCCCCCGCGCTGCAGTACTCTCGATGTTCGTGACTAATTGGAACCGACAAAAGCGTCACGAACATCGGAATGCACGTTCAATATAAAACAGCCAACTGGTTCCACGAACTTACGAAATACCAGTAGCATGCGTACAAAACAACACCTAGCAGCATACAAAGCAAGTAGCTGCGTTTGTTTTTAATGAAATATAAACACGTTTTAGAAACATCAAATGCATGCAATAATTGGAGTGGAGTATCATCTATAAGGCACGAAAGCAATCAGCCTCCGTTAACGAAATACAAAGCTTGACTGAGCTGACAGTGATCTGTGCAACAGCAGGACAGTGGGGCTTGACTGAGCTGACAGTGATCTGTGCAACAGCAGGACAGTGGGGCTTGACTGAGCTGACAGTGATCTGTGCAACAGCAGGACAGTGGGGCTTGACTGAGCTGACAGTGATCTGTGCAACAGCAGGACAGTGGGGCTTGACTGAGCTGACAGTGATCTGTGCAACAGCAGGACAGTGGGGCTTGACTGAGCTGACAGTGATCTGTGCAACAGCAGGACAGTGGGGCTTGACTGAGCTGACAGTGATCTGTGCAACAGCAGGACAGTGGGGCTTGACTGAGCTGACAGTGATCTGTGCAACAGCAGGACAGTGGGGCTTGACTGAGCTGACAGTGATCTGTGCAACAGCAGGACAGTGGGGCTTGACTGAGCTGACAGTGATCTGTGCAACAGCAGGACAGTGGAGGTGATGCCGATTCGCAAGCCACGTGTCAGGTCTCACTGCGATTCACCTAACCAGTCACGAAACGTAGACATCACGAACATCGAGCTTACAGCAAGTTCGGGATTCGGCTTGCGACGTTTTTCCACTAGCGCACTGGATGTCTTTTCACAGTCCTCAGACTGTGCTGCCATCTCTTATTTCCAGTTCGTAAAGAGTAGCTCTCGCTTACTGGGATTGCGGGTTCGAATCCAGCCTAGGACATGGATGTCTGTCTCTTGTGAGTGTTGTGTGTTGTCAGGTAGAGGTCTCTGCGACGGGCTGGTCCCTCGTCCAGAGGAGTCTTACCGAGTGTGGTGTGCCTGAGTGTGATCGTGAAGCCTCGAAAAATGAGGCGGCCTAGGCTGCAAAGGGGCTGTCGAGCCATTAAAAAAAAAGAATAGCTCCGTGCATGTGACCGCTGTGCTTATTCAGTCCTCACTAAGGCCAAACATAGCGATAAATACAAAACTGTAGTCTGATAGACTAGTCAGTCAGTCAGTCAGTCACAGCGATGTTGCTGCTACCCATCGTAACCAGATCACAGCATTGCTAACAACGTCGTTAGAACATCCTCCCTTCGAACAATGGAATCTTACAGCAGGAGGAAATGTTGAAACTCAGCCAAGAGCAGAACACAGGCCTTCGTGTTAATGGAAGTACAGTAATTCCAACCGGTTTAGTAACAAGGGAAGTGGAGGGCGTTCTTTACTGCTTTATAAAGAATTTTAAAGCAAAGGAAAGGTGCAAAACGTTACAAAACCATAGCATAGCTACCGGACCGTACCGTAAAGCAATGTGGGTCCTCTGTGAGCAGACAGAAGTGAGCGGGGCGTGGTTACGATGCGTACAGACATAAATATACAGACATAAATATACAGACATAAATATACAGACATAAAATACAGACATAAAATACAGACATAAAATACAGACATAAATATACAGACATAAATATACAGACATAAATATAGACATAAATATACAGACATAAATATACAGACATAAATATACAGACATAAAATACAGACATAAAATACAGACATAAATATACAGACATAAATATACAGACATAAAATACAGACATAAATATACAGACATAAAATACAGACATAAAATACAGACATAAAATACAGACATAAATATACAGACAAAAATACAGACATAAATATACAGACATAAATATAGACATAAATATACAGACATAAAATACAGACATAAAATACAGACATAAAATACAGACATAAAATACAGACATAAATATAGACATAAAATACAGACAAATATACAGACATAACTATACAGACATAAATATACAGACAAATATACAGACATAAATATACAGACAAATATACAGACATAAATATACATATAACTGGCGCACCTCACTGAACAAAACAGCAACAAAATCCATCCCGTTCTGTTACTACCCTAAGATGCAGTTTAACATTATCCTCGAACGATGCCTGGCGCTTCTAAATGATCCTTTATCCAGGGCTTCCAAAGAATATTTTTAGAAAACTCAGAAAACTCATCCATTTCATGAGTTCTACATGTCCTACTCATCTCAGACTCATTGCCTTGACAGCTCCAATAATGTTTGGCGGCGCAGTTGGTTGAGGCACTGCGCTACAAGCGGGAAGGTTGCGGGTTCGATTCCCGATGGTGTCATTGGAAGTTTTCATTGACATAATCCTTTCGGCCGCACTGTGGCCCTGGGGTCGACTCAGCCTCTAACAGAAATGAGTACCAGGAGTATTTCCTGGGGGTAAAGGGCTGACAACCTTACCACCTTCATGTGCCGATTGTCTAGAAATCTGGGAGCCTCAACCTCCTGGAGCCCTAAGGGCCTGTCTAGCATGTATGCTTCCGAAGATTTTTTGATGTGGCAAAGTTTACAACTCCAACACCATTACCATTACTATCCTCATGTAAACTCTCATTCCCGATCGTCGGTTTGAAAGTATCCTCCCTCCCCAATTTTGCATTAAAATCTCCTAACAGAATTTCCATATGATACTTAGCAAAATGGTCGAACGCCTGTTCTAATTCCTCGTAGAATCTGTCGTTTTAGTCATCACTTTTCTCCTCAGTTGGTGCAAGCACATTCAGAACAATGATATCACACCACGACCTCTCAGCACCATATATGACATCCTATCACTAACAAACTCTCCTCTCTTAACAGCTGATACTATTCTCTGATGTACAACAAAACCTGTTCCCAATTGGTGACTTTCATTTCCCTTTCCATACACAGAAGTATAATCCCCTGCTCTTACTGTGCCTCCTTTGTCCCACCTAACCTCCTGCACACCCACTAAATACAATTTGTACCTAGCTAATTCCCTGACCACTGTCATAAGTGTCCCTGACCTATACAGGCTCCTCACGTTCCATGTTCCAAATCTCATGTTCCTTATCCGTTGCTTAAGTTGTACCAAATAATCAATCCAGGTCCGGGGCTTTGCGATATGTTTCGTAATATGGTAATTTTTTACAGTGAGGAGTTGTTAGCACCTCGCCCAACCCCCAAGCTGAAGGACCACCGCTTGTCGGCTGTCCGCGACCGCTTATTCACTATATTCGCAGTTACCCTCCATCAGCAACCTGAGGACGCGCCATGCCGTGGTGACAGGACCGACTTATCGTGGATACGAAGACAACACTAGCAGGAAAATGCGTCCTGCTGCTTCATTACAGATGACAAACTGTTGTAGTTCCATGATTTAGACCTTCAAATGCCAGTGGTTACTATATGTACCACCAGGCTTAACATTCACAAATTCTACGTTCTGCCCACACAGTGTATTTATGTGTTTTGTGTGGATCTCAGAACAAACAGCGATTATTTCACTGTACAACATTAACTGACTGGTTTGTATAACTGAGACCGAGTGTGTTTACTGCGCGGTACGGACTGTATTTATGTGTTTTGTGTGGATCTCAGAACAAACAGCGATTATTTCACTGTACAACATTAACTGACTGGTTTGTATAACTGAGACGGAGTGTGTTTACTGCGCGGTACGAGCTGTATTTATGTGTTTTGTGTGGATCTCAGAACAAACAGCGATTATTTCACTGTACAACATTAACTGACTGGTTTGTATAACTGAGACGGAGTGTGTTTACTGCGCGGTACGGACTGTATTTATGTGTTTTGTGTGGATCTCAGAACAAACAGCGATTATTTCATTGTACAACATTAACTGACTGGTTTGTATAACTGAGACGGAGTGTGTTTACTGCGCGGTACGGACTGTATTTATGTGTTTTGTGTGGATCTCAGAACAAACAGCGATTATTTCACTGTACAACATTAACTGACTGGTTTGTAACTGAGACGGAGTGTGTTTACTGCGCGGTACGAGCTGTATTTATGTGTTTTGTGTGGATCTCAGAACAAACAGCGATTATTTCACTGTACAACATTAACTGACTGGTTTGTATAACTGAGACGGAGTGTGTTTACTGCGCGGTACGGACTGTATTTATGTGTTTTGTGTGGATCTCAGAACAAACAGCGATTATTTCATTGTACAACATTAACTGACTGGTTTGTATAACTGAGACGGAGTGTGTTTACTGCGCGGTACGGACTGTATTTATGTGTTTTGTGTGGATCTCAGAACAAACAGCGATTATTTCACTGTACAACATTAACTGACTGGTTTGTATAACTGAGACGGAGTGTGTTTACTGCGCGGTACGGACTGTATTTATGTGTTTTATGTGGATCTCAGAACAAACAGCGATTATTTCACTGTACAACATTAACTGACTGGTTTGTATAACTGAGACGGAGTGTGTTTACTGCGCGGTACGGACTGTATTTATGTGTTTTGTGTGGATCTCAGAACAAACAGCGATTATTTCACTGTACAACATTAACTGACTGGTTTGTATAACTGAGACGGAGTGTGTTTACTGCGCGGTACGGACTGTATTTATGTGTTTTGTGTGGATCTCAGAACAAACAGCGATTATTTCACTGTACAACATTAACTGACTGGTTTGTATAACTGAGACGGAGTGTGTTTACTGTGCGGTACGGACTGTATTTATGTGTTTTGTGTGGATCTCAGAACAAACAGCGATTATTTCACTGTACAACATTAACTGACTGGTTTGTATAACTGAGACGGAGTGTTTACTGCGCGGTACGGACTAAATATTTATATATAATTCAGGTTATTTTTAATTTTAAAGTGTCATATACGTAGGTAAGAACAATAAACAACACAACTTGCACGCCTACGCAATAAACACTAACTGAAGGACAAGCCACACTGCACCTTGTTATTAGGCGCGTTCTTACGACATAACAATTTAAGGCCTTATGTGCAGACGACGTCCGTTCTTACGTTTGTCTGCGACTTAGTATGAGCGACTAAATCCTTTCTGGGGTTATCATGAAACGCGGGATAGTTCTTTATAAAAGTTGTCAAAAAAGAAAGATTTTCATGAAAACCGACTCAGTGAATGTCATAATCTACGTAAGGGGGTAAATGAATTTCCGGCCGTTATTTCCGTACCTCTTGGCCGATTTGGGTGAAATTCGGTACAGAACATCTCCACGTAATTCGGTTCAGCAATTACGAGTTCCATGAATATCGGCACAGCGAAAGGCATACTTTGCTTACAGGCATACTTTGCTTAAGGCATACTTTGCTTACAGGCATACATGAAATGTTTCTGTGTTCTCCACATTCTTATTCCGATATTGATAAAATTAGTTACACAATACGTCCACAAAAATGTACTGAATCACTGTGTCTTTCATGAAAATAGGCACAATCGATGCCTTACTTTACTTAGCAGCGTAAAGAAATTTCAATCGGAACGTTCGACATTTATTTCCAGATCTTGGTGAAATTCGATATATTCCTATTGAGCAGTCACGAGTCTCGTGAAAATCGACTCATGAAAGAATGTACCTACTTGTGTCCGTACACGTCGGTACCTTCAGCGTGCAGCGTAAAACCGTAAGATACTTTGAAAATAAAAAGACGTCCTAGTCAAGTCACGGAGTATCTCAGGCAATTTCAGAACAGAAAACCCCTGCTGTCAGACACCGTTCTCTCTGGGATACTAGTCGAGGCTGAAGAAATAGCTGAGCATCAAACATAAAACACAACATAGCACAACCAGACTGCAGCACACCGACAGATGGAATTTACGCTTGGGTTTCGACAACAATAAAGAAAGGATAAAAGATATCGCGGAAGTCCGTGTGATTATAGCAGCCTATCGTGTTAACAGGTATCTTGCTCGAAACAACAATAATAATAATGTGTCAATTTCCTAACGTTCCGACAGTTGTCACTACCCAATTAATTTGTGTCCACCCAACAGGATAAGCCATACGTTCAATTCAGAAAGATTTCAAGTCCCAGACCAAATTTTGCTGCACGATAGTCAGCGAAATGTAAGCAGGTGTTGTTTGAGTACGTATTTATTAGAGCAAAACACAGTTTGCTGTACGCAAGAGTGGAGAAGAAGAGACTACAGACAGACAGTCAGACAGACAATGACTGTCACAACGTGGTTCCTAGCTTCAGAAGCTTCTCGCCGTTGTTCCGTGTTGTCTGTTGAGCAGTCGGTGATGTACATGTAGCGGAACGGATTGGCTGATCTGTAACAAGTGCAAATGTTCCCACAAGACTGACACATTTCGCTTGGAGAACCTCGGACATTTATGCTGTTAACCCTTTATAGACGAAGCGTAAACTGTTTTATTTAAACACTCAGTCCGTACCGCGCAGTTAAACACACTCCGTCTCAGTTATACAAACCAGTCAGTTAATGTTGTACAGTGAAATAATCGCTGTTTGTTCTGAGATCCACACAAAACACATAAATACAGTCCGTACCGCGCAGTAAACACACTCCGTCTCAGTTATACAAACCAGTCAGTTAATGTTGTACAGTGAAATAATCGCTGTTTGTTCTGAGATCCACACAAAACACATAAATACAGTCCGTACCGCGCAGTAAACACACTCCGTCTCAGTTATACAAACCAGTCAGTTAATGTTGTACAGTGAAATAATCGCTTGTTTGTTCTGAGATCCACACAAAACACATAAATACAGTCCGTACCGCGCAGTAAACACACTCCGTCTCAGTTATACAAACCAGTCAGTTAATGTTGTACAGTGAAATAATCGCTGTTTGTTCTGAGATCCACACAAAACACATAAATACAGTCCGTACCGCGCAGTAAACACACTCCGTCTCAGTTATACAAACCAGTCAGTTAATGTTGTACAGTGAAATAATCGCTGTGTTTGTTCTGAGATCCACACAAAACACATAAATACAGTCCGTACCGCGCAGTAAACACACTCCGTCTCAGTTATACAAACCAGTCAGTCAATGCTGTACAGTGAAATAATCGCTGTTTGTTCTGAGATCCACACAAAACATAAATACAGTCCGTACCGCGCAGTAAACACACTCCGTCTCAGTTATACAAACCAGTCAGTTAATGCTGTACAGTGAAATAATCGCTGTTTGTTCTGAGATCCACACAAAACACATAAATACAGTCCGTACCGCGCAGTAAACACACTCCGTCTCAGTTATACAAACCAGTCAGTCAATGCTGTACAGTGAAATAATCGCTGTTTGTTCTGAGATCCACACAAAACACATAAATACAGTCCGTACCGCGCAGTAAACACACTCCGTCTCAGTTATACAAACCAGTCAGTTAATGCTGTACAGTGAAATAATCGCTGTTTGTTCTGAGATCCACACAAAACACATAAATACAGTCCGTACCGCGCAGTAAACACACTCCGTCTCAGTTATACAAACCAGTCAGTTAATGTTGTACAGTGAAATAATCGCTGTTTGTTCTGAGATCCACACAAAACACATAAATACAGTCTGTACCGCGCAGTAAACACACTCCGTCTCAGTTATACAAACCAGTCAGTTAATGCTGTATAGTGAAATAATCGCTGTTTGTTCTGAGATCCACACAAAACACATAAATGCACTGTGTGGGCAGAACGTAGAATTTGTGAATGTTAAACCTGAATTATATAAAAAGATCCAGTCCGTACCGCGCAGTAAACACACTCCGTCTCAGTTATACAAACCAGTCAGTTAATGCTGTATAGTGAAATAATCGCTGTTTGTTCTGAGATCCACAAAAAACACATAAATACACTGTGTGGGCAGCACGTAGAATTAGTGAATATTAAACCTGGTGGTACGTATAGTAACCACTGGGCTGTAAAATGCTAATAACGACTCAGCCCTCATGACGCATGCCTTACAAACAACAATCTCTGTTCCTGCCCACTGCATAATTCGATGCTCCTATAGTCAGAACATTTTTACGAAAACAGACAGCAGCATTTGC